>RPFO01000059.1:412069-829569 GCA_009746045.1 Mesostigma viride
GAGGGAGGGAGGAGGGAGGGAGGGAGGGAGGGAGGGAGGGAGGGGGAGGGAGGGAGGAGGGAGGAGGGAGGGAGGGAGGGAGGGAGGGAGGGAGGAGGAGGGAGGGAGGGAGGGAGGGAGGGAGGGAGGGAGGGAGGGAGGGAGGGAGGGAGGGAGGGAGGGAGGGAGGGAGGAGGAGGAGGGGAGGGAGGGAGGGAG
This sequence comes from Mesostigma viride, assembly GCA_009746045.1. Classification (NCBI taxonomy): domain Eukaryota; kingdom Viridiplantae; phylum Streptophyta; class Mesostigmatophyceae; order Mesostigmatales; family Mesostigmataceae; genus Mesostigma; species Mesostigma viride. The sequence goes on from RPFO01000059.1 coordinate 412,268, forward strand.
GGAGGGAGGGAGGGAGGAGGGAGGGAGGAGGGAGGGAGGGGAGGGAGGGAGGAGGGAGGGAGGGAGGGAGGGAGGGAGGGAGGGAGGGAGGAGGAGGGAGGGAGGGAGGGAGGGAGGGAGGGAGGGAGGGAGGGAGGGAGGGAGGGAGGGAGGGAGGGAGGGAGGAGGAGGGAGGGAGGAGGAGGGAGGGAGGGAGGGAGGGAGGGAGGGAGGGAGGAGGGAGGGAGGGAGGGAGGGAGGGAGGGAGGGAGGGAGGAGGGAGGGAGGGAGGGAGGGAGGAGGGAGGAGGGGGAGGGAGGGAGGGAGGAGGGAGGGAGGGAGGGAGGGAGGGAGGAGGGAGGGAGGGGAGGGAGGGAGGAGGGAGGAGGGAGGGAGGGAGGGAGGGAGGGAGGGAGGGAGGAGGGAGGGAGGAGGGAGGAGGGAGGGAGGGAGGGAGGGAGGGAGGGAGGACGGACGGACGGACGGACGTACGGACGGACGGACGGAGACGGACGACGGACGGACGGACGGACGGACGGACGGACGGACGGACGGACGACGGACGGACGACGGACGGACGGGAACGGACGGACGGACGGACGGACGGACGGACGGACGACGGACGGACGGACGGACGGACGGACGGACGGACGGACGGACGGACGGACGGACGGACGGACGGACGGACGGACGGACGGACGGACGGACGGACGGACGGACGGACGGACGGACGGACGGACGGACGGACGGACGGACGGACGGACGGATGGATGGATGGATGGGGGGGTACACGCAATCCTACCGGTCTAAGCTATCTACTAGCTGTCTACTAGCTAGCTATCTACAAGCTATCAAAGAGACAACCAGCCCCAAACAGGAAGATGATGGACAAGGCCAAGTGGGCCCAGGTCATAGAGGACAACGAGCCCCCCCCAGTGGGGAAGCGCCCGCGTGTGCAATCCCGCGGGAGGCACGCCAGATAGCTCCCCAGGGCAGCGTGCGGCTGCCTAGATAGATGTTGTAGTTAGAATGCTGTTAGATAGATGTAGTATGTAGCCAATGTAGATAGATTAGACCGGTAGGAATGTTTGCACCCATCCATCCATCCATCGGGGTTAATGCTCCGTGACTCCCCAACGGGAGCACGAGTCTAATTAATTAAGGGGACGTGGCGCGCCGAATATTTTCCGCGCCAAAAAATTCGCGGTACCAGCCGTACCGTGAAAAGTGGGTGCACGGTGCGCGCACCCCTTGCGGAAGTGGCCATGGCGACTGCGTTTAGGCGAAACTAGCAATGTAGGGCTAGAGAAATGCCAAAAAATTGCTCGAATGTTGAAGACGATGATGTGATGATGTTGGATTGTGGCGGCAAGTAGCTGGTTTACAATCTCGCTGCTTTCTTTTACTGCCATCGGCATGGGGGGCAAACTGCAGTTTTTGGTCGCGCGGAATAAAATAGAATTCGTGATAGCGGCAGTAAATTCGCAGTTTGGGGGGCTTTTTGACCGTGAAGGATGCATTAATATCGGTAGCATTGAATTCCAAACCGAACTGGTGCTTTTTGCTACATTTTCGGCCATTCTCGGTAAGTAATTCTTCAGGCCTGCGCAGTGCATGTCGGAACCTTCCATGGAAGAACGGCCGTTGTTGCGCGCCTGAGCGAGGGATCTGCGAGGGCAATGTATAGATTTGTCGCGAATGTTATGTGCTATCAGTTCTTTCTTCTATGAGCTCATCGTTCGAAGTTTTTGCGTTCTTTTTGGGCAGTTTCCGCCAGCTAGCTCGCCGTTGCTTGCCGAATACCTGGCAGCTTTAGATTGTTTTCGTTGATGTCGTGGTCAGGGCCGCTTCAGTCCAAGCCTATAGCTTCTCGGGAAGGTTTGAGGCATTTCATAAAACGTGTTCTGGCAAGGATGGTGTGCGTATGGACGCTTCTTGTTGTGTGAGAGTGACGCACCCTCTCTTCGCAGCGGCATCACAGCGCTCATGCGCTGGAGGGCCGCCAATGGTTTCTTTCCATTTTATCGTGCAGGGGAGGAAGTGTTTTATTGACGATCATGTTGGAGATATTGCATTTGTGTGACTGCATGTAGATAGCTGCCACCATTGGTTTATTTGAGCTTTCCCTTGATATGATGATGTGAAAAGACTGCAATGTGCTGAGCCAACCATGGTTGACAAGGTTGACTGCATGCAAGCTTTGTATGCCATGATCTCCTCGGTTCCTTGCCCTCCATAGTTCCAGTTTGTTGCCCATCTCAGGTAGGGCAGTGAAGGAGTTGTTGCTGTGTTGATTAGCTTGGTTGGCATAAACCTTACACTCTAACCTGGGAGAAACATAGATAATGCTGGTTAGGCATTTTAGTGCCATCATCATTATTGCTATTCACATGCTTATATATCTGGCCATGCTCGAGGGAGGGTGAAGGTGTATGAGGTGTGTGGCCACCCCTTTGTGCTTCATAACATATTCAGCACGTATTTGATGCATGTTGAATGGCATGTAAAGTGTAATTGTGTTAACTTGGTTACTGAGTGGTCCTTAGCGCCTGTCAGGTGGTCGTCTAGGGAACCCACAGTGCGTGTCACAGTGACCCCAAACCGTGAGCATGTGTCGTCATCAGTGTGCTAGAGTTATGTGCTTTTGGTCATAGATTTGCTGAGTTCTAATCATGAAGTTTACAAGGTAACCTTGGGTTGACTATTGTGTATGCTCTCTTGGCATGTATGCCTAACGATCGTGTTGCTATGCTTGGGCTGGCAAGGTTGGCCATGCTGAGGGCAGGTGAGGGCAGATGAGGTGCCTAGCTGTTTGCTTATGTTTTGTGATCGAGTAGGGCATGCTTTCAGGCTTTTTGGATGGAAAACATCATGCCTAACTGGCCTTGTACAAAGAAAAACCTCCTTTAGCTTATGTTCAGGTTCTAGCACGTTTGACTTTATAACTTGAGCTAGACTTGTCGGAATGACCTGGGACTTGGAAGACAGTTGTCCCCCTGTTAGACGGATTTTCGCTGCAGAAAAAAGTATTTTTTTGACGTGTTTATAAAAAGTTATTCCCAATGTCCGGTAAAAAATGGGTCGTTTTGCGGGGAAATTAATAACTGTTCGAGGTTTTGCCCTTTCCATGATGTAAATAGCTCAGCAAGCTACAAACTCAGGGAACTAAAAACGCTGCAGACAGTTTTGCAAATAAATGTGTGCATTGACGGGGGCGTACCCAGCCCTAATTAGCGTCTTTTGCTATTTATAGCGCATTATTGGCGTATATATGGGGGTAGTACCCCCAACAAGTGCATGGACAACTCACTAGAGATGTTATTTAGTGCCCACAATCATAACTTAGCATTGTGCAAATGAATTTCAAGTGATATTAGCATAGGTCAATTTTTAAGGTTTTTGGGGTGCCACCTCCCCTTAATTAATTAATCTACAAAACTATCTGCAAGCTAACTACTTGCCCATGCTCCTTGTTATGATATGCTCACACGGGTCTTATTGCACCCACAGACTGCCGGATCGTTAGCGTGTCCGTTTAGCCAGCGTGCCCGCATGCAGCTGTGGCATGCCTTTGGCATGAAGGAGACTGGGGGTCTCTGCCCTTTCTCCTGTTGTGCACACTGACACAGGGATCAAAAGCACTTCGGTGCTCCGTGACTCCCCAACGGGAGCACGAGTTTAATTAATCAATTAATTATCTACAAAACAGTTCTACTATAGATCTGGTTGTCTCCTTGATCGATGGTGCTCGCGACCCTAGGGGTCTCGTCTAGCATGCCGTCAATCCACGTGTGAAAACACGCTCCTTCCCCACTGCAGGGGGTTTGTGGTCCTCTATGACCTGGGCCCACTTGGCCTTGTCCATGTCATCTTGTTCCGATGTTGCCTAGCTGTGCCAACACACCTAGTCACGTGCCGCCAACGCACGGTACACAACCAGCCATAGCCTTAGCCTAGTCCTAGTACAGCCATGCTACGCCCTGGCTATGTTCAGATTACTTGCCCACGCTCCTTGCTATGATATGCTCACATGGGTCTTATTGCACCCACAGTTTGCCGGATCGTTAGCCTGTCCTTTTAGCTAGCCGCGCCCGATTGCAGCTGTGGCATGCCTTTGGCATGAAGGAGACTGGGGGTCTCTGCCCTTTCTCCTGTAGTGCACACACAGGGATTAAAAGCACTTCGGTGCTCCGTGACTCCCCAACGGGAGCACGAGTTTAATTAATTAATTAATTAATCTTGTTCCGAATCACCGAGAGGCCTAGCCCCCCCATGTCCTCACGAGCTGTTCTTTGAAGGTGCGGGCCTTGCGGCGTCTAACCTGGCAGGGCCCGGCCCACGTGAGGAGGTGCCGGCCCGACTGGGCGGGGCGCAGCCCTGCAGAGGGGCCCCGTGAGGTGTCTACCTGGTTGGTGCTAGCTAAGTGCCCTCACTAGCATCAGGCGCTGCTGCATGCTTGATGGTGCTGGTGATAAGTGCATGGCATGCCGAGATACATGCTGCATGCTTGATGGTGCTGGTGATAAGTGCATGGCATGCCGAGATACATGCAAGTCCTAGCTCCTTGCGGACATGAGCAGCGTATCCGACATGACCGTAGCATGTTGGTGACCGCGCCATCCAGCTTCTTGGCAAGGTCGGCAGTGAGACGCCATGTCTCAGCCCCGTACGTAAGAACAGGGAGGACCAGGACCTTAAACAGGTCCTGTTTGTCTAGCTTGCCCAGGGGCTTGCATGCGCCACAGGGCCCGGTATTGGCGTAAAGCGTGCCAGGCGAGGGAGATACATGGTGGTCCACATCGGCCTCGCAGCTGCCAGGAAGTAAGCTACCCAACAACTTGACGCGGTCCCGATACAGGACTCGAGAGCCGCCAAGGAGAAAGAGGTCGGGCGGGGGCTGAGTGAGCTAGCCCAATCGCCAGAGCCTCAGTCTTCTTGCTGACCTCAAGCCCCACCACACAGGCCTCGATTGCTAGGCAGTCAAGCCACGTCTGCATGTGCTCAGTGTCCTCGAAGAGGGTGGTGTCGTCTGCATAGATGATGTCCGCCAGCCGAATCTCCGTGTTCGCCCAGAAAGCTGTATATACTGGCATGAGATGATAAACTTGTCCACAGGTCTAATTCTTTCGCCATAAGCGATCCCCGGAAGGCCAGGACACAGGCAGGGAGGGGACCTAGCTGTTCATCAACAGTTGTCTCACTTCATCAACAGCAAGCTGTAAGTCCCCGGCCGGCCTGTGATGCGAACCAGGCCATGTGCAGCCCCGGCATCGCGCCTTTTGTTAGCGCGTACTGGCTATACCATGTCCTCATGCTTGATGGCCTACCTGCTGCTTACCGCATTTGGCACCTGAATAGCTGTCTCACTTATACCATTTATGGCCATGTGCAACGCATCCTGCATGCTCAGTATGGGAGCCTCCTAGCTTCTATAGCTCACCTTAATTGTCAATCTACGTATGCACCTGCCAGTCTACTCCCGCACACTTCAATAAATTTAATGCACCCACAGTAATTGCCAGACTAGCTCCTTGTGAGTAGTTTTCGATACCACACGTGGCTCATGCCTTCGATCGGGCATGAGAGCTAAAGCCGCAAATATCTTCCGGCCCCCTTCCCGTTGTGCATGGAACGAACAGCGATCGTGTAAATTGCACTTCAAGTGCTCTGCGTCCCCCCCTGGGGTCACGCGTGATTAATTAATTAAACCATCACGGTACATACTACATACACACAATGCTCTGGTCCTCATTCATGCACGTACAATTGCTTGGAGTAAGTGTACAAACCGGCCACGCTCGTTGCATGGCAAACAACGTCCTTTGCATCACGAATGTATGTCATTCAAAAAAGAAAAAAAAGAGTCATTATAAAAAAAGTCCTGCATTGCATGAATTACTTGCATGTCTAGCCGGTTGCCTCATCCGTCCAGATAGCTGGTTGTCTCCTTGAGATAGCTCTGCTAACGTGGCTGCTGCCGGCGCTACTGGTGCTGCAGCCACCGCTGTTACTGCTGCATTTCTCCCGGGGTTAGCAGGCAGCGGGGGCCAACAAGAACGCTATACCTTGTAAAATCTCGCATCGAATCGGCCATAAACATTGTGAGCGCATCTGCCCCTCCGTTGCCCCTATATGATCAAAGTCCTTGCACAGCCACCATGCTACCTCCAGGGTGAGCTTGGCCACGCAATCATCGCCCTTGGTCGCCATAGTCACATGGTGGATGCGTCCGTGAACCCTGGCCATATGCTGGATGCACCGATGGTGGCTTGATCAAATACATCCATGGCGGATACGCCTGCTTTTGCCTCCCTCAACGACGTGCCTGGCGCCACATACGCCATGAGGTATGCGCGGACACATGTCTCACTTGGCCTAGAAGCTCTGAGCGCCGATATGGGGCGCAGAGGAGGCACAAAGCGCACAGCAACACACACTGCATGTCGCTGCCGGCCCCGTGTTTTGAGGGTTTCTTTCCTGAGCTATGCTGTGCGCGGCCTGAACCCATATGGCTGAATTGGGCGACATCAACAGCCATAGGAGGGCGTGCAAGGCAGCAAGCCTCGAAGGCCCTGTACTGGATCACAGGCATACATATCCAGTGGGAGAGGAGGGCGTCCCAGGGTGGGGACAAGCTTGCGCATGCCGAAGCCAACCACCGTCTTGCAAGAAGGTTGGAGAGAAGAACCCTCTCCCTGGCCAATTTCCCTCACCAACAAGAGGCATGGTCTAATTTACATGGGTTGCCTAGGAAATGTGTCCAGGTGTCCACCTGAAATAGGCCCTTGTGGTTTTTGAAGGGGTCTTGTACACTCTCGTCAGCAGCCAGCTCACAGTGGTTCCTCCCGCCTAGTCACCGGAGCCCATGAATTCTGACAGCCGGAACGTCTTAGCCTTCTTATCACGATGCCCCGCTTCATCCTCGCTGTCGCTGCTAGAGCTCGAGCTTCCGCTGCTGCTGCTGCTGCTGCTACTGCCACTGCTACTGCTGCTACTCGAGCTGCTGCCGCTGCCGCTGCTGTCACTGTCACGGGACCGCTTCTTCTTCTTGCGCTTCTTGTCCTTGTCTTTCTTGCGCTTCTTTTTGTCTTTATCCTTGTCTTTGCCTTTGCCTTTCTTCTTCTTTTTCTTTTCCTTTTGGCGTTTCAGAAATTCCCTTTTATCGGAATGGTTGACCCCTTTGGCAAGACGTTTCATCCGGTCGGCGTCCAGCTGCTCCCGGTACTCCTTCATCAGCTTCGCCTGCTCGGCTCCAAGGTCGTTCTTCTTCGCCTCTTCTTCTTTCTTAATCTTCCACTCATCCCAGGATAGGCGACTGTCGCCCTTCGTAAGGTCTGCAATGCGAGCAGCATGCCACTCTGGCGTATGAAAGCTACCATCTATCATGCCAGATCGAGAAGAGCCTCCTCCGCCAGCCTCATCATCTCCCCCACCTCCACCGCCATAGCGAGACGAGCGAGCCGCTTGGCGAGCTCTGTGCGCCTGGTTTTTGCCCATGGCTTGTGCGGTATTGGCTCTCTGTTTGTGTGGGACACTACAATCCCTAAGAAGAGTAGGCCTGGTCAAAGACCTCCATAATAGCTTGGTAAGTGCCCAGGCTGACAAGTACCCATGGCCAGCCGTAGAGAAAAATGTTAAGTAGAAGCTATGGTATTGTAGGTAGAATTCCTTCCTCAAAGGCGCCAACTGCTGCGTTTGATGTCCATAGCTGTGCCTCGTCGCCACAAAATAAAATTCTTTCTGGGGGTGACCGCAAATGTGTGACCGACGCACGTGTTTGCATACCGAGAAGTTTGATGTGCGCTAGTGGCGGGGTACTACGAGACGTTGTACGGAACATGGAACTTTTCCAAATCATTGGATCGGTGATTCCACCAATTTTGGATAACCAGCTGGTCACCACATTGGGTAACCATCTGGTCGATACGTGGTACCCATTTACCTAACGGTATTCCCATTGGTAAAAAAAAAAAAACATTTACCCGGAAATTCCACCAATTTTACTTCGAGACACCTGCGACTTGCGAGGCAGCACTTCGAAAAATTCTTGCAACAGCCAACAAGGATGGTGGTGCGCACGCCCGAAGTAGGGAGTCAAGACTAGCGCAGGCCGCACCTGTTGTCTAAACTCTAAAGGGATCCAGGCTGCCATTGCGCCGCAATTCGACAGCTTTTTATTTCAATTCGATCTGAATTATATTTGCTGCAGGTTATTGTCAACCCGGCATATAACTCGCAATCAGACAAAATGCCGAAATCAAAGCGAAATAAGATTGGTAAGAGTGATTTTTGTTGGAGTGCCGAATTTTGCGTGCTGTGAAGTGCTCGCGATCTCGTCTTACGCTCAAATGCAGCTTTCGCGCTCGTAAGCTTCGGCAGTGTTCATTGCTTATAATTTTAATAAATAGCACTCTCTGCTGTGTTTTTGCGCAAAATGTTTATAGCGCACCTCCAATTTCTGCCGTCTTTTGTCGCAATTCTGGCCCTCAATGTCACGCACACGCAGTCCCACTTACGAAAACAAAAAAGAAGGGCAAGGCTGCAAAGCAGACTCTTATCGAAAAAATCCGAGAAGCTATCGAAGAATATCCTACTGCTTATGTTTTCCGATACGAGAACATGAGAAACACACGATTTAAAGAGCTGAGGGAAACGGTCCATGAAAGCAGCAGGTAAGCATCGGCTTGAAAATATTTCCTGGCTCGTAACTCGATTGCCAGATTTAGGAATTGTGCACGCACGGTCCTGCCTCGTTGACATCTATTTAATGCTGTCTTTTTTTTTTTTTTTTTTTTTTTGAAGGGCTAGGGGGGTGCTTGATGCTACCGGGTCGTATTGATAATTTACTCGCTTGCCACCACGAGCGCTAGGCAATGTTGGGGTTGATGGTGTGCCAATCGCCGGCAGATGCCTTGTTAGGGGTACGTCCGTTCCGGTTTCTTCGACAGTCAGTCCTGCTGTGACGATTGTGCTGTGTGTGGGTGCAATCTGGAGGTCACATGAGGTTAGAGCTGGATCTACTGCCAATCTATAACTGGTAATTTATCTAGCGTGCTAACAAAATATCATAAAATCATCATAATAGTCAACGTTTTGTACAGGCTTTGCATTGGTGATCATGTTGGCGCCCGTGTGCCAGTGTCCACGCATGCACACGTCGTCATAAACCCGGAAATAGCAGCACAGTTTTGTGTGGGGCATGTGGAGTATCTGGCATCGGGTATGTGGGCTTTCTCTTTCTGTGTCAACAAGCTTATTCAAGCTCGCCCGCCCCCCCTTCCCTTCCCCCCTCCCCATTAGCACTTCCCCCCATGTTCCATTAGCAGTTCCACCCACGTCCACTGCATAAATGCTCATTGCCATGCTGATGCTTGCCTCCCTTGAGGCGAGCATGTCATCTCTTGAAGACATTTTTTCCCCTCTCACGAGGCCTGCTGCTTGTTCAGAGGATGCATCTGTCTTATGTCCGCTCTTCTCACCACGTATCAGCTCTCACATGTTCTGAGCAGCCCTGGTCGACACCAGCGAGCTTCGTCGCATCCGGTTGCTTTGACTACTTTTAACCTGCCATTCCCCTTCCCCTCTCCCGTGCCCTCACCCATGCCCTCGCCTTACCCATGCCCTCGCCTTACCCATGCCCTAGCCTTACCCATGCCCTTTGTTGTATCCATCACGCGCATATGAATCGCGCCTCATGCCCCAGATTCTTCATGGGATCCAACAAGGTCATGCAGGTGGCGCTGGGCCGCGAACCATCCACGGAGGTGCAGAAAGACCTCTCCAAGCTCGCGCAGGTGGGTGCCCGCATGCTGAAGGTGGTGGGGGGTTAGGGTGAATCCAAGCTCTTGCATGGGACGTTGTGGGGCGTTGTTCAAGGTCTGCCCAAGCTCGCACAGGTGGGTGTTGCATGCTCAAGATTTCAGGGTGGTGGCAGGGTCGGTTCAAGCTTGTATGACCTAGTGGGTTTAGGGGGGTTAGGGTCAAAATTTTTAATTATTTTTCTAAGAAAAAATATCTGTATAAGCTTACGCAGGTGGCGTTTAAGGGTTTTGTAGCACACTCTAGGTTAAGCAGGATAGAGTTAACGGCGTGGGTGTAGGGATCAGAGTGAAGGGGGTACTAAGGGTTAGGAATATTTGTCCGCAACCACTTCCTCCCAACGTAGCAGATGCAATGAGGGCTACACCATGGCACGTTGTGGTTGTGGGCCCTGTCTCATGCCTTGTGCGCTTTACCACCGCATGCTTTGGCACCGCAGGCACCGCTGATTCCCCAGCCACAACCTGCCCCCTGCTTGTCTGTCCGGCCCCCTAACCCCCCCCCCCCCACCCCCCAGATGATCAGCGGGTCACGTGGGCTGCTGTTCACAAAGCTGCCGCATGAAGAGGTGGTCCGGTAAGCATTGTGTCCGGTAAGCATTGTGTCCGGTAAGCATCGTGTCCGGTAAGCATTGTGTCCGGTAAGCGCAAGCATGAAGAGGTGGTCCGGTACGCAGGGCGCTGTCGGGTGGAATCCTTGCCCACTTGCCCGCTTGCGCGCTTGCCCACTTGCGCGCTTGCCCGCTTGCCTGCTTGCCCGCTTGCCCGCTTGCCCGCTTGCCCGCTTGCCCGCTTGCCCGCTTGCCCGCTTGCCCGCTTGCCCGCTTGCCCGCTTGCCCGCTTGCCCGCTTGCCCGCTTGCCCGCTTGCCCGCTTGCCCGCTTGCCCGCTTGCCCGCTTGCCCGCTTGCCCGCTTGCCCGCTTGCCCGCTTGCCCGCTTGCCCGCTTGCCCGCTTGCCCGCTTGCCCGCTTGTTTTTTGCGTCACCCCCTTGCACCATTGCACATGCCATGTCTGAGTGCAGCGCATGCCCCCTCCATGTGCGTTACCTCTGGGTGGTATCCCTGCGTGTCCATTGGTGGGCTAACCCTCACACACACAGCATGTGGGGCCGGTATGTCAGCCGCCACACCTCCCCCTCCCGTTTGGCTTCATGGCCTGGGTGCATGCATGGGAAGCCAGCATGCCTGCGTAGGAGCGGGCCCGTAGGGGCGGACATTGCATGTCTGTCTATTAAATCATAGTATCAGCTTATAGCTCCTTGTGCATCACACCGGTGTGCATGACCTCAACCGCATGGTTAGAGTCAGCCTGTGCGCTGCCCTTTCTGTCACGAGCCTTTGTTTTGGAGCTCACATGCCACCCGCATCCTCTTTTTTCTAGTCCACTCTACCATCACCCCAGTGTTTTGGCCTTCTGCCCCTCTTTCCGCTGCTTCCCTGCACTCCATCCACCCCATCAACTCGACCCACCGCACCACGTGACCCCACCATCCTCCCCTATCCCCCCCCTGCCACTGCCCCTCCCCCTCCCGCTCCCCCTCCGTCTCCCATTCCCCTCTCCCTTCCCCCCCGCCACTACTTCAATCTCTCCCTTCCGCGCCCTGCACGGCATCAGCGCGCTGGAGGAGGTGGAGGACCAGGAGTTTGCGCGCACCGGGACGATCGCGACGGAGACGGTCACGTACCCTGCGGGGCCCCTGGAGATGTTCACGCATGACCAGGAGCCCTTCCTGCGCAAGCAGGGCATGCCGACGCGGCTGAACAAGGGTAAGCACGCATGGCATGCCGACGCGGCTTACTGTAACAAAGGATGACCTCGAAAAAGGTGGGTAGAAAACAAATGTGCGCCCGTCGGGGCAAATCTACCGCGATAGGGGGATAGTGGCTTTACCAGTTGCAGCGTGGGAGGGGGGATGCAGCCGGGCATGTGTTGTGAGAGGATAGTTGTAGCATGTTGGGCCGGCCTTTGCAAGAAGCAATGGATAGCAGGAAGCACGTCTTCCGGGTTGGGTTGAGTATTGTCAAGTCACTTTACTTCAAGGAGGGAGGGCGCGGTGGAGGGGGAGGGCTGGGAAGGTCGCCTGCAGGGCATGTTGTGGGTGCGTGCCCATGTAATGGGCAGCTGCGTTGGTGGGGAGAAGAGTGTTGGGGAGATGCAGGTTCTTTCCATACTATGACAAGAGTAGGGGTAGCTGGGGGAACGGCTGGGTGGCTTGTTGCCCTCTAAGCTTTTGTAGCGGGGAGGGGTGGGCGCCGCAATCGTGCATGCCACCATGTAAGTCTTAATCGGCCTGGCAGTGCCCGGTTGACTCTATTCCCAACAGACAGCTGCCCCGCCCCCCCCCCCATTTACGCTCGCCTGCACAAAGGTGCCCGTCCATCCCCACCCCCACCCCCACCCTCACTTTTTGCGCTTAAATGCATTCGGCTCATACGTGCCCTGCATCTGCGCGTGGCCTGTTGGTGCGCGTGCATGACTGTCACCCCCATGTCGCACACGTGTGTGTGTGTGTGTGTGTGTGTGTGTGTGTGTGTGTGTGTGTGTGTGTGTGTGCACGCCTGGACTGCGCAGGTGTGGTGGAGCTGGTGGGGGAGTTCACCGTGTGCAAGGAAGGGGAGCCGCTCACCGCTGAGGCCGCACAGCTACTGGTAAGCGCCCGGTCCACAGGACTTGGCGTGAGGGTCGGTTGCTATGCGCCTGCCTCAGTGAGATTCTCATTTTCTCCGATCCATTTCACCTACTCGCATGTTGAAGGGACGCAAGGCTATGCTGCACCTGCCGCTGTTGTTGGCAGCAGAGTTTGGGTACTGCTTTGCTGTAGAGCTCCCTTTCTTGTGCGGCTGTAATACATTTCTGCTGAGCGGAGGCCTGTCTGCCTCTTGTCCAGCCATGCGGGTCAACCGCTCACGGCGCCGACTGCCGAAAGTTCTGTAGCTATGCGCCATCACATGGATGCAGACAGGATCTTGGCAGCAAGAACTGCCTTTCAAGAGAAATTGTCTTTTGTAGTTGCCTCACCCTCCACGCCTAGTACAGCGGCCCTGGCTGGCCATATCGCAAGCCGCATCGGCGCATCTCGTAAGCGATCACGATGACTGTGCGTGTGCACGCTGTAGCCAAGAAGACGAAAAGTTAGACATATGCTCCAGATTTCTGGCCTGCGCTGGTTTCTTGTTGATATGCGCAAGACGTATCGGTATGCTCAATAGTGTGCTCATGGGTTGCAGGCTTACGGACTCGGTTCTGTGGGCTTCTTCATGCTCTCTCCTCCCTCCTTCGACCCCGGTGTGTGTGTGGCGTTCACCTCCCTCGATTCAGTGAGACAACCGTTACTATAACTAATACTATCGTCATGTCGCTATCTTGCCCCCCCGCAGCGCTTGTTTGGGATCGAGATGGCCACCTTCCGTCTGGTGCCCGAGGGCCGCTGGCATGATGGCGAGTTTGAGCTGCTCGAGGGCTACAAGCCAGATGAAGGCAAAGAGGACTTCGAAGACGACGGCGAGCTGGATCCTCTGCCATGAGTAACCGGCTGTTCCCTGTGGAACGCAGCCTTGCTTTCGTCGGGGTGCCCCATGGTGTGGCATGCCTGGTATTCTAGCCTCTCCTTGCTTAACGCTTCACTAGCGTGTGACGCCGTGACTGGGCGTTACCTCGTTACCATATAATGTAGCAGGGGGGATTTGAAAGCGTAGGCCAGGCATTGAATCATAAACTGGGATGGAGGCACCCTATCACAGATGAAGTTTTGGATCATGATGGACACTTCATGCGGATGACAGAGTTGGCAAAGGTTCTACTAATTTGCCGCTCGAGTTGTATCCGGTTTATTTATGTGCGTAGTTTATGCATACGTAGTATAACAGGTTTTAGGCTTATAGATTCGACCATTTTAGGCACAAAGTTATTCAAAGATAAAGAACGCGCTTATACTTTCTCCCAAATACCGATCGATCTTTGAATTGTGGCATGAGAACCAGGTGTGCATGCGCATGAGCATATCAATCTGCATGCTTGGCCAGTATATTGTCGTCAGATCAGAAAGCAACAAACCTGAAAACGCTAGCGGCCCAAATCTGAGATTCCGCGGAACACAGAAAGTAGGAAAGCCCAGAAGCTACCAGCTAGGAATCCATCAACACAGGACCTTTGCATGGCATGATTCGCGGCTGTGTGAGTCTCCTGATCCGAAGGCATCTCACTAAACTTTTCGAAACAGCCCAACTGCGAAAAACCTCTAGCTAGCTTTGGGTATACCGGAGAGGGGTGCATGCATGCCAAAATCAAGGAGATCCAACAACGCCAATTAATTATATGTTCGATATTGCTGAATCTATATAGACGATGACTCACCTCTAGACCTAAGTGCGCAGGAGTTCTACGCACGGACCCACGCGCGATATTCTAGTAGTAGTACTTATTGACGAAGCAGGCGGGTTAAGACCACGCTTGGCCAAACTATCTTCATCTATCTGCGCAGTCACGTGTCTATGAATTAATTAATTAATCGGCCAAACTATCTTCATCTAGTAATTAGTACTAGTATGTGAATTAAATGAAACTCCTGCGTGCACAGAGAGCTAGCTAGTTAACACACATAATTTATTATAACTTAGTGTAGGAATATTTTGATAAGCCATATGATGAGCTCCGTTCGCTCACACCCTACTGGCGCTCGAAGGGCCTCAACGGGCACCGCAAGCGCATGCTCTTCAAGGTCCTCGTCCTCACGGTGCTCACGTATGGCGCCGAGGCGTGGACCCTCACACCCAAACTGGCAGCTCGGCTCGACGGCACAGTCTACAGGATGCTCCGGCAGGTCCTTAATGTAGGTTTTTCCGAGCGTCCGTCATCAGAGTCTTTGTATCATGGCATGCCTCGTGTTTCGGACGAGATTAGGCAGCGTAGGATAGCATTTGTAGGACACCTTGCACGCACCAGCCAGGTCGACACCACCCTCGGTCTGGCCGGCCCCCAGCGGCTTGGACAGCCAGGGCGGCACATTCTGACCTGGCCTGGCCCCAAGGACATTCCCAAAAGGGTAGGGAAACCTGTCACGAACTACGTTCAGATGTTGCTGGACGACCTAGTGGTCCCAGCCCAGTTTGAGCACCGCATCCACTCTCTCTCCCGTCTTTGGACTGCCATGCAGGACAAGACGCGATGGAAGAAGATTGTCAAGGCGCACACGCCCGACCCTGTGGGCAAGCCACCTCCCCCCAAGCGGAGGAGGCGTTTTGATGAGTAGTGCAGTTAGGGTTTTCTAGATAGAGTTAGGATCGTTCAATCACGCGGCTTCCCATCCATCATGAAATATGTGCTACATGACCTCCCCACGGAGGCATGTTATAATTTAATTTAATTTTTAATATGATGAGCCCTAGCTGGATGTGCAAGCGATCAAGAAGCAGGACCTCTTTCTGTTCTCACCCTCGTCCACGTCCACATCATCCTGGCCGTCCTCCCCTACGGGCTGGGTGGAAATGTGGGTACGCTCAAGGCTGCACGGCATCCAGGTTAGACCGCAACGTAGCTCGCATTTTTCATGTTCGATATACCGCGTACAACTATCTGGGTGAGTTAAATATTAGACTGCGTGACTACTAGTTGCCAGTTGAGCCCCTTTGCTGACCCATCTGGCATAACCAGTCCCTGACTGGCATACACTCCCGGCCAGTTAGGCTCGCAACAGCACGCCCTGATCAAGCAAGCTGTTTCCGGCCCCACCATCTTGGTCATCTAGTCGCTCTACACATAAGCCGGCCATATTTTCAATCCACAAAGCTGCACATTTCCATCTCCATTCATATTCTTCATCCTGAACGACTCGAACACGCGGACAAGATAACGGCAGGCTTGAGCTACCATGATCCGGATTCTCCTGATTTCTGGCCTGTGCTGGTTGTCTCCTTGATACAGGGTTGTCAGGGTAACACTAGCCAAACTGAATCCAGTAAAAGCAGGCAGACGCAGCAGCCCCCTTGGTCACTTTTGTGAAAAAAACGCCTTGAGGATCACTCTCTGAAGATCTGACCGGTGAACCATATGAGGGCTGGACGAGCAGCTTCCCCTTGACATATCCTGAGCCATTATGCCTGCAAATTGAACTGGCAGATTATAAAAAGGGCAGTTTCACAAATATGCAATGCAAAACACGAAATACTGCTTAGTGGCAACACGCATGATTGGATTACCCACAGGTGATCTGCCTGTGTGCAGGACAAAGTCTGAAAACGACAGTCTGGCTCCTGCAAGCTCAAGGTGGTGGCCGAACATGACAACATGCAAAGCCCAGACAAGAGCATCTGAAAACATGCTGGTAAGCATCACACCGTGGGTCCCGACAACAACCTACCCTGATCCGGCACAGGCTGTAGACACATAGATATCTGCCTTGACCTCCACAAATACAGGAGAGCCCCGATAATCTGGGTGCCCATCACATACGCCCATCACACATGCCCATCACATACGCCCACCAGGTATCTCTCTCGAAGGCAGTGAAGATGCAAGGGCAAGAACGGATATTAAACACGGCTTGTGTCTGACAAGCATTATCATGTTCCGCAGACGCAAGCCAATTCAGGACAATGCCAACCGTGCCATCGACCGTCATTGGCTAGTTACATCGCCAGTCCAAACCACATGTACACGGCATATGAAGACTTATAAATCAAGTCAACCATGGCACAAGACAATGCCCATATGGCTTCACGAAGGAGCGGTCCTGGTTTCGCCATCCATTCCCCTTCCATGCAAGCACCTGAACGCTAAGCGAAGCAGACAGCAAGGCAAGAGCGAAGGCTAGAAAATACCCGGCATATGCATTGGCCCCGCTGCCATTGCCAGAGCTGCGATTTCACGCCAGGACAGCTTCCAAGATGCCACCACAGCAGGCAAGGAGGGGCGCCATGCATGAGCCCAATTCGCGTTCACCACATGCCCGCGCATGATGCTCACTACATCTGTGAACGTTATTCTGTCATAACATGATTTATATATAAATTACATATTATATATAAAGCAGATATGCCTACCCCCACGTGCGAGCATTCCCTCCCGCATGCTGGCGTACCAAGCCAGATGGGCACCGGGCAACCACGGCCTACTACTGCTGCGGAAAATCTCCCACGTGGGCATGCAACACAAACTACTACTGCACGCCTTTGCTGTTACACCATCCACCCTCGCGCCACCCGGCTGGTCCAGCAGGCCTCGATAAAACAAAATGTTCCTCGACCAATTAAGTACTGTTTCATCGCTAAACAAGTAGCTGTCATCGCCATTTCATCGCAAGAAATACCTCGTACAGTGCTTCTCCCCTCACCCCAACTCACCGCTACCACCCGCCCAAGCTCTGGTTGTCGCGCCGCCTCGGCCACGCGCTTGTCCAGCTCGTCCTGCCTCCGTTCGCTCAGTTCCAGGCACTTGAGCTCGGGCTCTGGGCGCTCGCAGCGGTGGTGCAGCTCTGCGGCATGCCGTCGTGCGGGGGCACAGGGGGCGGGGGAAATGTGTCTCAGTGGCAAGTGGCAACAAGAAACGGGCGCCAGTGATGATTGGCGCTCCGTTCCCGCGATGGGTGGAGTGTGGCTAGCACGTATATGATGACATCTATAGGCATGCAACAACCATATCCGTACGAGCAAGGGCCGCTAGAGGTGCATGGGTGCTTGATGCAGGAACGGCGATGCCTGCCACCCCCGGGTCGCACACACCTGGTGGGAGGAGGGTTATGCAGACTGCGGTGCCAGCCAGGTGGCGACACACCTGGCGAAAGTAGGAAAGACGCGGTCATTGTGACAGATGTTGACATTATCGGGATGTAGCTTTGCTGCGTGCTAAGAATTTTCTACTATCCGTTCGAGAGGAAAAACATTGCCAACAGGGCAACAAGAGGGCAAAAGCCCTGAATAATAGCAACAAGAAAACGAACAATCCAGAAGCAAAAGCCCAAGAAAGTCTCCTCCCGGGTATGCCTCCGACTGGCGGTGCCGGCTTCCCCTTACCGCCCCTCTACCTGCCTCCATCCAGCTTTTCCCCTGTACCTTCCATCTTACGACCTACCAAGTTCCTTCCTTCCATCTTCTTACTTTCCATGCTCTTCCCTGCCATCTTCTATTCCTCGCCCCCCTACCTGCCATCTCCAGTACGCTTGCCCCTACCTGCCATGGCTGCTGCGGCCTCCACCTGGGAGTACAAGTCTCTGCACGAGTTGGCGAGCGCCTGGCCCCCCTTGAGCAGGTGGTCCGCACCCTCCAGGTCGCCCAGCGCGAGGTTGACCCGCCCCATCTGCGTCATGACCTGCGCGATCAGCTGGTGGTTGCCCAGCTTGTGGTGGCCCACGCGCAGTGCGTGCTTCAGGTGGGACCTGCACGTGGCAGCGGCCAGAGAAGGGAGACCCGGGAACAAGTGGTGTCACAAGACCAACGAGGCCAAATGAGGATGTGCACCGACCAACGAGGCCAAATGAGGATGTTCACCGACCAACGAGGCCAACTGACAGTGTTCACCGACCAACGAGGCCAAAATACCCCCAGCCCACTTGGGCCAACTCAGCAGGCCGACGAGGCGAAGTCAAACGTACCGTCATGGTGCTGTGTCAGAGAAAAAACGCGGCATGAGTGAGCACGCTACAGTGACCGCGGCCGCTCACCGTGCGTCTTCGTGCCGCCCCTGCATTACCGCCTGCACCCCCGCCGCGAACCAGACCGCCGCCTTCTGCAGGTCCGTGTGCGAGCTACCAGCAGAGGCCGCCTCCTCCACAATCGGCAGCAGCGGCGCCAGCACATCCATCGCCTGGGTGGTGTGTGTGTGGGGAGGGAATAGCAAGGGAGGGTGGGTCACACCGCTGCACATGAGTTGGGTCAAACAGGGTGGCTCAATAGGCCTAACCTTGCACTACCGAATAATCTGGATATAACTGTCAAGAAAGCCCATTAAGGCAACCATAAGCATGCTAAGGGAATGACAAGGGCCACGTTTTCATGCTCATGACGGCCAAGGACGCAGCAACCGGATGATGCGACGCACACAGCCAGTGTGCACACTCCCACCCACTTGTAGCTGCACATAAGTCGGAATGTAGCTGCACAGGAAACACTCCATTCCATCCCAGCTTACCCTTACCCCGGGCTGTCTGGGGGGCAAGTTAGGCTAACTAAATGGTAAAAAGGGATGTTATATCAACACGTCATACATGCCGCATGCATGGACCCCAAGGCATGGCGAAACGGCGCTCTGCTTACGCTGCCGTACGCGGCCTCGGTACCCTCCGCCAGCATCGCCAGCGCCAGGTTGGACGAGAGGAGCACCGTGTCAGTGGGGGTGGCGGCCCGCTGGAGGTGCAGGGGCAGGGTACACCCAAGTTGCACACACGAGAGATGCAGGGGGATAGGGTGCAGGGAAAGATGGTCCAGGGAAACAGGGTGAGGCATGGGGGCAGCGGCATACAGGGGTGTCGGCCTGCTGTAGAAGTCGGGGGCAGCCACACAGCTCTCACCCAGGCGCGGAGGAAAAGAATTCGCGGACCAGGCCAGCCACTGCAGGAACGATGCAGGAACCCAAGGAGCTGATGTGGAGGCATCGCAGGGAGGTAAACCACCGTTGCTTGCGGATGATGGCGTGTGGGTGGGTGGGGGTGCTTGGGGTGGAAGAGCAGACAGCACTTGCAATCCCCACAACTACCATCGGCACCCAGACAAATATTAGAAAGTGCTGTGTGGCTGCCCTTATGCCAGCAACCTCAATGCTCACATGTCACCATTCATAATAATTAACTAATTCGCATGCCGGTCAGCGGTCACTGGTCACCAAATGTGGGTCCGAAATCCCAAAATGAGATGCCACCCCAGTCCTCCATGCGCGGCGGCGTCTAGAAACAAATATCGCCACCTTGAGTATGTAAACTGTCGACAAATTGCTGAGACATGAAGCAGCGGAGCCTCAACCGGTGCATGCACGCATCGGCATCTTCGTTATTCAGTTTTCGCAGGGGCCAGCAGGTGGGCAGCATGACAGGCAGCGTGCCTCGGGATCCCCCTTCGTCCGGGCATGGGCTGCCTGGACGCCACGCTTTAAGGCAGCCACTGGGTTACAATGGCAGGTGGAGGTGGAAGGTAGATTGTGGGAGCAAGTATAGTGTGGAAGCACCGGTTTACCAACACAAGCATACTATGGCAGCACTCGGCACTAGTCCACACATGTACCATACAGCGCGTGTGCAGCACAAGCGAACACACACCGGTCGTCTCCCAGGTTGTCTCATTGACATTAAAAAACAGGCGTCATGCCGCACCCTGACCGCGTACCTGGAGGGCGAGCCGGAACTGTTGCACGGCGTCAGCCCCCCGACCCGCGCTGAGTGCCAGGTGACCTGCCAACGCGTGCGCCGCTGCCGCCAAGTTTCCCCCGCTGCTACCGCTGGCCCCGCCACCACCAACGCCACCAACGCCACCAACGCCGCCATTTGCCGCCCCTTCCCTCCCCGCTTGCACGCCTCCCAGGGTGGTCGGGAAGCTGCACGCGGCCCACTCCAGTGCCATTGCGGCCCACTTGGCAGCTGCGGCCACGTCCGTGCGCGCCATGTTGACGAGCGCCAGCCCTTCGAGCGCGTGGAAGCGCAGGCGGGCAAATGGGAGCGCCTCCCACAGCTGGCGAGGCGTCAGCGACGACTCCGTGATGTCAGCGGCACGCTTGGCTGATGTCACTGGGGAGGGGCCAGCTGAGGATCCATCCTGCGCGCCCGAGGGCAGGCCTTGCGGCGGCAGCTGGGCGGCAGTGCCTTTGGCAGCACTCCTCATTTGGCGGTGCCCTGATGCGATGACCTCCAGCTCAGCTGTGGTGAAAGAGTGTATAAATTAGTTTGACGTCAGTTCCTTTCATTGCAGCAGTCTATAAAAAAACAGTTATTAGAAAATAAATATTGAGTGTTGCGGTCAGTACGGATGCCGTCAGGTGTGGCCGGGCGCGCTCTCGGGGGGGGAGGGGGGGGGAGGGGGTAACCAAAGCGTACCACGGTGCGCATGGGGAGCATTGTAAAGGTTAGTGCAGTACAGTAATCCAGGGTTTGGGAACTGGTTCTGACAGTGAACTGGTGCACGGCCATTGTACAGGTCGGTACAGCTCAGTACTCCAAGGATCAGAAACTGGTTCGCATAGTGACGCTATTGCGGCCGCCAGCAGTGAGAAGCCTGTTCCTTCACAAATCGGCATGGCCACCTACCTCAATAATGGGGCCCTTCCCCCCTCCGTGTCCCCCTTCTACCAGCGCTCATCGGTGCCCTGCGGTCGCAAACATTATCATGAACCGCACCCCCCCCCCCCCCGCCCCCCGCCCTTCCTAAACGGATGATCTCTGCATGCCATGTGAGGCATCCCCTGCCTCTCCCCATGCCATGCCAGCAGCCACGAGAGCACCACCCACCCATGTGAGGCATCCCCTGCCTCTCCCCATGCCATGCCAGCAGCCACGAGAGCACCACCCACCCACCCATGTGAGGGACGCCGTTGTCGCCCCCCACACCCCCAAGAGCCGCCACCATCACCATCGCCCCCACGCACCATCTACGATGTGGAGAGCCTTCTCGTAGTGCGTGACGCAGGCCTTGAGGTAGGACCCCTCGCGCAGCGTGCTGGCCCACAGCAGGTGCACCAGCGCCCCCGCCGCGGGCCAGGGTAGCAAGCAGTAGCCCTCCCACGGCTGGGGGATCGCGCCCAGTGGCAGCCACGCGCCATGGCCATCAGGAGGCAAGGACATCACCGCGCCAATGCCGCTAGCCACGTCACGGCAAGAACCTGCAGCTGCTTGCCCCCAACGATCCAACTCAATGGCAAGGGGATGCGAGGCACCAGAGGCTGCGCCATTCCCACTACAGCCCGCCGGCCCCGCCAGATCCGTCCCCTCCCCCACCCCCGCTCGCACCTGCCCCCCCGCTGTCTGTACAGCTGCACCTGTGACCGCATTGCCAGCTGGTGCCGCCCCGGCCGCATCCCTCCCCTCCCCCGCGCACCAGCGGGCGTCCCCCGCAGCGACGCTGGCAGCCGCCACCGAGGCCAGCATGTTCTCCAGGGACGCCAGGGGCACCTGGTGGCCGCACGCCGCCTCCCACGCCAGAACCAGCAGCTGGAAGTGTGCGCGCAGGTGGAGGCGCAGCGGCTCCAGGGTGGGGGGAAGCGGTGCCTGGTGTGTGTGTGGGGGGGGGGGGCAGGAGATGGAAACAGCTCAGGTTTCTTCTCATTAACCTTGAAGCCAGGTTTCTAATTAACCTTAAGGCCAGCAGAGTCACTGGAACATGACAAACAGGGCGTTTCTGGCATGGGCCGCAGCTCTTTGTGTCCATTCCCATGAGACTTGGCAAACAGCCTATGCTCGCAACACTTACAATCACACCAACAAATGTGGTCAAACCAACAAATGTGGTCACACCAACAAATGTGGCCATATCAACTCTGTATCAACAAATGTG
This sequence comes from Mesostigma viride, assembly GCA_009746045.1. Taxonomy (NCBI): domain Eukaryota; kingdom Viridiplantae; phylum Streptophyta; class Mesostigmatophyceae; order Mesostigmatales; family Mesostigmataceae; genus Mesostigma; species Mesostigma viride. The sequence continues at coordinate 434,530 of RPFO01000059.1, forward strand.
ATCATACCAACAAATGTGGCCATACCAACAAATGTGATCATATCAACAGATGTGGTCCCACCAACAAATGTGATCATATCAACAAATGTGGCCATATCAACAAATGTGATCACACAAACAAATGTGGCCATACCAACAAATGTGGTCACACCAACAAATGTGCACGGGACAACTACAGGTGTCTATGTCTTGACTAGAACACGGGTGCATGGCCTTGAAGAAATAAGCAGCTACTTAATAGTCATCACCCATCCCGCCCGATGGCATGTTGGCGTAGACTCGCAGGAACATCTGCCGCCAGCTGGCAGGCGGTCAAGATCGTTCTGTCATCACCCTTCCCCTGTCCACCCTTCCTCTGCCCACCTTCCTCTGCCCACCTTGTTCGGGTGCATGTGCTTGCCACCGCGGCTAATGCGCAGCTATTGCTACCAGCTACTGTCGGCAGCTATTGTCAGCAGCGATTGTAAGCAGCCACCGGTTCCTGACCTGGTTCAGCTCTGTGTCCAAGTCCAAACACGTCTCCAGCGCGGCCTGTGTTGCCGCCGCGCCCCCCTCGCTGCCCGCCCGTAGATGCAGCTGTGCCGATGCCAGGTTTAGCAGCACCTGGCAGCAGGGGGCCAGGGGGAGCAGGACAGTAGCACGCACGATTGCAATACAAAACACACACACACACACACACACACACACAAAAAAAAAAAAAACGTTCATTTTTTCCGGTCATGCTATCACTGAGCAGGCCCCCCTATTATCTCCCTACATACGCCCAGTATACCTCATTCACACTAGGCAAATCCCACATACGAATGCATAAGCGCATGCTTTAGTAAAATTTCTAGTACCAACACTCTTTCAGCAAAATTACAAGTCTAGAAGGGTTCCTTGTATGTATGGTTCCTATGGTAAGATCATATCAAACAGGTCAGATCCCATGACTCATGTTGCACTCAAACCTGTCAGCGTTTCAAACCATCGCGTGCCGTCGCGTGCCATGGCGTGCCATCGCGTGCCCTCATGCCCCTTGTCACGAAGCCATATCTTGTCGTCTCACCTCCCACAACATCTCCACCATTGCCGCATCACCGCTGGCATCCGCCCGCCGCGCCTTCCTCTCCTGGCACGCGCCCAGTGCACTCCGCAAGCAGTCAAGCGCGCCCGCCGGGTTGTTGTCGCGGGACAGTGCAGACGCCAGCAACAACTGGAACTGGCAGCAGCGCTCGTGGAGCCGCTGGCTCTCCTCGGCAGTGACATGGCTGGAGGACAGATGTGGGAGGACACACACACGCACGGCCAGTACATAAGAGGGATACACATGCCAATATATAAGCCAATACATAGGCCGGTATATTAGAGGGATATATGGGAGGGGATCAATACATAAGAGGAAGGTGTGCACGCGACCTATGGGAGTGCACGGGGCATGACATACATTATACACTATACACTAAACACTATACACTAAACACTAAACACTATACAGTATACAGTATACAGTATACAGTATACAGTATACGGTATACAATATACAGTATACAATATACAATATACAGTATACACTATACACTATACACTATACACTATACACTATACACTATACACTATACACTACACACGGTACACTATACACTATACACTATACACTGTACACTATACACTATACACTATACACTATACACTATACACTATACACTATACACTATACACTATACACTATACACTATACACTATACACTATACACTATACACTATACACAGTACACTATACACTATACACAGTACACGGTACACTATGCACTATACACTATACACTATTACACTATACACGGTACACTGTACACTATACACTACACACTCTACACTATACACAGTACACTATACACGGTACACTATACACTATACAGTATACAGTATACAGTGTACACTATACACTATACACTACACACTACACACTACACACTACACACTACACACTACACACTACACACTACACACTACACACTACACACGACACACGACACACGGTACACTGGTGATGGGAGCCATGGGCGGAACGGGATGATTGCGGTCATAACCACAAACCTGCGAATGTCTGAGGGCCGACACGGTAGCGAAATAATGAGCATGGCAGTATGTAAGACATGCATTCATGGCGGTGGATGAGGAGGACGAGTGAGGCGCCACGCAGCAAGCGCAGGCGGTGTAATGGACCACCCAAGGAGAACACTAAGGGCACCAGGCACGTGCGTGCGCGCTCACGTCTGTGTGCGAGCTTCCGTCACCGCGGCAAGCCCCGCCTTTAACGCTTGTCGCTCCAGGCGCGCCTGGCCCAGCATCGCGTAGCAGCGCGCCAGCTGGACGTGCGTGTGGCAGCGAAGCGGTAGCTGGCTCGGTAGCTGCTTCAGCAACACTTGCTGCGGCGCCCGCACAGGGGCAACACACGACAGGGCAAGGATGAGGCCAAATAAGATTTACCCCACGGCAGGATTGAGGCCAACGTGCAAGAAGCACGCTACCGATAAGCACGCGTGGAGTTAAAACGGATTGCTTTGCCAAGTAAACGTCAAGCGATGCAGGGCACCACAGGGCCCCTCGCAGCAGAGCGAGATTCTTCGTATATGTGCAAGACGTCCTCACGAGCGGTTGCGAAACATCTTGTGGCAGTGACAGCCTTCAGGAGGCAGTCAGATGACGCTTGGCTTGGCACGGGTGGTGACCATTGATGAACGAAAGCGAAGAGGGCACAAGAGTAACAAGACTAGGGAAAGGAAAGGGTGATAGTGGCAGGGACGAGACAGTGATGGGGCGGGTGAAAGCATCGGACCGTGGAGGACGGACAAGCGCGGGCGACGTAAGAGGGTGCATGGACAGGTGAGCGTGGAAGGCGAGCGCGCGTGAGAACGATCATGTCATGTTGCTGACGTGGCAGACAGCGAGCCATGACAGGCAGCCGTGCCTGGCGAGGAGGGAAGGAGAGGCATCGGGAGACAGGAGCCGGCCGCAAGCCTACGCGACTGCTGGTACATACACGAATTCATGGGTACGCACGCGCACGAGGCCATGTGTAGGAAGCTCAGGGAGCATTTACGATCTTGATTATTCACCCCGAGCCCCAATTAATGAGAGGTAATCTAAGAAAGACCGGGGACAGAGACCGCCCGCCTAATCGACATGGCGAGCATCCCGTACACGCGGGCCAAAACCAGACCCAGGCAGTGCTTTGGCGGTACTGCTCCGCGAGCGCTGCACCCACCAATTTGGGAACCCGAAGTATCACCCTCTTTGTCACACCGTTGGTAACCAAAAAAGGAATTTGGGGGTGTCGAGTTCCTAAGCGCCTGCAAAGCAACACTATACATGTGTCTGGATGGCAGGTAGGGTTTGTTCCTTACCGCACGCTCCAGGTGCTGGCGCGCCTCCTGGATACAGTCCGTATGCTGCAGCAACAGCGACGCGACCTTAACCCTGGCCTTTACCTCGACCAGCGGCAGAAATGAGGCAGAGCTCTGGCAGATGGCCTCAAGGCATTTCACGCTTTTAGGAAAATCCCCTCGCGCGTAGAAACCTTCAGACAAAGTCCACAGTGCGCTGGCAACCTGGGACTCCATCCCGCAGCAAAAAATGATGGTGACTATGTCCCTCTAATCAACTTGCAAAATATAACCATTTCTTACACAGTTGGACCTGCCTCATCCAGCATGCATCTCAAGTAAATTTCCAGCGGCACAAGATAAGTTACTAAAAAAAGCCAGCTTACAACACGAACCAGTTGGATGCCCTAATCAGGTCGTCAGTTACTGATGTGGTGGTCATATTCAGTGCCATGCTGCCTAATAGACACTATGCTGCGTAATGTCGACGCCAATCATGCGTCCACACGGCCGGGTAATTTGCGAAGAAGTTACCAGCAGTGAACAAACCAATTCGAGCTCCAATTCGTGCCTGGCCGATTGCATTTTCTGGTTCCCGCCATAATTTGCACCCTGGTAATTTGAAGCCATCGGACGAGGCAAAGCTAATGCTTGCTTTCCCTGAGAGGGGTCTTGTGATACAGTAGTATCTAGATTGTACAGTGTACAAAGGTTCGCGTGAAGCGCGGGGAGCAATATTTGGAATCACACCCGGTGTTGGGAGCACCCGGTGACGGGGGACGGGTGACGCTAGGCTACGGTACGCGTCGATAAATACGGGTGAAAGGTACGAACGAAACGGTGTGAGTCGATCAATACGGGTGACGTTTGCAGACTCGGCGGCATGAGCCGGCAACAGGGTTACCAGGGACGGAACGAACGAACAGCGCAGCCTAGTGGCTCATACTACTGAGGGTGCCGACGTTGTATTTCGTGGGCTGACTGTGGGCTGTATTTCGTGGTATCGGGTGCTGGCAGCACCCGGTGACTGAGATTGTGACAAAATTGGACGGACTGAGCTCCTAAATCGCACAGAATACGGTTGGTAGTAGTTGTAGTTGTTGTTGTTGTGTCCCACGCCGCACACTATTAATAACCCTGTCGGACCCAGCCCACTTGAGACCTTTCATGACCTCATGGGCAAAAACAGGATCTTTAAAAACAGGTGTTTTAAGCGGCCGCAACCCATATGAGGGCTTTTTGACGGCCAACCCGCCGGTTACGCGAATCATCGATTTATACGCGGCTGACGGTGACCGATATCGCCTCCTAACATACACGGAAATCAGTGCGTGGATCGCAAACATGCCCAGCCGACCAGCTTGGGACAACCTTCTACAAGCAATTCCCGCAGGATGGCATACCCTCATGACAACCCCACGCAAACCCCTACAAGTCGGGGAATGGGTGAGCTATTACCCGGATCGCGACACGTCCATACATAAGGGCTGCATCGTTGCGGTCGCGTCGACGGGCGTTACCATACAATTGCTCCAGGAGACACCCAACGGTCAAGGACTTCTCGGCAAATTGATTACATCGTACGCCTACATTCCAGCATTTCAATGTCACCGCATTCGAGTGGTCCCGTGGTCACTGTCACAGGCGTGCATCGGTTACCCCTGGACCCCACCACAGTGATACGCGACACCACATGGCTACATGTTGGCAAGGGGCGACTGGACACGCTTGCTCTAGACCCGCTAGAATCATTTGGGTGGGTCCTCACATCTGGCGGCACCCCCATGACGAAATGCCTATTCGAGTACACGGCAGACTGGGGATACCGGCTACTTCTACATAAAAATCATAGGATGCACCCGGGTCGCCTGCGCTGGCACCCCGAGTGGCCGGGCTACACCTGGATCAAGAACATTACCTTGGCAGTTGATCACCCATTGGTTGACAAACGGGCCACCGACGTCCAGCACCTGCTTATGCATCGGGCCATCGGGGTCAATTCCCAATTGCACCACCGGTACTCCCACGCGGCGGCGTGCTTATGCAACTTTCCAGATGAAACAATTGAGCACAGATTTCTGGACGGCCAACTCGCAGGGGTTTGGCAATGGCTGCTGGGTATATGGGCCAAGTGGATGGCTATTACAGCTCCCCCCACCACCGTCACACTATCTACGGTTATTTTCGGCATCACCGACGGGATTACGGGACGCGAGCCTCACAGCCAACCAGATCAGTGGCATGGATATGGCTCCGCACGACGATGCTTCACACCATATGGCAAGTTCGCAACGAGACCGTATTCACGTTAGTACGTGCCGCGTACACGAGAGGTGCCGTGGTCCGCCGGTTTATCTCATCTTGGAACCTGGCTATGCGTCGTTACGGCTGGCTCCTGGCGACGGAACAACACAAAGTATGGGACCCGGGCCCTAACAATGACACCCCCAGCCCACTGGAAGTCTTCCATGCACTCATGGGCATGAACCAGGTCTTTACACGTATGACGGATGACGATATCAAAGAGACAACCAGCGCAGGCCAGAAATCGGGAGAATCCGGACCATGGTAGCTCGAGCCTGCCGTTATCTTTTCCGCGTTTTCGAGTCGTTCAGGATGATGAAGATGAATGGTGATGGAAATGTGTATCCTTGTGCATTGAAATTATGGCTGGCTTACGTGTGGAGCGACTAGATGACCTAGACGGTGGGGCCGGAAACAGCATGCTTGATCAGGGCGTGTGTTTCTAGCCTAGCTGGCCGGGAGTGTCTAGTGGTGAGCACCAGTTGCTGCGATCGCTCTCCCACCATTTACGAGGAAATACCCGCAAATGGAAAACCACTGAAAAGGTCTAGCTAGTCAGTCATCACGTTAGCCATGCCATGATTCCAAACGTCCAAGAACTGCACACGGTGCAAAGGCAAAAAGCCGGAGGACAGCACTTTCAAATGTGCGGCGGGAACCAAAAGCCCGCGGATGCCAGAAAACATCGTGTTGCGGCAGCGACGCGACGATGTGGACAACGAATCCAGTGCCAAGCTCGGAACGGCCGCAAAGGAGATCTGGCATCACAGGGTTCAGATGTGCGGAGATACTATGCGATCCAGCCGGTCCACGACCTGTTTGTAGAGCTTGTGCCAAGGGGCAGCACCGAACAGATGTGGGTGACGTTGCAAAAAACATCGGACTTGACGGAGCATAATGGCTCGGTCATAGTCTTTGACCAATAAACGCTGCAAGAGTTCAACAAGAGTCGTGATGAAATCAACACGATAAGAACAAAGACGGGAAAAACGATGTAACTGAGAAAGAACAACACCATATTTTGCTGTGTGGGAAAGGAGACTGTGAATATCGGGGTAACGAATAAAAGGAATTTGCTGGTATTTAGGATCCTTGCGCTTATCATAGACAGCCGTACGCCAGCCCTTCTTGTTATGGGTAATGTTAAGATCGAGGTAATTGCAATGAGTATCCTCCGACGTGAGCTTTAATGTGAGGGACGCTTGCGGGTAGATGCCAGGCAGACCAGCGGTGATATACAAATGGGTTGCGAAATCAGGGTTGTCGAAAGCGATGACATCATCAATGTATCGACATGTATGGATAAAACGCCTGATGAGAACATCATCGTTTGAGGCAATGAGATTCTCCATGAATGCAAGCTCATAAGTGTATAGATAGAGGTTTGCAAGGAGCCCGGCACAGTTAGTGCCCATAGGGATGCCGATAGCTTGTTGGTATACATTGCCCGCAAAACAGATGAAGGTGTTATCAACAAGATAAGAGATCCAATGGACAAGGTCAGCCTTCGTGATAATATAATTATAACCATCCCGCACGATAGCACCTGCCGCGATCCCTGAGAGCCACGTTGCCGTGGGCTTGGTCTGAGAAACACGCACGTGCAGGTGGTTGCGCCCGTGAGGCCTACGTGCATACAGACGAGTAAGGAGGCTATCTAAACGAGCTTTCAAATCGTGCAAATCTAGTGTGGTATATAGAGTGGTGAAATCATAGGTGGCTATGGGCATAGGTATACGTTTCTCTGCTGCTGTCTTAGAACGGCTAAGGGCGGCAAGGCGTAGGCGTACTTGGGCTGAGTCTATGACGATCCAACTACCAGCGCATTCATACCCGGCATTCGACAGCACCTCCACCCATAATGCATTGGCTTCGGGGAGAAGAGCATTCAAAGCATGGCAGATGAGTTTCGAGAGAGGCATCAGTGGGGCTGAATGCGACGCAGCAATGGTGCGCAAAGCAACAGGAGTTTTGTGCAGCTTAAGAGTGAGATACAGATATGGGAACGTAGTGGTGGTGGCGCGTCGCTGCCGCTTAAGGAATGCCCGAGCAAAAATGTTTTGGCTGTGCAGAAAAGCCCGATGAGCAGCAGTGATACTGGCGGTGGACTGTGCACGCTGAACATAGGTAGGGCTGGACGCCAACTCGTGTTGCAAAGTAGCAAGGTAGTGCTTCTTGCATATGAAAGCAAAGTTGTTGGCACTCTTGTCAACACACGTGATGATAAAGTCCTGCTTGAAGTGGTCAAGAAGTGCTTTATCTGTGGTGTTGAGCCAGGTGGTGCGGTGGACCTGCTGGAGACGGTAATCAAGCCTGGTGAGACGTGCATTGCATTCGTGAATGACGGCGCGAAACCACGGTTCCATGGCAAGGGGAGCAAGCTGTAGGTCCGTGCTCATGGCATTGCAGAATTTGCGCAGTGATGTGGAGAGCAGTGCATTCACCTCTTTGGCACACGTGCGCTGGACCCACGGCCGAAACTTGGTGCCTTTGGCAAAAAGGTCTACAAGCGTGTGGCTCGGCAGGATGCTGAGGTCAGCGGTCATGACGTGCTGTGAGGTGGGATCAAGGTACTTGAAATACCGTTGTTGTTGGCAGGGGCAGGGCCCTGCCAAGATGGTGGCCAGCTCGGTGGGCGTTGTATCGCGGCTGACCTTCCCGTTGCTGAAAACCATTTGTCCCAAGGTGGGAGAGTAATGCCAGGCGGCAATGGGAGTGCCGAAAGTGTTGCGCACCACGAGCGGCATCGCAGCCTGCACTTGCGGCAAATGCAGAATGTGTGGCAAACACAGCTCATCCATCGCAGCATGAATGAAAGGTGAGATCAGCAAACGGCGCGGACGCAGTGCATCTGCATTCCCATTGACACGGTGCCGAATGATACGTGAGAGAAGGCCTCGCAGACTAGTGGCATGGGAGCGGGGGACTTGCAGATCAGCTGGGGAGCACGACCCGACGGCAATGTGTAAGCTGGTAAGCTTCTTCAAGCTGCAGGCTTCGAGATAGGATGCATGAAAGTTGCCGCGTTGCATAAGCCGAGACATGTGACGCAAGCAGCGGAGACTGGTGGAGTAAAGGGAAGGATCGGTGGACACATGTGTGGAAGGTGGAGGGGCCGGGGTGACGCTGGGGGGATAGGGGCGATATGGCATATCTACAGTACAATGGCTACCTTGGTCGCAGCCGGGGCGCGCCTTATTAATGCGGGCAACCCAATTTAGGCACAACTAGGCATTTCAGGCAGTATTTCTGGCCGGCATACCTGGGCCGGGTCACCTTAACTGTTACTGATATGGAAATAACTACTAACACCCATTTCACCGGAAAAACAGGATCTTTACCCACATGCCCATTGCCCAATGACACTAACCCATTAAAGTCCAGTGGCCGGCTTCCGTGGTCTACTGTACAGTACTGTAGTAAGGCTCCGTTTTAGCCACTGACATCTTGATACCCTAGGCTTAGCAGGGATTCACTACTGGCTATATTTGGAATAAACGTACACCTATTTACCTGGAAATAACCCTGTCGGACCACCGGCGCGGGAATACAGTACTGTACACTCAACTCAACTCAACTCAACGCCGCACATGGGCAGCAAAGAATCTTTAGTGGCCAAGGGCCTGTATTCGTACGGTGGGTGGTACGCTGTGCATACCAGGACGTTACGCACGAACCGTGGCAGCCTGGCAGGCCATACGTTGAAGTACCATACAGTAAACAAAATAGTGAGTGACTCAGGAGTGACTGTGTTTTTATGATACAGTACGGACTTCCGGCGTGGGAATAAAAACGGACTGGCGACTGAGTACTGACGGACCTTCCATTTCATCGCCACGCGTCCACCTAGTGCCATAGCCATTATTGTAAGGATACGCGCGTATAGCAGCTGCCCAGAAGCTAAGCGAGTGTGACTCTGTGTACGTACTATTGATTGTGTCTAGAAGACATTTATCTCCCTTTGTGTAGATACGAACGGGACCGGTAGTTGCGGCTTCATTGGCTAAACCAGTGGCGCGTTTTCCGTTGATGGCATCTTGCCGCCATCTTTTGGATCGCCTTGGCCAGGATTCCTCCTTGCCGTAGTTTCCTTTGTATGGTACGAGCATGCGGGTTCGTACCTTCGCCAGCTTGCTACCTTGAGGTTTTCTGGTGGATTTCGTGTTAATGCTATTTGGTGAATTCTTGGTGGCTAGTTTTTATGAGGAAAGGAATGCATGAATGCAGGGAAAGGTGATTAAGTGACTTGTTTTCGCCGAAGATCAAAATTCTTGAGGTTGACGAGGACATCTCATAATTGCAATGTCCCGCCGTCATCTCACCGAGGAGGAGCTAGCGTCGGAATGGCCGTTCCTGACTCGTGCACAAGTACGGGAGTTCAAAGACGCGTTTGGAATCTTCGACAGGGATGGAGGCGGCTCGATCACGACGACGGAGCTGGGGGACGTCATGAAGTCGTTGGGGCAGAAGCCGACGCAGGCCGAGCTGGAAGCCATGGTCAGGGAAATCGATGCCGACGGGAACGGGGAGATCGATTTTCCGGAATTCTTGACGTAAGTGGGCGCAGGAGTTCGGTGTACGCTCTCCTCACCGCATGTATCTTACATGCTGTCGTCGGTACAAGGGACGAGCTCGCTTGTCTATCCATGCCTGCGCTCTTCGTTCACCTTCTAACGGTTTTGTTCATCTTCTAACGGCTTCGTTCATCTTCCAACGGCTTCGGTCATCTTCTAACAGCTTCGCTCATGTGTACGGCTTCTTGCATCTGTATGGCCTTTTTGCACGTGTATAGCTTTGTGTGTCCTAATGACTTGGTGTGTCCGTGTGGCTTCTGTATGACATCTGTGTGATCTCGACATGGCTTTTGTGCGGCTTCGGCGTGACTCCTGTGTGGCGCGTCGTGCCGGCCGGCAGCATGATGCTGCGCAAGATGAACGCGGGCAACCCTCAGAAGGAGCTGATGGACGTGTTCATGGTGTTTGACAAGGACGGCAGCGGAACCATCAGCGTGGACGAGCTGCGCGCGGCCATGAAGGTACGGGATGGTGGTATCTAGCACGTTGTCAGCGTGTGGAAGCTGCGCGCCGCCATGAAGGTGGGTGGTGATGGTAACTCAGTGAAATTTTTTGTACAATACTGGATTCGAGCACAGGACCTCTTGCTTGATGTCGCGACTATAGGGGTCTCCTTATCCAAAGGCAACCCAATTCATTAATTGGTTGATTAATCGATTCATTAATTAATTAGTTACATAGCTGATTGATTAGCACGTGACTGCGTCACACGGGTGCCAATACAGAGTAATGGAACTTCAACCTCTATCCACAATGAGGAGGTGGGAGGGAGCCCTAGCTTCTCTCACTGCCACAATTACGTGGGCAGGCCACAGAGCGCTCTCTCCACAGCAGGGTGCCGGGGCGCAACACTGTGGGTGCAATACAACATGCAGTACGTTAAGTGTGCTGACGGATAGCTTAATGCATCCCAAGCTACAGCCCAACTGCAAAAAAGCTCTTTACCGGAGAGCGGTGCAAGTGCGTCCGAAATTCTCCAATATGAACCAGTGGATCGAATCTTACTGCTAGCCCCACGGGGGCGGATGGGAGTAGGAGTACTACTCACGGGGTCACGCGGGCGGAAGCCGTGCAAAGGTGACTCCTGCTTGACCACGGCTGCACTCTGGACCTCCACAAGTTAGTGTGTTGAAGCGGCGTGCCGCCATGAAAATGGGTGGTCAGTAGTTAATATGAAGGTGGGTGTCGGTGGGTGGATGTATGATCGGGTGACAGCCGCCATGCATTTACGGGATGGTGGCAGTTGATACATTGGGTGCGGAGCAACTTGCTGTAAGTGGGGGATGGTGGCAGTTGATACATCGGGTGCGGAGCAACTTGCTGTAAGTGGGGGATGGTGGCAGTTGATACATTGGGTGCGGAGCAACTTGCTGTAAGTGGGGGATGGTGGCAGTTGATACATTGGGTGCGGAACAACTTGCTGTAAGTGGGGGATGGTGGCAGTTGATACATTGGGTGCGGAGCAACTTGCTGTAAGTGGGGGGTGGTGGCAGTTGAATATTGGGTGCGGAGCAACTTGCTGTAAGTGTGGTATATGCGCGGCCATGCCGCGATTGGATGGAATGCATGGGCGTTATTCGGCCATGCCGTGTGGGTGATGTTACGTCCCCAGTATGATCATCTGCACCCAACGCGATGCATGCCTTGATGCTTGGGCACCGCCGGTGAGGTGGCGAGAGATTGAGCGCGGCGTCCCTGTTGCTGGGTTCCTCGCTTGCTGTCATGGTGGCTTCTTAAGAAGAGAGCTGCTGCTCATCTCCCGGTGGATGGGTACTGTGCTTGCCGTACCTTCGTTCAGTGGTTACAGTGCTGCGTTGTGATGTGTGCATGAGCGCGGTGTTGTGGATGAGCGCAGGGGTGCTGTGTTGCGACTCATGCAGGGTTGCAATGTTTGGGATAATAACGTTGGTACTGTGTTTATGATACTTGCCAGTAGGTTCTCTGCTCTGTGCTCTGTCTATGCTTATAGCTTGTAGGTTACGTGCTTCACCAGAAAGAACTGCCCCCGCCCATGGCACTCTGCCCTGCGTTTCTAAACGTCATGTTGGGTAGATGCCCTCCCCCCTACCCCTACTGCCCCCCTCCCCGCCCCCCTTGCAGGTGATCGGTGAGAAGCTGACGGATGCGGAGATTGAGGACGCGATAAAGCTGGCTGACGTGAGCGGGGATGGGGAGGTGGACTACGACGAGTTCATCCAGTTCATCTTGGCCGATTGACATAGATCAATGAGACAGCCAGTGACAGGTGTTTATCCTGCCGGATTGACAGGTGTGAGGTGTTAAAATGGTTCCTCCCGTTCGACTGATGAATAGCAAACAAGGGTCATCCTGGCAGACTGGTGGTTGCCAGAGGTTCATCCTGGCCGACTGATGCAGGGGCCGTTTGACAAGTGCCAGTAATCAAGGTTCATCCTTGCTGATCGATTCCTATAGAATGCAGTTGAGAGCAACGGAGGCATGTGTTCTTGTCAAGTGGTGTGTCCCGGGATCACGGCGCCAGATAATAACGCCTGCATTGGCTGTTTGACAGGTGTCCATTGACAAGGTTCATACTGGCTGATTGATGTGTGGTTTGTGCTTGATGGGGTTAGGGGGGTGGGGCGGGGAGGAACGCCTGCCATGCTGCCTGGCTGGAGCCAGCTGTTGACGAAGATCAGGATTTCGGCCCAGTGATCAGTGGGGCCAGGCAGCTAACCTTGGGTAAAATTGCCCTGGATGGGCAGCCACCAGTCACTGTGTATGTGTACTTTACCGCCTATGTGGTGCAGGCGGAGCTCCTTTCTATGGATGTCCAAAGCAAGCGGGGACGCTAGCACCCGACACCCATGCTTTCTACCAGAAATGCAGTAAGACTTGGGATTTTAACCAGGGATGCACGACGTACAAAAGGCCATGGTGCGCGCATCACTGTGGCACAATATTTGTGGTCATCATAACCAGTATCAGTAACCAGATCAGTACTGCATAGTTGATCGATCGATGTGCGAGAGATCGACAAACTTTTGAAAATGATTATTTCGATTCCATGCAGGGACACTTTGATTTTGCAGTATTATACGTACCCAGTGTCGTTTTGCTTAATCACTGAGACAAAGCAGGCCTTCATGCGGGTACCAAGAAAAAAAAACGGCAAACCCTTGTACACAATTTAGAAGGACAGCATGTCAAGAACGGCTCCAATGTAAAGCACTACTTCGCTGCTGATGGGTTTTTTGACTTCCACAACACAGCGGACATGAGATTGGCCAAAGCATGGGCTGCCACAGGAACGATGAGGTCGCCCGAGGCCACCGCGGAGGCCCCGTAGACGATGCCGACCATGCTAGCCCTGAGTGCATTCAGAGTGGGTGGATAGAAGTGAAGCAACAGAGAACAGAGGTGGGACACTGAGGTTACGGCGACTGACACCACATCAATTATACAATGTGTCAAAATCAATTAGTACATGAAGTTTTTCATTCACAAATAGACATAAAAAGAGAGCATCGCCAAAAAATCTTGAAAAATATCAGTGTTCAGATTGACCTAGCTGCCCATGGTGGCAATGGGATTCTGCCCACCATGGCGCAATCTATCAGGGATGATGAGGATAGCTTGATGCTTGCAGTCTTCAGCATAGTACAAGGCTGTATATAGCCTTCTAGTCCGTATCAAAATCGCTTAAGCGCAAGCTTAGTATTTAAGAACATAACAAAACGCACCTCTCCACCCCCCCCCTCCCCCCTATGCCCCCCCCCCCACGCTTTTGAACACAACGTTCAAGGATAGATGCGAGATGGATGTTTATAAAGTTAGAAACAACGTGGTGGTAGACAGGTAGTTTGCCCATCTGGCGTCCGTGGAAAGAATCGGGAATGTGCGTTATGTCGACAATGGTATGCAGCCACTAGCATTGCGACACGGTGCGAGCTAAAAATAGCGCAACGCAAGGCATGTGCTCTCACCATGCGGCAAAGGCAGCGTTGCGGCCGCCGTTGATGTGCAGGATGCCAAACACAACCCCTGCGACGGCCACCCCTTTCCAGTCCATCCCGATGGCAGGGAGTAGCGCGCCGCGGAAGATCCATTCCTGCGACAGGCGCCGCGAAGAAAGAAGACACATAGTCAGGGATGCATGAGAAGATGTTCCGGGATGCATAAGACGATGTTCAGAGATACACAAGAAGATGTTCAGGGATACATAAGAAGATGTTCAGGGATACATAAGAAGATGTTTATGGATACAGAAGGAGACACATAGTCAGGGATAAGTGAAAGGAGGAAGAGGCAGGGGTGCAGGAGGTACCAGCGGGTCAATGCCGGATAATGTGCACATGGGAGAGGAGAGTCGATATCCAACAGGAATATCTTCAACGGACTATCTTGTACAGATGACACATGTAGCGAATGGGATGCTCTGGCTGCGCATGGTGCTACTACTAATACACGGTCGAAGGGACCAAAGCTGCCATTGGCAACCAAACATGTGCTACTTAGTAGCACTTGATAACCTGGCCAAGCACCAGCCTCGTTTGCCAACCAGCAGACACTGGAGGAAGAGCAACCAGGAGTCGCGGGGAGTGAGCGTGAGGTGCAGGCACAGGTGCGAGCATCAGGCCACCTACCTCCCCTAGGCCTGGGAAGCAGCACACAAACGGGAGGTCGGCTGTTTCCAGGTTCGTCAGCACCTGAGGGAGGCAGCACAGAGGGTAGAGCGAATGAAAAGTAATAAAAAAAACAACAACGACAGCAGTAACAAACTTAATCACAGCAATAAATAGAAAATAGAAGCAGCAGACACGGGGAGCTAGGCGAGCAGCCCAAAATAGGGGTACTGGCCACAGGCGCACAACTACACAAGTCAAAGCGTCGCTGACGGCAATCCAGGCACTTGGCCTTCAACTTGTACCATCCCCTTGAGTTTTCTTCGGTTCCTTCTACCATTTGGGTATTTGTTGATGATTGCAGCCATAGCAAGCTCACCAGCAACACTTGGCCACCTTACGCAGGTGTATGGTTGGTGTGGTCGTGCTGCAAACCCGTGCAAACCATGAAAACCATCCTCCGTTCCTTTCCATGGCCCAGGTTGTAGCGTCACACATACACAATGTCATGGGAAGGTCCCCATAACTTATAACCCCTTCACTTTTACTGCCAGGGCAATCCGCGGCAGCACGTCTCAGTCCCTCGTGTCCAAAGTGGATGCGGGGCATGGGGCCACCTGGGGTTCCATGTCAGCGCAGCCCAAGCGGGATCGGGAAGGCAGACGCTGCATGACTGCCTGGGCGGCTGCTCCTGGTGTCATGCTCTGGCACTCCCTACCGCACAAACATGTGGTGCCCACCTGCCGGTTGGACACGTCCGTGGCGGTTGCGAAATCAGGCCAAACAGTGACGAGTGCCACCCTGGCAGCCGTAACGCCCCCCGCCAGCGCCAGCGCCAGCAGCAAGTGCTCCGGTGTGGCGTCCACTGCTCGCGGTCCCCGATGGCGTAGGGGGGGTGGGCCGTGAGATTCCGGGGCAAGGCGGGAGAATGACCAGGAGGGGAAATGGCAAGGAGACACCACCAGGTTGAACAACATGCGTATCGTTATCAAAACGCACTGGGTGACGTCCAGGGTAGAGGGGTTCAAGGGGGCTTAGCATGGCAGGTGTGTTATGGCATGGACACACACAAAATGGTGGATGATGTCCGCGGGCGCCAGGCAGAGAGTCAGAAGCGGGGTTGTCATCTAACAAAAAATTTTCACAACGGCAAGCAGACGCAGTGTCATGGGTGGTGCCACTGAAGTGAATCCTGGGAAGCAAATGGCCCCACATGCAAGACAACCCTTGTTGCTTCCTTCTCACAAATTCCTATGGCCATCAATCGAAACTCAACCAGTGCCAACCTTCAACCCGCACCCCCCGCCCACAAAAGTAAGAAACGGTATCTTCACGGACACATGCATCTGTGCATGCACACAGAGGAGGACACATCTCTTCCTGGCGCGAACGCGAGGCAACCATTCCAGAGATAGCCTGCGCACGCAGCACATGCTAGCGCATACACCGGTAGCAACAGGGCTGGCCTCCTCAGCCCCACCAAACGGCAGCAGTGGTCAAGCGTGCGACATTGCAACATACGTGGCAGCAGCTCCGTCGCGTCCCCCAACGGGAATCCGCTCTGCGCCGCCCAGTGGAGCGCCTGTGATATGTGACATGTGGCAGTGGCACATCAAAGTGTGTGTGGTAGTGGCACAGCACACAAGCACATCAAAGTCCAACGTTCCTCTCAGACGTCTGTGGAGGGTGGGACATCAGCGTTGGCATCAACCTAAGAGCTGGCTCGATATACGCATACTCTGTGTACGCATCAGAATGATATACGCATACTCCGTGTACGCATCAGACTGTATGCACCCTCGTTATGGATTCTGTGGGCATCTACCAGCCACAATGTTTCCAGTCTAGCTATAATAGCATGTTATAATAGCAGTCTAGCTATAGCAGCCGGCATGAGTGCCTGAGTGCATCTTCCACATGACAAGCTGGTTTGAGTTCCTGACACAAGTTACAGGAGGGGCTGAACAACCTGGGTTCCGGGCCCCAATAAGTCATGTGCCAGTCAAATAAGTGGGTTCAAAGCAGCTAACGCAACGCAGGCAGCTGACATCACGCACCCAGAGTATGAAATAAGCCTAACAAGTCAGGATGCCAGGTCCCTCCCTCCCTCCCTCCCTCCCTCCCTCCCTCCCTCCCTCCCTCCCTCCCTCCCTCCCTCCCTCCCTCCCTCCCTCCTCCCTCCCTCCCTCCCTCCCTCCCTCCCTCCCTCCCTCCCTCCCTCCCTCCCTCCCTCCCTCCCTCCCTCCTCCCTCCCCCTCCCTCCCTCCCTCCCTCCCTCCCTCCCTCCCTCCCTCCCTCCCTCCCTCCTCCCTCCCTCCCTCCCTCCCTCCCTCCCTCCCTCCTCCCTCCCTCCCTCCCTCCCTCCCTCCCTGCCTGCCTGCCTGCCTGCCTGCCTGCCTGCCTGCCTGCCTGCCTGCCTGCCTGCCTGCCTGCCTGCCTGCCTGCCCGGGTGGCTGGCTGCCCGGCTGGCTGGCTGGCTGGCAGCCTGGCAGGCAGGCAGGCTGGCTGGCTGGCTGGCTGGCTGGCTGGCTGGCTGGCTGGCTGGCTGGCTGGCTGGCTGGCACGCTGGCAGGCTGGCAGGCTGGCAGGCTGGCTGGCTGGCTGGCTGGCTGGCTGGCTGGCTGGCTGGCTGGCTGGCTGGCTGGCTGGCTGGCTGGCTGGCTGGCTGGCTGGCTGGCTGGCTGGCTGGCTGGCTGGCTGGCTGGCTGGCTGGCTGGCTGGCTGGCTGGCTGGCTGGCTGGCTGGCTGGCTGGCTGGCTGGCTGGCTGGCTGGCTGGCTGGCTGGCTGGCTGGCTGGCTGGCTGGCTGGCTGGCTGGCTGGCTGGCTGGCTGGCTGGCTGGCTGGCTGGCTGGCTGGCTGGCTGGCTGGCTTGCTGGCTGGCTGGCTGGCTGGCTGGCTGGCTGGCTGGCTGGCTGGCTGGCTGGCTGGCTGGCTGGCTGGCTGGCTGGCTGGCTGGCTGGCTGGCTGGCTGGCTGGCTGGCTGGCAGGCAGGCAGGCAGGCAGGCAGGCAGGCTGGCTGGCTGGCTGGCTGCCCGCCTGCCTGCCTGCCCACCTGCTTGAATTTACAGCCTGTACTTGTCTGTTGCACGCAGTCCAACTGCCCAAAGCGGTCAGCCCTTGTCGTACCCCCCACCGAATAGACTCTCACTTGCTCAAACACGCACACAGACATGCGCATACCTCCTCTTCCACACCATCAGCACGCCCTGAAGCACACCCAGACACCCACGCAAGCAAGCACAGCCGCAAGGGCACCCCCTAACCCACAAGCACTGGCACCCTCACCTGCCTCGCCGCAATACCCGACAGCAGCAGCAGCCCCGAAGTGACGGCGCAAGCACCCAGCACCGCGTCGCGCGAGGCCACGGCAGCAACCTCGCTGCTGGCATTGCTGGCATTGCCGGCTGGCATGGGTTTGTCAGAATTGCCAGCCGCGGCTGCCTTACTGGCCTTGCTGGCAGGCCCGCTAGCGGTGGCGTTGCTAGCAGCGGCTGCCTTGCTGGCGTTGTTGTTGGCATTTGTGGCTGAAACCGCTAGGGTGACCGCTGCTGCGGCGGCTGCACCTGGTTTCACAGCGTTGTTACGGGTTCCAGAAGGCGATGTGCTGGCGTCCACTGCGGTGGCAGGGCTGGCAGCTGGGGCCGGGTTGCTGGGTGGCGAGGCTAACGACACGGCCGTGGGTGGGGCAGGGACGGCCTGGAACCCCTGGGCGGGGGGGCCCACCCTGGGTGCCTGGCTTGGCCCCCCCTGCCCTTGCACCCCCTGCCCTTGCCGCTCTGCCCTCTGCTTCTCCTTTCTCTTCTTTGAGGAGGATGCCCGGATGCTGACATCCCGCACCCCAGGTCGGTGCCGTGGGGTTGCTACATGCCGTGAGGATAGCGGACCGCACTGCATGGCATGACGCCAGCGGTTGGGGTGGAGGGTGGGGGGTGGAGGGAGGTGGTATGAAGAGACAGGCAACATGCACCAGTGTTTCAAAAGGGAAGCTTGACATGTGAGCTAACTCAGCCCCCCTATGATGGCTGCAGACATGTGAGCTATATCAGCTAAGATGTGTTTGATGGCGAGGGGCTCATCCACCGTTTTCGAGTGGCCAACATCTACAGGGTCTACAGGCTGGCAGCACATGGACCCGGTTCAACGTGATCGAAAACCAACCCCTCTGGTAGGGCTGCGTTGCTCGTGGCATTACTATTAGTAGTTCTAGCGACAACTGGCGACGTGATCGGAAACCAGTTTCGTTGGCAGGGGCTGCGTTGCTCGTGGCATTACTATTAGTAGCTCTAGCGACAACTGGCGACGTGATCTGAAACCAGCCCCTTTGGTAGTTGACACGGGGTAGTGTTGGGCGGCTTCGACGGAGAAATGGAGAGACAGGGTGGGTGGGTGGGTGGGTGGGTGGGATAGGGGTCAAGGATGGATTGCTGGATGCGCGCACAAATAGAGAGAATGGGTGTGAAACAGAGGGTGAAAGGAGAGAGCTTCGCGTAAGGGAAGATCACGTAAGGCACGCAACGCAGGACCAGGTTGCGGGGGCGTGTATGAGCAGCAACCTGGGGGACTCACTGTTAGCACTCCGTGGCATGACGAGGCATTACAGACTGTGGCCACGGACACGAACAGTCTGTGGTGTGGGCTCGTCTACTAATTAAGGAGCATGCGATATCGCATCAGAGATGCACGTCAGCTATCCAATCAAGACAAGGGAGCTCGCTGCGGGTATACCGCACGAATTGCAAGGGGCCGACACACGGTCGAGCTGGCTGGGCGCGTATGGCATTGTGGCTTACCATCGACCGACCCTTCCATGAGGGTGCATGGGCTGGGAGTGTGTGGCAGGCTGCGTGATGTGAAGCGCTGTGGTCCGCCCGGGCGCATGGTCCATGATCGTTGCAACATGGCAGTCCGGCCCCACCAAGGCAGCCCCAGCCGGGGTGATGAAATGCGACCCGAGAACAGGACAGCCAGGCATATCCAACCCAAGTTTACATAACGGATGTCAGTCAGTCTCGGGGGTGCTGATGGACGACAGCGCACTTGTAATGGGAGAGGTGTTGATTGATGGGTAAGAAGTGGGTTGGGTCGCTCCAGTAGTGAAGCGGCTGACATGGCGCATTAACGGCATCGAAAGCAAAAGCCTAATGTGGTCAGAAGCTTTACCACAGGAAGCGGTAGGCTGCCTCTCTGTTACCAGTGCAACCGAATGTGTCCTTTTTGCGAGGAGTTGGACCGAAGGATACCTGCCCGTGTGCAAGGCAAGCCTGCCTCTGTGACTCAGTGCAGGCTTCGTGGAGATAAAGAGAGACGCGGGTGCTTCGTTCGGTAAAGGATGCATAGAGACATAGGGCATTGGCTGACATGGAGAGCGAACGAGCACGCCGGACCTAAACACACTTAAGCCACAATATCCATCTGCGGCTCTAGTAATGGAAGATTTGAAACGCCTACCCACTTGAAATGGGGCGTACTCACCTTGTAGACGACCGTCTGTCATTAGCGGCAAGACCAGTTGATTTCTTACTCAGGACTGGTCGTGATGGAGAGTGTAGGAAGAATGCTCTGCAATTGGCAGCAGCCATGAGCCAGTCAAACTGCAAACGTAGTGCGGAATGCGCTTGCCTTCGATTCAGATAAAACGAATGGGCAAATTTACACGGTCATGTTGAACCCCTAATTCAGCCGCGCTCGGTAGACAGCGTTCCCCTCAAACCCGACAGAATGGAAATGATCTGGGAAATTTCGCTTTTGCACGACAATGTGAAGATCACCAAGGCTCTGAAGCAAATATATCAAAAGGAAAGCGCAAATCCGTCAATGGATTGCGATGAAATGTGCCACAGGCGTAAAAACTATAAACTGCACTGGTGCCCACAGGGGTGCTTGCATTCAGGCAAAATGGATAGACTTGTTTCAGCCTTTGTAGACACTTACGCACAACACAAACATTACTGTACAGTACATTACTGTATGAGGTCTGCTCGATTATCCGGTTTTCATCAGTCCCAGGTCAGTCCTCAAAAGCACGCGATAATGCTAGCGAGTATAGTTCTTGGCTGGTTTGTACTCGGACTTCAATGGATTTA
Organism: Mesostigma viride; assembly: GCA_009746045.1. Lineage (NCBI taxonomy): Eukaryota > Viridiplantae > Streptophyta > Mesostigmatophyceae > Mesostigmatales > Mesostigmataceae > Mesostigma > Mesostigma viride. Next base: position 455,440 of record RPFO01000059.1, read on the forward strand.
CATGGACGGATTGCACGTATCGGCACTGCGGAAACCCTCAAAAGTGCGATAAATCCAATGGCAACAGGATGGCAACCCCTTTTCCGGTGAAATATCGTACCAGCTTATCAGTACACTTGTCCCAAAGATGAGCGCGTTGCCGGAGCGAGCTTCAATTCGACCGCATCCAGCATAATCCCCGTCGCCATTGATCGTGGGCCAACTGCCCAGGCTTAGAAGCGCAAGTCGCCATTGCAGATTCCTGTCCGCATCGGTGGCCTGCCTCGAGGAGCCAGCGGGGTGAAGGTCAATTTCCCCTGCGATTTGCCTAACAGTCCATTTTCAGCAGGTCTGCATTTCACCATGGCCTCATCAGCATCAGCGGTCTTGTTCTTCGGACGACTGGTTGTCACGGCATTGCCGTCCCAGCGTGCACGGCCAATTCAGCCATCAAAGCTGCGAGTTCCCATCGCACGCTGCAGTGTGGAAAATAGGCAGGTTGGCAAAGTTGGATTTTCTTCCATGCAAGGAGCGCTGGCCTTGATGCCCATGCCTGGACGTGTTGGATATGGCCGCGGGGCACACGTGGTGTCGGCCACTGCCGGCGACGAGGGGGATGGGGACGAACTGGAGGTCGACATCAAGGTAAACCGCTGTGTTCTGCATATTGGATACTTTGATCTATGTGTTGTGGACGTCCGGATGTTGGGGTAGTGTGAGCGGGAAGTCTCTTCATTTACCCATGAGCTGCACGGAGCCATTTCTGGTGTGTGTGTGTGTGTGTGTGTGTGTGTGTGTGTGTGTGTGTGTCGCCGTTCCGGTAGTGATGAATCCGTCGTGGAGTTAATTAGATCACTCAGTTTCGTTGCTGTGCGGGAAAACTGATTGCCTTTCAGTTCAGTTACAGCAAATCCTAATTGGCAAATTCTGAAGGGCAAACCTCGCCGTATTTGCCCCCCTTCTTCTAGGCCCCCCTGTGCGCTTGGAACCCTGTATCGCATCCTGCTCGAGGACAAGGCGTGTCAGCATAGACGGAGGCAACGGGGACTTTCCCCCCTGGTCCACGGGTCGCCCTGTAATCCTTCAATGCCGGCCGCCATGCCTGATCTGGATGAGTGTGCACTATGGACTGGCATGCACGTTGCAGGTGACCGGGATGGTGTGCGGCGGATGCTCTGGACGCGTGGAGGAGGCGCTCAAGGTGGGTAAGGGACAGCTTGCACACAATGGTGGGTAAGAGACAGCGTAGGACGTGCACTCGAGCAGAGCAGAGTGCTCGAGGTTGCGCGTTTGTGGTGGGTAAGGGGCGCAGCGCACATGATGCATCTTCTATGCATCACGCGTGGGATGGTAGACAGCATGGGGAAAACGCGCTCAGGGTGGATAAAGGTCAAAGCGGGTGAAGGTCGAGGTGGGTGAAGGTCAAGGTGGGTGAAGGTCACGGTGGGTGAAGGTCAAGGTGGGCAGGGTACATGCGCGAGTGGGTGTGCGCTAGTGTGTGTGCACTAATGCCCCAGCAGATGCTCTAGGTGGCTAGGTGGGTAACTGACACAGCACTCACCATGGGGCACCGGGGGTGGTTAGACGTGCCCTCGTGCGCAAGGCAGCGCTCGAGGTGGCCCGACGCAGCACGCGCACACTAGGCGTGGACGTGTGTGTAGTACCCTTTCAACCATGTGGCGTCGTTGGCCGTGGTCGTCTGATGTGCAACCATCGAGGAAGCCGGCCCAGCACACCGTTGGTGGGCTTAGGGGTCCCACCCATTGGTGGCGATGATGGGATGGGCATGCTCACCGTGGGGGGACATCCACATGATGCTGGTGGGGGTGGTGACAGCAATTGGTGGTGGTGATGCTGCTGGTGGTGGTGACAGCAATCGGTGGTGGTGATGCTGGTGGTGGTCAATCAAAAGCACGTGACAGCATCCGGTTATCGTCCCTACATCTGGGTGTGACACTAAGGGATGGCCAAGGCACAGCCCTGTTGCCCATGTGCATCAGGATTGATCTCAAGGAGTACATCTGGTGGTCCTTCAACGCTGCATAGAACTGGGTGGCTTCGTTGCGTGCTGCAGTGGAGAGTCTCCCCCGCTTATGCATCTACACTCTGTAGATGTCTACCACAAATTTTCCTTCTGCTGCAGTGAGAATAATAATAACCGCGTAGACTAGACCTATATAAGCAGAAATAATAGCAGCAAAGTATTGTTATAGAAGTGAATTCCGAGCCGTAAAAGATCCTGAGCCGGTTGTAGGTCCTCTTGCGACTTTCCGTCCCCGGGGCCCGGGCATTTGTGCCCTTTGGCCAGTTTGGCCGCAGGCACGTGTAACAGAACTGCAGGATGCAATCGTTTTTCTAGGTATTTTTTTCCAGGTTAGTGGCTAGCTTTCCAATGTCCCCGAGATACCTTGTTTGTCTGGTTGCATACATGAAAAGTGGGCAGAGGGGTAGACGGGGGGTGGTCGGGTTGCAGGGTCAGCATTGTGGGCCAGCTAATTGGTTTCCCAGGATGCGTTTTCCACGTGACCTCATGGCACGCCGCTTGCTTTTCCTACCATGGTGATGATGTCTATCAACATGCAGAACGTGGTGCCCATCCCATTTGTTAACCGACCCTCTTGACCTCACCCACCCACTCCCTGCCCACCTGCACCTGCCCGCCCACCCGCCCACCCACCATCTCCCCATTCCCCCCCCGTGTTGCGGCATCCCCTGGTCGTGCAGAAGCAAGCGGGGGTGGCCACGGTGCACGTGGACCTGGAGAAGGGGTTGGCAACTGTGAAGGTGTGGAGAGTGCCTACTGGGATAAGATGTACCCCGTTGTTGCGGCTCTCGTTCCGTCCCCAGCCGTTCTGTCCATCTGGTGTCCATGCACATGGTCACTATGCACATAGTATCTATGCACATGGTCATGATGCACGTGGTCTGTGTGCACATGGTCATTATGCACATGGTCTCCGTGCACATTGCCCGATGTCTCTGCCCCCCTGACCCTGACGTATAGGGGTGTACATGCTTCCAGCAAGTGCTCATGGCATCGCAATCAGCGGGATGGCTGTTCATAGCTCGCAAACGTATCGGTGCAGCGTGTAGATACCCTGAAGGTTCTTATGGTCGCGTTGCTGATAAGCGTGCTGGCTGCACCTCCACGATCACTGCTGTGATTGCTGTCCTTTGTTAGCGCTATCTTCATGCTGGCAACATGTCATGCTGCTTGCTGCTATGTGGAAGCGCTGTCAACTGATTGTTGTCAGTCTACCGCGGCTGTGCATTGGTTTAGAGGATGAAGCAGCCGCATGCCCCTGGTTTGTCCACTGTGCAGCATGGAATGTTCGATAGCATGGACGGAGGTAACCTTGTGCACTGGTAGGGTAGCACTTTGCAGCCATGGATTGCCTCTCTCTTTACAGGAATCACATGCCCGAGGTGCCTTTGGATTGTACGTAGTCGGGCATTCAATGTAGGCTTGTATGGCAGCAGTTGGGAGGTTTCGAAAAGTGAATTGCGATATGCAGTTGTTAATTTTGCATGATGGCTGGGACCTTGGGTATGTCTGCTGGCTTGCCCTTGGGAAGTGCGGAACAAGCACGCTGCTTACTTAGTTTTTCCTTTCCCCCCTCCCCCCCGCAGGACAAGAATGTCTAGGCGAGCTTACACAGCGCTTTTTTCCTTAACACCCCCCCCAGAATTTTGTGACCGCCACTCATTACTTACTGTACCATCACATGATCCCATTTTCCCACTTGTGTATCGTCCTTGCCCGCAGCTGGGTGCCAAGACCATGGCGGAGGCAATGGACACCCTTCCAAAGCTTCTTACTGTTGTGGAAGACCTGGGCTTCCAGGCAGAGCCACTCATTTGATGGACATTTGACCACCAGGCCATCAGGCGCACCTTTATCACAAGTTTCGACTCCTTGTGGGCTACTGACATGAAGGGTGTCTCCCTGCCATGCTACTATCTAGACATGTGTTGTCTATCAACACGGTACATGATAAGATGGCATGCAAGGGGGTGTGGCTGACAGACTATGTTAGTGACTGATTAGAACTGCTGAATCTGCCGCAGTAGTGCTGATAACACAGATAGAGCGCAGGTTTTACTGCATAATTTTAAAAAATTTAGGCCCCATGACCTGGTGTTTACAGCACAGGTGTATTTGAGTCAAGTTCAGCTGGACATCCATAAAGGTATATTTATTTGAAGCTGGCCGGCCATGCATGTAGTGTTCAAAGCAAGAACTATGTGTAACAGTTGTTTGTCAAATAATTATAACTGTGTGCACTCCCGTTTGGTAGTCACGGAGCACCGGCCAGAGTGCTTTTGATCCCTGCAAGAACTTGCATGTGCACAGCGGGCAGGGGGCAGAGACCCCGGCCCCCCTTCCCTCATGCCATGCACAGGTGCACGATCGGACCCATCAAAATGATGACTGATCTGGCATCGATCCCCTGTGCATGGGTGCAGTACGTACAAAGCTTCGACATAGCAAAAGCACGTAGCGCAGGTGCATGCATGCAGTAGGGCTGCCCCATGGTCCAGTGGCCACAGAAAGTTGTCTCACTTCGACGATCACATGGAAAGGCTTGGAGCTCATTCGATCGATCATGCAGAGGACTCACTTCGATCACATGGAAATGCTTGGAGCTCAAATTCGATCAGAGGCACCGGTTTGGGAGAGAATAAAGTCCTCTCCCGGAGCCTGAGGGTTTTTTAGGGCATATTAATTAATTAAATTACACGTGTCTATTAATTAATTAATAAAAGGCGAGCACCGCAAGCGCATGCTCCTCAAGGTCCTGGTCCTCACGGTGCTCACGTATGGCGCTGAGGCATGGACGCTCACGGACACGCTGGCGGCCAAGCGAAACGGCACGGTAACCAGGATGCTCCGTCAGGCCCTGAAGGTAGGGTTTGACACGCATAGGCATCCAGAATCTTTGTACCAGGGCATGCCTCGCATTTCGGACGAGATTAGACAGCGTAGGATAGCATTCGTAGGACATCTTGCTTGCACCAGCCAGGTAGACACCGCCCTCGGTCTGGCCGGCCCACAGCGGCTTGGCCAGCCAGGACGGCATATCCTGAACTGGCCTGGCCCTAAGGACATTCCTAAGAAGGTAGGCAAACATGTCATGACCATGATCAAGCATGCTGTTTCCGGCCCCACCGTCTAGGTCATCTAGTCGCTCCACACGTAAGCCAGCCATAATTTCAATGCACAAGGATACACATTTCCATCACCATTCATCTTCATCATCCTGAACGACTCGAAAACGCGGAAAAGATAACGGCAGGCTCGAGCTACCATGGTCCGGATTCTCCCGATTTCTGGCCTGCGCTGGTTGTCTCTTTGATGTCATGACCTACCCACAGCAGTTGATGGCTGACCTAGTGGTCCCAGCGCAGTTTGAAAATCGCATTCACTCCCTCTCTCTTGCTTGGACTGCTATGCAGGACAAGGGGAGGTGGAAAACCATTGTCCAGGCTCATACGCCCGCCCCTGTGGGCAAGCCCCCTCCCCCCAAGCGGAAGGGGCGCTGTGCTGAGTAGAATAAGTAGGGTTTTCTAGATTAGATTAGCTTAGAGTTAGATTAGTTCGGTTTCGCGGCTTTGCCCCCCCCTCCATCCATCCACGGGAATATGTGCCACATGATCTCCCAACGGAGTCATGTTATAATTTAATTTAATTTTTTTAATTAATTAATTAAATTAAATTATAAATTATAACGTGACTCCATTGGGAGATCACGGAGCATTGAATTGAATTGAATTGAATTGTAACATAACTCCGTTGGGAGTATATGTAGCACATAGCCCGTGAGAGGGGGCATATGGCCTATCATACATCCTAAGCTACTTCCTGCAAGGGTGGGGATGTAAAGGACCCTTGCTCTAGGTGCACCAGGGCACGTGCATCCCCATGATCTTCAAGCTATGCCCAGCGAAGGGGGAGCCTGTCATGGGGGGGAAGATCAGCATGCCTATACAAAAAGCTAGGGCATGGCATCTCAGCAGAGAGTTACTCCCTGCATGGGCACAACATTACTAAATAAGGCTAGTAGGCATCATCTGGAGTGTGGCTCATCATAGGCACACATGTACATGATTAAATAAAGCGCGTGGCTTAGCTGGGATAGTGCCTCTAGGAGGCGTACATGTACATGGCCACGGTCTATCTATTCTACACTACTACTGCTGTATTCCCCTAAGCTGGGGCGTCTGGAGTCGCTGGGGCCGCGGGGGTCGCCTGCCAGGGCTTGTGGCCGACGTAGATGGCCGCCCCCTTCCAGTACACCGGCTGGCCCGCCTTGGTCTGCCGGAGCTGGAGGTAGGTCGGCCATAGCTCCCGTCGCCGTTGTTGCTGCGCCAGGGTCAGGTCGTCATCAAGGGTGAAGAGAGTCTTCTCGAGCCGCTTGCGGCGTCTGAGAAAAGAAATCTTGTCCGCCGGGGTCTTAAAGGTGAGAAGGAGCGGGGGCGGCCCTGCCTTACCCCGCGCGCGGGGAAGGCGGTGGGCGGCCATGCAGCTCGATCTCACCAGTAAGGCCCATGCGATCAAGGATCTCTCTCTCAAAAGCACGTGCAATTAGCTTCTCGGAATTCTCACCTTCCTCCATCTTGAGATTCTTGACAATGACGTTAAGGCTGCGCTTGGCGAGCTCGGCCTCCTCGCGGAGGTCAAGCGTCTGCCGCTGGAGCTGTGCTGCGACGGCGGAGGTGGTGGAGGTGGTGTGCTGCTTAAGCATGTCCGCCCAGGTCGTGATGGGAGGAGCATCGCCGGCCAGGCCAGCAGGGGCTGGCTTGGCGGCAATGTCCTTCACCGCCTGGGCGGTGAGGCCGGCGGTGTTCTGCAGGACCTCGATGGCGATTGCGTTGTCTTTAAGACGCTGGTCGATTATGGAGGCATACGACCCATAAAACAAAAGCTCCAGTCACGGAGCTGGGCGGTGATGCATGGCGTCGGAGGTGGGGGTGGTGGCGGTGGAGGAGGCGAGGAGGGTGGCGGTGGCGGTGGGGATGGTGGGGAGCTCAGCAGCCAGCGTGCGACGCACAGCTGCCACATCTGCAGCTAGGGGCGTCACGTGCTGTGAGAGGGCTTCGTTGAGGTGGAGGAGGAGGGCGGATTCGGTCATGCAGGGGGATGGGGCGCCAGACGTCAATGGCACAGCGCTGAAGGATGGAAAAGAGGGCGGCAAGCTGAAGGCGCGGTCGCGTCCAGCCAGTCAGGTCAGGTGCACGAGGCTGGAACTGGCCGTCAGACTGGCTGCGGAAGCATTTATGGCGTTGGAGGCGCTGGCACAGGTCGAAGGATCCGGATAGGTGGCCTGTCGAAATAGCCGTGTCTGTTGACGTCGAAGGTGGAAAATAACTCGTCAACGTCAAAGTCGTACTCAGACCAGCTAGGTTCGGTTGGGCGGCTGCGTTTGGGCTCAGGCGAGGCTGAAGGCGAGGCGGGGAGCCCGGGAGGGTGCTGGGCGACTACTAGTGCGCGGCTAGTGTCACTGCCGCCTGCCGGACCTGATGGCGAAGCTGCAGCCGAAGCTGCAGACGTATTTTCATTGCCGAGCGCAGCCGTCAGGCTGCGTTGCGTCGATGGGCGTTTGCTCATCGTATATTGCGTAATAGCGTCGGAAAATTATATCAGCATGTGCGTCTTAGAAAGACGAAGCGATTGTGATATTCACAGCTGAATTCAGTGCTCAAACGTGAAAGTTATGAGCTCCGACAGCCATGGCTACCTCGTGGCTCGTGGCTCGTGGCTCGACCCGTCATTTCGACACGGAGCATGCATGTGACACGGAGTATGCATATTCCCTTGCTGGGTGGATGGAGGTGGGCAAAGCTAGCCGCGAAACCGAACTAAGCTATAGCGTGATCTGTATGCCCGCTCAGCCAATCCGCCGTGAAGCGCCTGCCGCCTGGGATGCACCAACCACATGCATTAATTAATTAGGAACATCACTGGAGCCGTTGGGAGTAAATGTAGCACATATCCCTGAAAAGGGGCATATGGCTTTTAATACATCCTAGGCTACTTCATGCAAGGGTGGGAATGTAAGCTACCCTTGCTCTAGTAGGTGCACCAGGGCACCCGCACCCTCATGGTCTATCACGCCATGCCCAGCTAAGGGGGAGCATGCCATGTGGGGGAAGATCATTATGGCTATACAAGGGCGAGGGTGATTTATCTAGTACCAAATCCGAAAGGCTTGCTGCATCACTCCCCGGACAGGAGTTCTAACTTTTGCGGATGACTGTAGGTGTAAGTTGGCGATGCCATGGTAACCGGAGACGTCCGTCCTATAGTCAGCAAAATTGGTGCGAGAGGTCCCCAGTTTGATTCCGGTCTCGATTCATTTGCAGATCGCGTTTTTCCGCGTTTTCCGCGGCCCGGCACTGCACGCAAATGGTTTTCACCTTTGCGGAGTGCCTGATCAGAATACAAGGGCGAGGGCATGGCTTCTCAACAGAGAGCATCTCCATTATGGGCGCACACGCGCGTGGGCCACATGCTAGACTAAGCCTGACTAATCTACACTACTGGTATGGATTCCCTAGTCTGAGGTGGCAGGAGGGGGCTGCCAGGGCTTGTACGTGGTCAAAAGTGGATGACCGCCCCCCTCCAGTATACCGGCTTCCCCCCTGCGCTCTGCCGGAGCTGAAGGTAGGTCGGCCATAGCTCGCGTCGCCGCTGTGCACCACATGCATGGCTAAATTAAAAATTAAATTAAATTATAACATGCCTCCGTTGGGAGATCATGTATGTAGCACATATTCCAGGTTGGATGGGTGGAGTGGAGGAAGCCGCGTAATCGAACTAACCAGTAACTCTAAGCTATATCTAGTCTAGAAAAGCCTATCTACGCTACTCATCAAAACGGCTCCTCCTCCTGGGGGGAGGCGGCTTGCCCACAGGGGCTGGCGTGTGAGCCTTGACAATCTTCTGCCACCGCTTCTTGTCCTGCATGGCAGTCCAGAGAAGGGAGAGAGAGGGGATGCGGTACTCAAACTGGGCTGGGACCACTAGGTCGTCCAGCAACATATCTGCAGGTATAGGTCATGGCATGTTTCCCTACCCTTTTAGGAATGTTCTTGGGGCCAGGCCAGGTCAAAATATGCCGCCCTGGTTGGCCGAGCCGCTGGGGACCGGCCAGACCAAGGGCGGTGTCGACCTGGCTGGTGCGAGCAAGATGTCCTATAAATGCTATCCTACGCTGCCTAATCTCATCCGAAATACGAGGCATACTGTGATACAAAGACAGTCTAATGACCTACGCTGAGAAAAAAACCCTACATTCAGGACCTGTCCGAGCATCCTGGTTACCGTGCCGTCTAGCTTAGCTGCCAGTGTTGCCGTGAGTGTCCACGCCTCGGCGCCATACGTGAGCACCGTGAGGACGAGGACCTTGAAGAGCATGCGCTTGCGGTGCTCGTCCAGGCCCTTGGAGCGCCAGTAGGTGTTGAGCGAACGAAGCCTAGCCCAGGTCAGGCCAATGCGGACGTCCACATCGTCGGCGGTGTCAGGGAGCATGCTCCCCAACAGTTTGAAGCGGTCGCGGAATGGGACCTCCGTCATGCATGGCTAAGAGCCTTGCATGACAAGCCACCGAAACATCAATATGCAAGTGCCGCCCGCCTCCCTCAAAGTCGATCCAGATTGAACCACGATGTCAGCTGGCGCCGGTCGTTCGTGTTTGCTCAAGGGAGTAGAAAGCCGTGCCGTCCGCATCCTCAGGCCGGGATGTTCACGTGGGGGAAAACCGGGACCGGACCATGGCAAGCACCACTGCATGTCAGGAGGACCGACAGCTAGCGTGCAGATACAACAAGTACCGATTAATTCTGCGATTCCGTCATGGCCACCATGCCGGTGGATCCCTGCAGGTGGATGCATGTGACAGCTAGGTAGTGGGTCCCAGTGGGGTTCAAGGCCGGCCCGCAGCTACCACAGGGCCGCCCTGTGGGAATTAACAAGAGGTTGCGGGGCAAACAATTGGTCTTGCAGCGTGATGTTAGACGCCGCAAGGCCCGCACCTTCAAAGAACAGCTAGTAGAGGACATGGGGGGCCTAGGCCTCTCCGTGATTTGGAAGAAGATGATGGACAAGGCCAAGTGGGCCCAGGTCATAGAGGACAACAAGCCCCCCCCTGTGGGGAAGCGCCCGCGTGTGCAAACCCACGGGAGGCACGCCAGACAGCTCCCCTAGCTAGGGCAGCGTGATGCTGTTTAGATAGATCTATATGTTGTAGTTCCATGCATCCATCACGAGCCACGAGCCACGAGCCACGAGGTAGCCATGCATGGCTGACGTACAACGGAGCTCATAACTTTCACGTTTGAGCACCGAATTTACCCGTGAATATCACAATCGACGCGTCTTTCTACGACGCACATGCAGATATAATTTTCCGCAGCTATTACGCAATATACGATGAGCAAACGCTTATCGACGCAACGCAGCCTGACGGCTGCACTCGGCAATGAAAATACGTCTGCAGCTCCGGCTGCATGCAGCTTCGCCCTCAGGTCCGGCAGGCAGTGATGACACTAGTCGCGCACTCAGTGGTGGTCGTCCAGCACCCTCCCGGGCTTCCTGCCTCGCCCTCAGCCTCGCCTGAGCCATTTGAAACGCAGCCGCCCAACCGAACCGAGCTGGTCTGAGCGCGACTTTGACATTGACGGGTTATTTTCCACCTTCGACGATGCCAGACCCAGCTTTTTCGACATGCCACCCATCAAGATACTGGAGCTCGTGTTTTATGCATGGGTCATACGCCTCCATTTTCGACCTGTGCCAGCGCCTTCAAAGCCTTAGCCGCCTCCGCACTGGACCTGACGGCCGGTTTACTCACCGACCTGAGAACCTGGCCCGCTGGTCTCGCCCCCGTCTTCAGCTCGCCGCCCTCTTTTCCATATCCTTCAGCGCTCTGTCACGGACCTCTGGACCCCCTCCCCCTTGACCGAATCCACCTTCCTCCTCCACCTCCAAGCAACCATCTCACAGCACGTGACGCCCCTAACTGCAGATGTGGCAGCTGTGGGTCGCACGCTGGCTGCTGAGCTCCCCACCATCCCCACCGCCACCGCCAGTCCGCCACCCTCCTCGCCTCCACCCCCCCCCAGGGCTCCGCCTCCACCGACTCCATCACCGCCCAGCTCCGCGACATTGACCAGTGTCTTAAGGATAATGCCATCGCTATCGAGGTCCTGCAGAACACCGCGGCCGGGCCTCACCGCCCAGGCGGTGAAGGACATTGCCGCCAAGCCAGCCTCTGCTGGCCTGGCCGGCGATGCTCCTCCCATTACGACCTGCCGGCGGACATGCTTAAGCAGCACACCACCTCCACCACCTCCGCCGTCGCAGCCCAGCTCCAGCGGCAGACGCTTGACCTCCGCGAGGAGGCCGAGCTCGCCAAGCGCAGCCTCAACGTCATTGTCAAGAACTTCGATCGACCTGGTGGAAGGTGAGAATTCCGAGAAGCTTGCGTGTGCGTTTGAGAGAGAAATCCTTGGTCGCATGGGCCTTACTGGTGAGATCGAGCTGGTCGCCCACCGCCTTCCCCGCGCGCGGGGTAAGGCAGGGGCGCCCCCGCTCCTTCTCACGTTTAAGAACCCGGCGGACAAGATTTCTTTTCTCCGACGCCGCAAGCAGCTCGAGAAGACTCTCTTCACCCTTGACGACGACTTGACCCTGGCGCAGCAACAACGGCGACGGGAGCTATGGCCGACCTACCTCCAGCTCCGGCAGACCAAGGCGGGGCAGCCGGTGTACTGGAAGGGGGCGGCCATCTACATTGCATTACCGAAAGAGGCAACATTCGTTTCCCTTGAAAATTCAAGTACAACGGACGGCGCGCAAATTTCAGCGTACGGACTGATCCAGGACCGGATCGACCAAACCCGATCTGCCCAAATCTGCCCAAATCTTTCACTTCACGAGTCACTACCGGATCTGTACGGCACCTGCGGGCCGACTTCCTGATTCCGTGGACTCCGAGCATAGAACATTTTTTTCTGAGACGGCAGGCTTAGTCTTTAAATTAGACCAACCTCGGGCAGTGTTCGATGGCATGGAAGCTCTTGCTGTCGTTTAAACGGCGCTGTCAATCAAGTCTGTTGGTTTTTAATTTTGACAGGACTCGCCCAGCATGTTTTCCGCATGTTTTTAGCTCCAGGAGTTATAACAGCTGTAATATCACCAGTGGAATGCGGGAGGGGAGGTCGGGCTTAAGGAAAACTTTCTTTCGTTGTCATGCCACCATTCAAGCTCCGTGGTTACATGCACGACAGTGTAAGGCCCCTTCAAGAGAAGTTTCTGCGATCATAGACCGATAGTGCGCCACCGGTAGTGGTAGAGAAATTTCATGCGTTTCTTGGAACGCCTATAGGCTTAATGACGGCTAGGCAAACGAGCTACTATCTCGCCCCGGCTAATCTATGAAACGTAAGTGTGCCGCCTTTCCCGTGCGCAAGTGTGGGGATCTCAGCGGGTCATTCGTTGTCACGTTTACGAAGCGTCTACCCATGTGTTCCATGGCAAACGCGGTGTGCCTGGCATCCGCAATGTGCTCTGAGCATGGGTGTGTTCGGCATTGGTCTCGGCCGCAGCTTGTCAGGCCCTGGGTCGCGATGCACGAAGCACGGTGTGTGTGTGTGTGTGTGCGCGCGTGTGTATGACTCTTTGTGTCCGTAGCCAGTGTTGCCGCTTTAGTTCTGATGTATGACTTGCATCGCAGCACTTTGATATCAACACGGCTCACATTACCAGATTACTAGCAACACTGGTTACATGTTGCAAACTGCAGTGGTATACAAATAATATTACAAATGCAAATAATCTGTACATAATATACAAAAGAGATGTCAATAATCTGCATTGAAGAAGATGCAGGTGTTTGACTGTGCATGGAGGCAAGAGCTGCTTGTTGATAGCAGCCACCGCCATGGGCTATGTTGTGTCACTTTCACATATATTTGCCCATCGTCGTTTTCTTCAGCGCTGTAGTGCATGATGGCAGTGCCACAACAATCCATGCCAATGATTTGTCATGATGGGGGGAAAGGATGACAATTCTACCTGGCTGTTTGACACGTGCATGCTTGACTCGCTCACCCAGCCACTCCCTCCCTCACGCACCCACGCAAGCAAGCACACCCACATCCACACTGTCCCACGCACCCAAGCACGCACACCCACCCACCCAGACAGCCAGACACACACACATGTCTCTCTCTGTCTCTCTCTCTCTCTCTCTCTCTCTCTCTCTCTCTCTCTCTCTCTCTCTCTCTCTCTCTCTCTCTCTCTCTCTCTCTCCCCTCCACCCACCCACCCACCCACCCACCCACCCACCCACCCACCCACCCACCCACCCACCCACCCACCCACCCACCCACCCACCCATCCACCCACCCACCCACCCACCCACCCACCCACCCCCCCCGCCCGCCCGCCCGCCGCCCGCCCACCCACCCACCCACCCACCCACCCACCCACCCACCCACCCACCCACCCACCCACCCACCCACCCACCCACCCACCTGCACCCACCCACCCACCTGCACCCACCCACCCACCTGCACCCACCCACCCACCCACCCACCCACCCACCCACCCGCCCGCCCGCCCGCCCGCCCGCCCGCCCACCCACCCACCCACCCACCCACCCACCCACCTGCACCCACCCACCCACCTGCACCCACCCACCCACCTGCACCCACCCACCCACCTGCACCCACCCACCCACCCACCCACCCACCCACCCACCCACCCACCCACCCACCCACCCACCCATCCATCAAACATGCATGCACGTCTAGTGTCTCTCCATTTGAGCACCTGTCCTTACACCCCCGCAGTGGCAGCCAAGCGAGGAAGCAACCAAGGGACCAAGCGAACCCCCCAACTGCCCGACATCACCGGAATGTACCGTCCGGAATGTTCGTATGGCGCGTTAATTGCACAAATACCTGCCCCACATTTTCTTCAACGCTATATAATGCATTATCGCAGTGCCACAACAATCTGGGCTCTGAGATATTGAATCATACGGGGGGGGGAAGATCACAGGCATACCTGGATGTTTCACACGTGCATGCCTGAACGGCACATGGATTATGAAACAAATTGAAAGCACGGGCGCACAACATCAACCAATATCATAACTTATTTTACTGTACAAGGTAAGGTTCATTGGTACCACATGCATTACTGGACAACTTGGGAGTTGGGTTTGATATGGCCTGCAGGCAATCTATTGTGAAAACTGCAAGGCATGCTGGTATGGCTACTAAGTGGAACACCATGAATGGAATCCCTAGGAACACCAAGCCTAGTAATGTAAATTACAGGTGGCACAACTGGCACACACCACATCGTGGCAAATATAAGCCTGGACTGCAACAGATGATGGCATTTTCCTGTTATGGCATGGTCGATCGGAGGGAATTTTCAACTGTTAATGCCGATGGACAATGTGAAAGTTATTCCACATAGGGCGGCCCGGCACTCAGCTGCTAACGTCTAGCTGACAACAAGCTTCACGGCCGAATCAGGGATGCAGCGTCCACTATTAAACCAAGGCATATGAAAAAAAATTCCTGCACAACGTCGGCTTACCGATGGTTGTGGTTAGCATGCGTGAACAAGAAGATTGTGTGGTTTGTACGCCAGTCTGATCCGGCGACATGGCAGTGGCTGCCGGCCAGCACATGCGCATGCCATTCGACATGCTGAATGGGGGGCTGTGCGTTAAAATCAAAATGAACATGACAAACATCTCATGTAAGAAATTTATATACAGCTTTCTGTCTCAAGCCAAAAAAGGGTGTGTCGTCATGCAATATATCAGTCCTGCCAGCCATAAACCTTAACTCCTAATCTGGAATTCACAATTGGCTTGTTTGAATCACACGCATAAACAAAGTAGTCGACACATGTCTACGGAAGCGGCATTTTGAACGTGAGATTGGATTGATTTGCCGTTTGGTTTGTAAGTTTCCCAGACTGCCATCGCTAGCAAATATACCATGGCTAGCAGGTGCTGAGGTGCATTTTTTTGCTTAGGCAAGAACGGGACCATTTTTCTTTAGTCTAGCGCAAAAAAGGCTAAGCATGGGCGGGTCGACATGGCGTCGCATGGGCCGTGAGGCCGGACTTGAACGGACGATAGTGTTGTACTAGGTCAGGCTGAAAATGATTCCACCGTTTTCCTTTTCTGATTCCACCGTTTTTCCTTTCCGATTCCTTGGATGAAATCTGGCCGAATCAGACAGAATAGTTCCTGCGGTGCCAAAAGGGCGGTTACGAAAATGTGTGGCTGGAGTTTGTGCGAAGGGTAACTACTTTGACTGGTGCGCACTTGAAACTAGTCGGCATTGCTAGATGCCGCGGGGGTACACTCCAACTTGAAAGCCGGACGTCTTGGGGGTCAAGGCTTGGCTTTCGGTAATGCAATGACGTCGCCCGACAAGCCCCTGCATGGCAGGCGACCCCCGCGGCCCCAACGACTCCCGACGCCCCGGCTTAGGGGAATACCGCAGTAGTAGTGCAGAATAGATAGACCGTGGCCATGTACATGTAAGCCTCCTACAGGCTCTATACCAGCTGACTTGAACGAGTCTCATTTAGCCATGTACATGTGTGCCTATGATGTGCCACACTCCAGATGATGTCTAGCTTTATTTACTGTGGACGCCCCCAGCGGGCTAGAATAGCAATAGCCCTAGCTTGTAACCATTGGCGTCACTGCCGCTAAGGCAGCCATGCCTAGAATGTTGCCTAGCTGTGCCAGCACACCTAGTCACGTGCCGCCAACGCACGGTACACAACCAGCCATAGCCTTAGCCTAGTCCTAGTACAGCCATGCTACGCCCTGGCTATGTTCAGATTACTTGCCCACGCTCCTTGCTATGATATGCTCACATGGGTCTTATTGCACCCACAGACTGCCGGATCGTTAGCGTGTCCGTTTAGCTAGCGCGCCCGAATGCAGCTGGGGCATGCCTTTGGCATGAAGGAGACTGGGGGTCTCTGCCCTTTCTCCTGTAGTGCACACACAGGGATTAAAAGCACTTCGGTGCTCCGTGACTCCCCAACGGGAGCACGAGTTTAATTAATTAATTAATTTATTTATTTACTGTTATGCCGTGCCCATGCAGAGAGCTGCTCTCTGCTGAGATGCCACGCTCTAGCTTTTGTATAGCTATGATGATCTTTCCCCACATGCCATGCTCCCCCTTAGCTGGGCATAGCGTGATACATCATTAGGGTGCAGGTGCCCCGGGGCACCTAGAGCAAGTACGTGTCGTTTACATTCCCACCCTTGCAGGAAGTAGCTTAGAATGTATGATAGGCCATACGCCCCCTCTCAAGGGCTATGTGCTACATATACTCCCCACGGAGTTATGTTCCTAATTAATTAATTAATGTTGTAGTTAGTGATGCTGTTAGATAGATGTTGTAGGTCGATGATGTAGATAGATTAGACCGGTAGGACTCTTTGCACCCACCCATCCATCCATCGGGGTTAATGCTCCGTGACTCCCCAACGGGAGCACGCGTCTAATTTATTAATTAATTGCAGCGCCACCGGAAAGTGACCGGGTGCCAGGACAAATGGGAGGGCTATGGGATCGAAGAGCTCAGAGGCCGGTAATAATTAATTAATTAATTGGACTCGTGCTCCCGTTGGGGAGTCACGGAGCATTAACCCCGATGGATGGATGGATGGATGGATGGGTGGGGTTAATGCTCCGTGACTCCCCAACGGGAGCACGAGTCTAATTAATTAATTAATTAATGGATGGGTGCAAACAGTCCTACCGGTGTAATCTCAAGGAGACAACCAGCGCAGGCCAGAAATCGGGAGAATCCGGACCATGGTAGCTCGAGCCTGCCGTTATCTTGTCCGCGTGTTCGAGTCGTTCAGGACGATGAAGATGAACGGTGATGGAAATGTGTATCCTTGTGCATTGAAATTATGGCTGGCTTACGTGTAGAGCGACTAGATGACCTAGACGTAATCTATCTACAACAGCTATCTACAACATCTATCTTACTAAAGCTATCAACATCAACTCTACCCTAGGGGAGGCGCCGGTAAGCTGTGCCCACACTAGCTCCGCAACGAAAGCATGTGCTAAAATAGCCACGCGCGAATCTGGGCGTTGAGGTCATCAAAAAGAGCCATCCAATCGGCCGCCGTGTGCAGAATACCGGCGTGGGATTTCTGGTGTTCATCGATGACGCGGGCAGGGATCGAATGCTGCGGGGGATAAGACGGCGGCGACCGAGGGAGTGCACCGAGGAAGACAACGTTGGGCGGCCTGAGCGGTGCTGACGTGGTAGTGCAGGCCTGCTGGATCTTGCTCAGCATAGGCACGATCCTTGATGTCGGTGATGAAAGGGTAGGGGCTGGCGGGGTCCATGCAAGAGGTCAGGCGCCACCGTAGCCAAGATGGGAAGGAGCCCAAACAAAAGATTTCCGCCCACGACTGAGCGACAGAGCCCAAAAACGCCGTTTGGGCCAGCCGCGAGGCGCGGGTGTAACAACCAAATGTTACATCCAAAGTTTTCCTACTGTTGAATCTTATTATGAGTTCTTTAGGACAATTATTTGAGAAGTTAGGAGGCTTCGACGTCTGATAGATATTGGGCCTGTTGAGATCTGTCGAATCTATTGTTCTACCCTCATTGGTCGTGGCCTGATCCACGTAGGGTACTTTGCATGGTGTTGTTTAGTCAGTCAAAGATTCTCTGCAGTACCGTTGTACCTGGTGGATTTGGTTCCAGGTCCTTGAGATTTCGTATGTGCTGGCTTTGTGTTGTGTGGAGGATTCGGAGGCTAAGATCTTATCTTGAGTGATCCTCACTTTTGATTGGTCCTTCCGGGTTAGGGTTGGATGGATGCTGCGTGCACGATGACTTTTATCCTGTTTGGGGCGGCCGTGCATGTGTGCGTACGTGAGAGCTAAAGCTATGGTGTAATTCAAGGGTTTCCTTGTTTCATCAATCAAACAACCCTTGCCAAAAGTCAACTATAACTTCAACAGATAGTCGACTTGGATATAACTTGTCTGTTGTGTCTAACAAGGGTGGGGACTCATTCCCTTAACTGTTGAAGATCCATCTTCATTGCTTCTCTGGACGTGAAGTTATCTGTCGCGACTCCAACCCAGGTATAAAGATCTTTTCACGCTAATGTTGATACTGAGGCTGTTGCAAACACAACATTTTTAGTCGTTACATTGGTATCGGAGGTTTCTACCTAGGTGTTGGTTGTCTTGACAGTATTAGTTCACGATTAACAATGGAATTCTTGCCAGACCCAGAGAGGGTACGTTATGCTGTGTATTCGGACAGTTCTTAAGAGTGTGACTCATCCTTATGTGACAGTCTTGCTCTGAGAACTGCCTTGAGCCCATAAGTCTCTAACGTTCCCCAGTCCGGCATGCGCGACCCATGGAGTGATGAGTAACCCGGAGACACAACCACCGTTATCAAGTAAGAGAGTTGAAGATGCAACCACATCTTTAGCAGCTCAACGGACGACCGGTGATGAAAGGGTTTCATCATCTACTCCCAGACGTCAACTATTTGGAGATACCACCTTAATGTCTGCTTCCCGCAGATATTCGCTGTCGGTCGGCCCAAAGTTCTCCATCTTGCCCCTCGGTGTGCAACCAGGCGAGCCCTCCCTGCGTGGCATTGGTAGAGGTGTACCACGGTTCTCCAACGTGGGGACACGCGTTCGCCAGCACCCGAATACGGTTCGGCTATTCGTTTTGGCTACAACACGGTGCCGGGGCGAGACGGCACTCGGCTAGCGGCTGACGAGCTGACAGCGGAGAAAATTCGATTACAACATGAACGTGAGGAAGCTGCGAGAGCTAGAAGTGTGGCGGAAGCGCTGGAGAAGAGTGTGGGTAGGACTATTGCGCGTGTGCAGCAACTTGAGTCGCAAGGGCAGGCGGGCGATGGAGAGTCTGTTTTCGTGGATCAACCGTCTCCAACACTGGGTATACGAGGGTATATGCGGTTGACGCTCCTTTTGTTGATGAAGGGACAGATGCACAGGGGCATGAGCCTCCACGGCTCTCGGTGGCTGCGACATTGTCGGAGAATCAGAATGCACCACACGCCCCAGTGATGGAGCTCACGTCTTTGTATCCTCGTACTGTTCCTTTTCCTAAGGTGGAGTCGGTAGACAAGCTATCGCTGACCAACCTTACCCATCGCAGCTTCGACCATTTCTCCACCAAGTTTCAGGATGTCTTCGCTATCCACTTCGCCAACTATGGGCCCAAGGCAGAGGAACGTCTCACGATGGACATCCAGAAGAGAATGGTTAGGCAGCGGATGAGCGACAGTGCCAGCGACCGTTTTGATGAGTTTTTGCGTTCTGTGGCTGGACGTGCGTGTACCGACCTCCCCTCTCTCCTATTGGGCTTTCGCCGGTTTCTGTTACCCCAGGATCAGCTTCGCATGGATCGGGACGCACTGGCTAACTGTACGCAGGCTGGTTTGACGCTGCCACAGTTCGTGGAGCAATTCACCAACCTTAGAGCCAAGATTCCTCAATGCTCTGACGCAGAGGCACTTCACAGACTACTGCATGGCATGGCTCCACACGTGCGACTGGATGTGGACAAGCACTTCTCCCAGTTCGACTACGTGGATTGGCAATGGGACAAGGTGTTGTCTTATGTGCTTACCCTTTGTCGTGTGCCTGCTTTTTCTGTCAAGTGGGAACCTGTGGCCACGCCAGTGCCACCCATCAAGAAGTCCCTGAACCAGCTGGATGACCTCCTGGGGGAACTCAATGCATTGGATCCCACCCAGGGTAACTGTTTTATCTGCAACCAGCCAGGTCACTTTGCACGGGACTGCCCTAGACGGGACCAGTTTCCCCCTGCCACGAGAGGACCTTTTGGCGCCCTGCCATCTCCCAGGCCACCCAACCTTCCTCCTGGCGTTCCTGCTGGCGATCACCGGATACAGCCAGGGTTCCAGCCCAACTTCCAGCCCTCTGGGAGGTTCCAGTCCCGCGCTAGGCCCTTCAGCAGACAGGATAAGCGTAGGATGGTGAACGCTCTCATGCAGCTGCTGGCAGATGAGGAGGATGGGGGGACGAGGATGAGCCTCCAGCACCACCTGAGCAGCTTCCACCATCGGGCAGTGGAGCATCCCCAGACCCACCTGAGTCAAAAAACTAGTTGGGTCCCCAGGTCATCCTTCTGTCATGGCCAGGTCTGACCTGCCTGCTGTTGACGTTAGGCCAGTGAACACTGTGGGTGCTTCTGACCCTGCTGTCCCTGTGGGTCCTCCTGTACCAGGTCACTTACTCAAGTTTCAGGCTAGGCTCCTCAACGTGCCAGTCCCCTTGGCTCAGCCAGCTTGCTTGTTTATGATTGATTCTGGTGCTGGCAGTAATTATATTGCTGCATCCTTGGTGCAGGAGCTGAAGTTGCCTGTGTTGGCCCACCCCACACCTGTCATGGTGCAGTATTCTGATGGCAGGAGAAGCTGCTCACCTGGCTATGTGCAGCTCATCTTCCAAGTTTGTTCATCCCAGACTTTGGAAGTGACAGCAGATGTCATTCCCCTCACGGCAGCGGATGTGATTTTGGGGATCCCATGGTTGTCTGACACCAATCCTGCTATTTCTTGGCCTGACAGGGTGGTCCAGTTCAAGGATGGGACAGTGTGGGATGCTACCTGTGTGTTGCCAGGGGGGAGAAGAACAGCCACTGAGTGCTGTTCCACACAGACAGCTGTCAATGATGGCAAGGGAGGGGAAGCAGGTGCGAAAGGGGTGGATCAAGAGCCGACTTTGGAGGAGAAACGGGCTGCCCTACTGAAGCATGTGTGGTCTGCCAAGCATACTCTGTCTTATTTGGCCACCTATCCAGTGGAACACATCTTTTTCCTGCATTTGGTGCCTAATGAACCTGAGTCTGCTAGTGATCATTCTGTCAATGCTGTCAGTTCTACTGTCACCACTGAGCAACAACAGCAGCATGATGCCTTGTTGGACAGGTATGGAGCCATCTTTGAGGACAAGATGCCCCAGTATCCTCCTGAGGGACCCATCACACATGTCATCAAGTTGGTAGAGGGTGCTCGTCCTCCTTTGTGCCTATGTACAGGATGGGCCCTGCAGAGATGGCAGAGCTGAAGACCATACTTATTGGCCTGTTGGAGGCTGGTCTGATCCTCCCAGCTAACAGTCCTTTCAGTTCTGGGTGTTTGCTTGTACCCAAGCATGATGGGGGGTGGAGGTTGTGCATTGACCTGAGGGGACTGAACAAGGTGACTGTCAAGTCCAGGTACCCTCTGCCCAGAATTGATGAGTTGCTGGAGAGGACTGCAGGAGCTGCCTTCTTTACCAAGTTTGACCTCAGGCATGCTTTCTGGCAGATCAGGGTGGCTACTGAGGACATCCCCAAGACGGCCTTTTCTACCCCATGGGGACAGTTCCAGTGGACAGTAATGCCCATGGGTGCCTCTAACAGTCCTGCCACTATGCAGATGTTTGTCAATGCCATCTTTGGCCACCTGACTGGAAATGCCCTGCCCCAGATCTCACCGGACCTTCGCAACCCCAGGTTCAAGGACATTGCCCACTTGTGTGACACTACCAGGGTGGTCTTCAGGACTTGTGTGGTCGTCTACCTGGACGACATTCTGGTACACTCTCGTACCTTCAGGGAGCACCTGGAGAACGTGGAGGAGGTCCTTAAGGTGATCCATCAGTATCATCTGTCGGTGAAGAGGTCCAAGGTGCACTAGGAACTCGGGGGTGATATAAGTGGTAAAAAGTGGTAAAATCTATATCACCCGGTGGTAAAAAGTGGTAAAAAGTGATAAAAAGTGATAAAAAGTGGTAAAAAAGGGGTAAAACAGGTGGTAAAAGGTGGTAAAACAGGGGGTGGTAAAAGCCTTTACCACCTCCATTTTACCACCTGACCGCCATCGTGGTAAAAAAATACCACCAGGTGGTAAAAACGAGGGTGAAAACAGGTGGTAAAAAATTACCACCATGGAGGTGAAAAAATCGGTGGTAAAAATGGTAAAAAATATGGAGGGAAAAAACACAGATAGATCTCACTAGGAACTCGGCTTTGAGAATGGGTGAGAAAACACGTTTCTCACCCGGGTGAGATGACCCAAGAAAGGTGAGAAAAGGAGAAAACGTGAGAAAAATCTCAAAAAACAGGACGTGAATCAACAGCACTGGTCAAATCAGGGCAATCAAAATCGCTTCATTAAAATGTTTAAATAATAAATGTTTATAGCCGTCAAGAACCTATCGATTCATACTAGCCATTCAGAGGCTGTTCTGAAAGTGTAACCATTGATCATTTAATGAATCATCTATACAACACTGTTATGGCTTTATGACACATCCGTCATTGCCTTTCATCTTATACGATGGCAGCTAGTGGTTAACGAAGCTGGTCGCTTGCTAGGGCATCATGCTGACCGCTCCCATTTCAGTCCCGTGGTGCCTGCAAGAATCCAAGCAAGCCGCGACACAATATGCAAGAGAACAAAAAGATATCAGATCCTTGACGTAGACATCACCATTCTACAAGGAAGAGCTCGCCAGCACCTAACGGTCCATGCAGCAAATGTGTAGAATACGATTTAAGACCCAACACTCACTCTTATGGCAAAGCAGCCCATACACATGAATCACACCATGCGCCAGATGTCACACGAGCAAGCCACAACGTTGTCGTTGGATCAGAAAGCAACAAACGTGAAAACGCTAGCGGCCCAAATCTGAGATTCCGCGGAACAGAGAAAATAAGAAAGCTCAGAAGCTACCAGCAAGGGATCGAACATAGGACCTTTGGCATGATGTCGCGGCTGTGTGAGTCTCCTGATCCGAAAGCATCTCACTTAAGTAACGTTTCGAAACAGCCAAACTGCGAAAAACCTCTTACCGGAGAGTTTTGCCAATATCAAGGAGACAACCAGCGCAGGTCAGAAATCGGGAGAATCCGGACCATGGTAGCTCGAGCCTGCCGTTATCTTGTCCGCGCTGTCGAGCCGTGCAGGATTATGAATATGAATGGAGATGGAAATGTGTAGCCTTACATGCGAAATAATGGCCGGCTGACGTGAAGAGCGACTAGATGACCTAGACGGTGGGGCCGGAAACAGCTTGCTTGTTTGTGTTTCATCGTGGGCAACGAGTCCAACGACTACTTTCTCTGGGTTGCAAACTGCGGCAAATTGAACGCAAACCTCATCATGAAATCTTGACCGTCGAAATGTAACGATCCGACGACTTATGCAGTATGCCGCGTAATTTTTTGCGGGAGAGCCGTTGGGCCGGTTCCCGACGCGGGCGACCAGTGGTTTGCATTAAGTTAACTTACCTGAAGTTTTCCAACAGAAGTTACCCAAGCCGCACGATGGCACTCATCGACGGCCTCAGTCTGTTGACGCGTCGGCCCGATTTTGGCGGCACCCAATTTGACCCCAACGGTACCTACCGACAAAGGGCATACATTATACATTACCTTTCACGCGCACCACGACCCCTTCGAGTTCTGCTATGGCGGTGGTGCCGTGGGGCCAGCATCAGACTGCGGGCCCTTATCTTCTATGGCGGTGCTGCCGTTGGGCCCGAATCAGACTGCAGGCCCTTTATGCAGGCGGGCCCTTAATGCATGTCACTTATTTATTCTTCTGCATACAAATATGAAGCAATGAAGTCGTGTCCTCCGGATTTTTGCATTTGCACCGTGTGCAGTTCTTGGACGTTTGGAAACATGCATGGCATATGGCTAACGTAGTGGCTGACTAGCTAGACCGTTTCAGTGGTTTTTCATTTGCGGTTATTTCCTCGTAAATGGAGGGAAAGCGATCGCTGCAATGGTTCTCACCACTAGACACTCCCGGCCATTGAGCCCGATTAACGTCCTCATCAAGCAACCTGTTTCCGGCCCCACTGTATAGGTCATCTTACAGTCGCTCTTTGCGTAAGCCAGCCATAATTTCAATGAACAAGGCTACACATTTGCATACTCTTTTCTTGGTTATCGGTGTGCCTTTGTTTGAATGCAGGGGGGGTCGCTGTGCCGACACAACGCGTTCAACGTGCTGGGCATCAAATGAGGGCTCTGGGCGACCACCAGTGCCCGACTAGTGTCACCACTGCCTTCCGGACCTGAGGGCGAGGCTGCAGCCGGAGCTGCAGACGTATTTTCAGGGCTTAGCGCAGCCGCCAGGCTGCCTGTGTCGAGGAGCGTTTGCTCATCACATATTGGGCAATAGCTTCGGAAAATTATTTCAGCGTGTGCGTCTTAGAAAGACGAAGCGATTGTGATATTCACAGCCGAATTCGGTGCCCAAACGAGAAAGTTATGATCTCCGCTGTCAGCCATGGCTACCTCGTGGCTCGCGGCTTTGATGGTACATTGGCTATATTGTATGATAACCCTATAATGCACCTTAGTGGTGCTGAGTTTTTTTCACATTAATGACTTAATGAAATTAAGCTCATGATTTTTCTCGTGGTATACTGTTGGGGCAGGCGCAGGCGCAAGAAGTCTCCTACGGTTGACAAACACCATATGTAGCAGGTTCACCTGACAACCATGCCAATATTTTGATGATTGAATGAATAAAGATGCTTTTCTTGTCGTTTTGCGCCTGACATTTTTGTCGGTTTAGCACTTGTGTTTTTACCACTTGTGTGCATGCTCATGTGGTATTTTTTTACCACTTTTTATCACTTCTTCGGTTTTACCACTTTTTATCACTTTTTACCACTTGCACAAGCCTTTTACCACCACTTTACCACTTTTTACCACAAAGTGGTAAAAAGTGGTAAAATATACCCACTTTTTTACCACTTTTTATCACTTTTTATCACTTTTTATCACTTTTTATCACTTTTTACCACCCTTAGACCTCTTTTACCACCTCGAGGTGGTAAAAAGGTGGTAAAAAGTGATAAAAAGTGGTAAATTTACCACCCCCGAGTTCCTAGTGTGGAGTGGGGCCAAGAGGTGAAGTTTCTGGGCTACCAGCTGAGCGCTGCAGGTATGACTCCTGAGGCCAGCAAGGTCTCTGCTGTTTTGGAGTGGCCTGTGTTGAAGTCAGCTCAGGATGTCAGATCCTTTCTGGGCCTGGTGGGCTGGTACCGACGGTTCATTCCTGACATGGCGGCCATCTCTGGTCCCCTGTTAGCCCTGCTCAAGAAGGATGTCCCCTTTGAATGGACTGCAGCATGCCAGCAAGCTTTTGATGTGTTGAAGCAGAAGCTTACCACTGCTCCCTTGTTGGTGGGCCCCAACCCAGACTTGCCATACCAGGTCAGGTCTGACGCCTCACAGGGTGCTATTGGTGCAGTACTAATGCAAGATCATGGTAAGGGCCCTCAACCAGTGGAATACATGTCCAGGAGTATGACGTCTGCAGAACGTAACTACCCTGTTCATGAGCAAGAGCTGTTGGGATTGGTGGTGGCCTGTCACAAGTGGGAACACCTACTGAAGGGGGCCCAGTTTTCTGTGGCCAGCAGCGCCAGAGATGGGCAGGGCAACGAGTCTATTACCCTGATGACTGACCACAGGCCCTTGGTACATGTGTTGGAACAGACCCGGATGAGTAAGAGGATGGCTGGATGGATGGAGTTCCTGGGGGGGTTTGGACCTTTCTCTGTGAGGTACATTCCTGGTACGCAGAATGTGGTGCCTGACGCCCTGTCCAGGAGGAGGGATTTGATGGGAAGTTTTCATGAGGACTTGGACATCTGTGCTGCCCTGATTTCTGTGGTAGAGTGTGGAGCCTTGACTAGAGCTCAGGCCAACAACCAGAAGGTTTCTCAACTGTTGACACCACCTGTAGGGAATAACGGTGGTCCCGTGATGCTCATCGACCAGGGCTCTGTCCCAGAGTTGACAGGCGTCCAGGAGGGTGTCCAGTCACTGTCTGACAGTCTTAGGAGAAGTCCTGAAGGTGTGGTGCCCACTCCCACAGAGCAGCCAGGTGAGGGAGGCCCTGCTAGGCGCAGCAGAGGTAGGCCCAGGAAGTGGGTCATGGACCCTGTGTTGGTAGGCCGGTCCAAGGTGTTGGCCTCTCAGGTGATGGCAAGGTCAAAAGGGCCTATAGCTACTACTGTCTCATCCAAGCAGTTGGTGGCTAGCCCTGGGCAGGAAGAGGAGATGCAGATGCAGCCCCTGGGACCTGACAAGGACCTGGTGTTGCCTAACCCTTTAAATATTTCCCTGCTGGACGTCATCAAGGCCTTCACCAAGACGGAGGACATGGCTACTGCAGCTATCCAGAGGGGCAACTTTGGCAATAGACCTGTAGAATACTGGGAGGGCGTTCTGTATGTTCACACTCATGATGCAGAGCACACGGTGACTAGAAAAGTGTATGTGCCTGAGATGGCCATTCCCACAGTGTTACATTGTTTCCATGACGATGTGACTGCGTGTCATCCTGGTTATGCTAAGCTACTGCATGAGGTGCAGCAGAGGTTTTGGTGGCCTGGCCTTTATCAGGATGTTAAGGCCTATGTGGACTCCTGTGACTCCTGCCAGAGAAATAAGGTCAGGAACCAAGCCACGCCCATTTTTCCCATGGCTATGCCCATTCCCCTGCGCCCTTGGATTAGTGTGACTATGGATTTTATCTGTGGTCTTCCCATGTCAGATGGTGGCAATGACAGGATCCTTGTGGTCATGGACAGGCTGTCCAGGATGTGCCATCTGATTCCTTGCAATACTCATCTCACAGCTGTACAGTGTGTAGATTTGTTTATGAAGGAGATCTACCGTCTGCACGGCATGCCTAGAGTGATCATCACTGATCAGGACCCCCTTTGGCTGTCAGGGTTTTGGAAGTCATTCTTTGACATCCTAGACACTAAGCTGGCATTCGGTGTGGCATACAGGTGTGCCAGTACTGGGGCGGTGGAGAGGATGAACAGAATTGTCAGGGAGTGTCAAAAGCACTATTGTACACACGACAACAAGGACTGGGACAAGAAGATACCTTTCATAGAGTTCGCAATCAACAACTCTCCTCTGGCTCCTCACCAGATGTCCCCCTTCGTGATCTGCAATGGCCAGTGTCCCTTGACACCATTCGACTTGGAACTGCCTGACAGAGACGCTGAAGGCCCTTTCCAGCGACGTCTTGGTTCAGTCCAGCAGTTGTTGGCTTCCTTCCAGGAGGCTCACAGCATTGTGGCTACCCAGCTGTTGAGGACACAGGACAAATACCTGACTACCGCCTGGCAGCAAACGGTGGCCAGTCATTCCTTTGTAGCTCCTGGGGACTTGGTGTTGCTGGAAGCCAACAGAGTGCTGCCTGAGAAGGAGCAATGCAGGAAACTGCAACCACTCTGGTTGGGTCCTTACCCAGTGTTGGCAACCTTCCACTATGGTACAGTGGTCCAGGTCCAAGTGCCTTCTCACTGGAAGCTCAGGAATAATATTTTTCACCTAGCCCAGCTGAAGCTGTACAGGCGCAACACCTTACCAGGCAGATTGTCTGCCCCTTTGCCTTATGAATTGGATTCTGAGGGGGAGAAGATCTATGAAGTGGAGCGGTTGTTGGCTCACAGGGTGAAGGGGAAAGGTCGTACCAAACAGTTGCAGTTTAAGGTACACTGGAAGGGAGAGCTAGAGGTGACTGCTACGTGGCTGTGGTTGTCTGATCTCACCAACAGTCACTCTGCTGTACTAGAGTATTGTCAGCGTCATGGTATCACCTTGCCTGAGTGGTATGTCATGGGCTCTGAGCGGTGTGCTCCCCTTCATAGCTCCCAGTAAGCACTGCTAACACCTCTTTTTGGTGTTTTGTGTCTGTGGTTGCCAGCCATGGCCGACTCCCATCCGGAGGGGACACCCAGGCCACCTGCACGAACCCAAGAGGACGTGAGGGCTACGTATGTCTTTCAGCACGACTACGCTGGCCGGGCCCACTTCGAATGTTCCGCGGTCCAAGCCAAGTGTGTGACACTTTTCCTTCAATTTTGAGGCAAAAATCTTGAATTTTGGCTTGCGAACGTATAAATTTCACGTAAATATTACAATTTGTGGGTATTTATCTCGTTGTAAGTCTCGTGTGACATAAAAACTTTACATTAGCGTGAAATTGCATTGTTTCATTGAAGAATATCATGGATACATTCGTCGCACTTGAGACGGAGTCGACTGAATTTACTAAAGACTCGTCCAACATAAAATAAAGTCTTCGAACGTCACTTCTTATTCTTGCTCCTTGCTTCTGCTTCCAATTTCTGCTCTGCTGTTTTGGACTTCTTCCTCTTTGGATCGATGGACATCGCAGGTGCCCACTTTGCCACATCATTCCAACTCTTTCCGTCCATCAGAGTCACCACCTTCTTCACATAGTCCAAAGGCATCCAGAACTTGCCCCGATGCAACTTTCCGCCCTCTGTCTCTTCTGGAAAAAACTTCATGCAAACGTCCCTCCATTTCCGATCGTATCCACCTACCTGCCCGTACAACTTCACCTCCTGTAACTTGGTATACTTTTGCTTTTCCCTACTCGCATTGGCCCTTCTCATGGTGTTCTCGGCCCACCCATCAATCCAGAAGCACTCCGGTGCTCCGTGTTTCTGTTCCCCGTCCATAAGTCTCATCCACAGCGTAGGCTTCTCATAAGGCTCTTGGCTCTGCGCATTCGCTTCCACCCCTTCAGACTGAGCAGTAAGTTTAGCTGCAGGACCGAAGCCCACCGCAGCGTTCGCCCGCACCACATCATTACCTGCGCGTAACCAATCGGCACATCAACGACGGACTAAAGTCAACGTAGATAGATTGCAAACGAATTAAAAAAAAAATTCAGGATACATGCCACGACCAAAACAGCGATTTCCTCACCCTTTGTTATTCCTTTCGGAGCTCGAGTAGCAGCTGTCTTGGGTCGAGACGAGCCGGAAGACTTGGAGGGCGCGGCAGGCTTCTTCCTCCCCTCAGACGTCGCTCTGCGAGTTGACCCTCCTGCCCCTCCACCCCTTGCCCTTCCATCACCCCTTCGCCTCCCTCCATCTTCCTCCTCCTCGTCGTCATCCCCGTCCTCCTCCTCCTCCCCCTCCTCCTCCTCCTCCTCCTCCTCCTCCTCCTCCTCCTCCTCCTCCTCCTCCCCTCCTCCTCCTCCTCCTCCTCCTCCTCCTCCTCCTCCCCTCCTCCCCCCTCCTCCCCTCCTCCCCTCCTCCCCCTCCTCCCCCTCCTCCCCCTCCTCCTCCTCCTCCTCCTCGGAGGAGGATGATGATGACTCGACTGGCTGCCTTCGAAGCTCTTTCTTGGGATACTTTGAAACGCGCGTAGGCGCGGAAGGAGCGACAGGCCGGGCAGAAGCGCCAGGCTCAGCTTCATCTTCGTCGTCCGAGATTTGAACAACTGCCTTTCGAAGCTTTTTGGAAGGGTGTGACTCCGGCTGCGGCTGGACAGACGGCCGCTGCCCACCCTTCCCTTTGTCCCGCGTCTTCTGCGGTGACGACTTCTCTCCCCCCTTAGACGTCTTCTGCGGTGACGACTTCTCTCCCCCCGTAGACGTCGCTCTGCGAGTCGACCCTCCTTCCTTTCCCTGTCCCTCGCCTCCCTCGTCCCCATCCGAATCTCCTTCCGCGTCATCCTCAGCCTTCCTCTTCTTCGCCAATGACGTCCACGAGACGTCAGGCATCTTCCCCATCCGAACCAGTAAGTCTTCGAAGCCATCCAATGACTTCTTTCCGCCAAAAACGACCACGATGGGACGCAACTCCTGAAAAACTGCGTCGCTAGCTCGATAAGCTTCCTGTGGTAACCGGAAGCTCGTTCGACAGTTGTCTTTTTTGGAGGAACCATAAAGAGGTCATGGTCACCCCACCAGAAGTCCTTGAAGGACGTCCACTTGCGGCCGAACTCACCATCCAAATTCAGGATTCTACAGCACGGTAGTGGCGTCAGGCCATCGTCTTGCCTCGCGAAAGTGGATGGGAAGCCCTCACCGTCGCCCACCGCCACCTCCGCCGCCACCCTCCTCACAAATGCCTTCTTCCTGTCAGGGCCGCCTTTAGGGAGACTATGAGAAGAATACCAGACGGTCATCTTATCCCAGGAAATGCTGCGCCAGTTATACTCAATCGGCTCAGCACTTTTCTCTTCCACCTTCTCCCCCCCTTTCCCTGCAACTTTCTCCTTCGCCTCAACAACCGCCTCCTTCTTCCCTTCCCCTCCTTCCATCTTTTTTTGATAGTGGAGATACAAGTCCTTGTCCAGAAGGCCGTGCGAACCCTTCATGCTGAAGTTCGGAGCGGTTTTGTCGAGGAGATCCACTAGATCGATTTTGCTATCCATCAGATCCTTTCTCGGAATCCTTAGGTGATTGGCAAGACCTTCGGACTTTAAGAGGTAGGCGACATTGCGCGTGATGATGACGGCCTTCTCCCAAAATGCAAGGAATCGATCGACGACGTCCTTGTTCCTTGGCATCCGCCCAAGTAGTCGACAGCCGAACACCTCTTCAAATAAGCGAGAAGCCTTGTACTCCATATCAGCCCCCCCCTTACATTCGCCATCCAAGTCGGGCTTTTCCTGAAACTTAATAAGGATGAATTGGCGAACGCACTCAAGTACGTCCTTGGCCAACTCCACCAACTTTGACAGCTTTTCGGGCCCAACCTCCCCACTCATGATGCATTCACACACAGCGTCCATCATCGGAAACGACGCCAGGTTCCTTACAGACGTCCAGGACACCTTTTGCCCCTTCTTGGTGCCCTCGGCGTTAGCGAACCGGCATCTGAGAGTCATAGTCTCCTCAGAAGCTGGTGTGACGTCATTCTCATCATCCGGCCTGGCCTTTGTGAGGCGCAGGAAGGTGTTCGCCAGAACTCGATTGTAATTTGAAATTTGGGAAGGTTGGGCCTTGTTTTTTTTCCGCTCGCCTTCTTCCTCCCTCAACTCCCCCTTATCCTCCTTACTCCCCTCCAAACTCCCTTCCCTCCCGACTGATTGTTTGGTGGCCGGCAGGATGTACGCCAGCAGGTTCGTGTAATGGCCATCGGGAATAAAATGCCCTTTGCCCTGCTTCACGACGCCGTGCAAGTACAGCCTGTTGTAATTCCAAACATCCAGAAGCGCCTGCCCAAGCGTCCGATCCGCTACCGCCTGATCTTCGGCATTGGCGCCCTTGGAGATTTCGAATAGGCGATCCAGCTTCTTCTTCCCAACCTCCTGTCACGAACAGAGGAACGAAAAATTGACACACAAGAACAATTCAAGGGTCGACTTGCAGCGTGACGTTATGAACGCACGGGAGCGCGAAAAATGGTCTTCAGCGCCGAAATCGGTAAGTTAGGGTCACTCTGCGAAACCACCCCAGAAATATGTCGGGATGAGAGTTTGACTGCCATTGTCGTTTCTGTGTGCGACTTCCCGCATTTATAATGCATGATAAAGGAAGACTTTTGACATGGTCACTCCACAGTGCGACCCTTACTCGACATAACACGACGAAGTGGTGGAACTGCAGCGTCACCATTGCCATAGATAGAACTACCACTTACAGATATTTCCGGGAACTTTTTACACTCGTCCCAATTTGGAAGAAGGTCGGCCCCCCGAAGCAGAATGACGTTCGTTCCCCCGTACCCAGTATGGAATTGTTCCATAAGGGATGAGAAAAGTTTAGCCGCCGCGGCACTGTCCTTCGCGTTCTCAGACGCTGCCCCCCCTTCACACATTAGTTTCTTAACATGTGTCACACCGGGCGTCCATTCCCCCTCCAATTGCTTGAAAGACTTTAAACCCTTGAAATAGTGGTTTCCGTCGACCACCGCATATCGAAGAACGAGATATTCGCCATCAGGATGTTCTTCGTGAAATCTTGGGTCGAATGCCTTTAAGGAGGCCTGGCTTATTAGGCTGAAGACCTCCCTTGGTTGAAAATCAAAGGGCAGAACGTCGTCTTGTTCCCCGACTCGTGCATAGGTCCGGAACTCAACACCTCTCTTGAGGAAAGAAGCGGTGGACTTGGTTCCAAGATACTTCTCAATCTCCTTGTCGGACAAGGGGCGAAAGTAACGCGAGCCCACGAACTCCGCGTCAGTCCTAGCGCCATGGCATTTTTTCAGCCAATCCCGGTAAGGGCCGGTGGACGTGATGTGTTTGGCGAAGAGGCTTGGCTTGGTTTCCGCAAGCGCTTGAAAGGCGAACTGCCACACAGGGATGCACACCTTAAAATGCAAACTGTTTGTCTTTGCATTCAGCAAGATGCGCCCGTTCTCCCTGAACACCTCATCGCTTAGCAACCGCTGCCTCATGTTGTCAGGCAAAATCAGCCCGTTGACGGTGTGAATGCGCATGCTATTGCAACCGGTATCGATGAAGTCACTCGGTCGAATCCAACGGGATTCCCGCACAGCATTCGCGTCCCGAATGGCTTTGTCCCTGATCTCCTTCTCGGAGTCCACGGTCGTTGCCATCTTCCAATCTTTGATGATCGGCTCCTTGTCCACCTTTCCACTACTCGTCAGGATCCCCTCCTTGAAGAGCTTTGAAAGTGCTTTCAGAAGCTCAAGAAAAGGGGAGAAGGTAGGCCACTTTAATATATCCGACGCCGGCGCCTTGCCCCTGGCTTCGACGTAGTTAAGCATCTCCTTGACGAGTGCAAAAACGGCATCATTGCCGGCCAACCTTCCGTCACCGTCTCCTTCCCCCTCGGCACCCTGAACGAAGGCATTGACGAACATGAGACAAGAAAGCAATAAATAGTTTAACGTATGCATATAGTCCGCGAGCGTAGGAAAATCTCAGAGTAGGGTGCTAAGAACACAGAAGGTAAAAAGGGTCACTCCACGGAGCTACCCCTCTGAATCTAAATCACCAAAAACGCACCGCTTCCTTTTCTCCCGCCTTCTTCCCCTTCTTTCCTTTTCCGCCTTTCTCCCCCTCGCCACCCTGGAGGAAGGCATTGACGAAGATGAGACAGGAAAACAATAAATAGTTTAACGTTTGCAAATAGTCGGCGTGCAGACAAAAAATACCGAATAGGGTGCAAAGCACGGAGAAGGTAAAAAGGTTCACTCCACAGAGCTACCCCTCTAAATCTAAATTCCGCAAAAAACGCACCTCTTCCTTTTCTCCCGCCTTCTTCCCCTTCTTTCCCTTCCCGCCCTTCTCCCCCCGGCCGCGTCATCCTCCCCCTTATCCTTCCCCTTCTCCTTTTTATCCGCATCCCTCTTCTTTTTGGACGCTTTTGCCTGACCCTCAAGCAGCTTCGCCCGTTCACGATCCCTTCTCTTGAGATCCACTTCATGAACTTGATGACCTTGTCCACCTTCGCCTCCGTGTACGCCTTTGGTTTCCACTTGAACTTTTCGGTGCCCTTGGACTTGACTTGGTTGACGAAATCATAGGCCAGGTCACCGTTGAAGGTGTCAGATTGCATTGCGAAATCGGCCGCCGCCTCAACGCGTAGTTGGGTGAGATACTTGCGAAACTCCCCGGCACCCATCGTAACATCCTTAGGGGGATTGCCTAGGATGAGTCGCCAATATCACAGAGTCTGCACC
This sequence comes from Mesostigma viride, assembly GCA_009746045.1. Classification (NCBI taxonomy): domain Eukaryota; kingdom Viridiplantae; phylum Streptophyta; class Mesostigmatophyceae; order Mesostigmatales; family Mesostigmataceae; genus Mesostigma; species Mesostigma viride. Next base: position 488,976 of record RPFO01000059.1, read on the forward strand.
TTCTTCTTCTGGCAATAAGCTTTAGGTAAGCTGCTGGAGTGTCGTCGTCGCCTTTTTTTAGCCTGCTGGAAGGTATACCAACAACACACAACATACACATGAAGCGAAATGTATTAAGAAGAATAATCTGCACTCTGGCATCCTAGCTCTGCAGCGCGACCTTCAGCGTTATAAACTTAAAAAACATTGCACAAACCTTTGCCTTCCCTTCCCCTTCGGAGTTGGCTCGGGCTCATTTTCTTCCTCCTCCTCCTCCTCCTCGTGCTCCTCCTCCTCTTCCTCCTCGTCCACCTCCTGCTCCTTCTCCTCCTCTTCCTTCTCGTCCACCTCCTGCATGAAAAAAAAAAATAATAATTCAGACGATGACATAAAAAAAACGAGCATTAATTTTTTTTAACGTTGCTCTGCGGAGCGACCCCAACCCTAAGCTTGAACAGTAAAATGAAACAAATTTCCTACCTCTACGTTCTCCGTCCCCATCCCTTCGACCTCTTCAAAAGGTTGATCGTCATCCTGCAAGACGAAACGTGCGTTCAGATAAATATACAAAGTCAGTCAAAACAGGAACTATTTCTTGAATATCCTATCTTCACAAATCGACCCGAACCTTTAGCGGCATTTGCTTACCTCCGGTTTCCACGCTGAAGGACTTTGTCCCTCAAAACATGGAATGTCACCCTCCTGGCGGGAAGTAGAGCAAGAAATGCGTTCATCGTTAGTAACAATTTTCAACAAAAGAAATACACAACACTAATCTAAACGGACTGAATAAAAATGTACACAAATGTCAATAATTACCTCAATGTCAAATCTCCACTCCCGCAACACTTGTCCGATCGGCCACATCTCAGATGGAGTTGTGTGGCTCAGTTCGTTTTCGAAAAACGTCCGAAGAAAAAACAAGTGAGATAGCATGTCCTGACTCCATGATTTCTCGTTTATGTTCGCCGTCACTAACGACAGGCAGTCGTCGATCCCCTTGTACTCAAGCCATGCGACAACCTCCTTTCGTGGGGGCTCATACTGTCCGGCCATGTCGAACTCCCCACTCTGACGAAAACGCAGGATCTCATCCTCGCACAACTGAAGAAACAATTCAACAGCTCGACTCGGAAGAATAGGGTCTGGGTTCACCCTAAACTGCGCCATCCACACTGAATACGACGAAAGGAAGTGCGATCTAACCCCATCCAAATCTTCAATCACTTCCGAACCAGCCCTGAACAACTCGGGAGATACCGAGTGGTCCATGGCGATCAGAAAGTCGCCGAAGACATCCCAGTCGAACTGTGCAGCCTTGAACCCTTTCTTCAAGAGCAGATTGACATCCGTTTCCGTCAGCGGGGAGGTGTCCCAATCCTCACCTGTCTTCCCCTGCTCTAGGACCTGGTACATTTCCCACCTGCAGACAGATATGATGATGTCAAAATACTCGTGTGACAATGGGTGCTGTCTCGTGTCCTTGCAGTACTGTTTGGTCGCACAAGACAGCTTGATCCAGACGAGCAGGCTTCGAGGAACATAAGCTGTAACATCCACTGCGTCGGGTATATTCGACCCGCACTCGGTAACAAGCAACTCGAAGGTGTCGAAGAGAGATGCCATTTCTTCCCCTTCACCTTTTGCCTCTAAGGCTCCGCCCCATGACTTCGAACAAAAAGGCACGAAGACCAGATTCACTCCAAGGGTTCATTATCTCATCAGGCCTGGCCATATCATGTATTACTTCCATCCTCTCATGCCAGACACCGTCATCGATCGCAACTTCGATCTCCTTCGACACAAAGGTGCTCAAGAACGACTTGGCGTCATCGTTCAGATGTTTTTCGTAAGTCGTCAACCATGACTTCCAAGTTTCCAAGCCCCTCAACTGGATCGGCTGCACACAGGTCCACAAAACGAAACAAAAGCATAATCGGAAAAAAAGTTTAGGGTCACTCTGCGAAGTGACCCTTCATAAAAAAATCTCAAACAGAACGAACGACTAACTGACATGCACTATGAAGCGGCGAAAAAATTATTAGCTCACCCGCAATTTCTCCTCCCCACTCCCAACCTCGGCGTTCCCCTGAGACTCTGTCTCATCTCCCCCTTTCTTCCTCTGGATGCAGCAAGACAGAGGAAAGCATACTCGTTGAAAAAGTTTAGGGTCACTCTGCGAAATGACCCTCCATAAATTAATCACACATGCAAGGAAACGGCAACTCAGAAATGATGGACAAATGAACAAAGAACAAAGGCGAAAAACACAGGATTACTTATCGCTCACCTCCGTTGTTGTCCCGCTCTTCTTGGGATCCTCTGACTTCTTTTCGTCTGCCCCCCGCTTCCTCTGAAATCAAAACAACAGGGAAAAGCATACTTGTTGGTTCAGGTTAGGGTCACTCTGCGAAATGACCCATTCATGGTCAGACGAGCTTAGCAGAGATAAGGAATAACGAAACCGTTAAAAAAAACACGCACACTAATGGGGGTAAAAACTGTTTCTCACCTGAGACGGCTCCGTACCCTCCTTCTCCGAGACCCCCGCGGTCTTCCCATCCACCTCCGTCGACTTTTCTGCAGCCTGCGCCTTCCTGCGCTCCTCCTCAAGTTTGGCTTGGTATTTCAGGCGTGCCGCCACACCCGCCTCCATCATCCTCTTCCCCTCCTCCTGCACCTTCCTCTTCGCCTTTGCCTCCTCGTCCTTCTTTTTCCTTTCCTCATTCGCCTTTCTCTCCTTTTCGTCCCGCTCCCACGACGCCCTCCTCTTCCTGCGCTCCGCCTCCTCCATCTCCGCAGCTTCCATTTCTGCCTGCTTCGCCTCTCGCTCTGCCCTTTCCTTCTTCACCCATTCCCTCTGCTCCCTTTCCAGGAGCTCCTGGGCGGCCTTCCGTTCCTTGTCCTTTTTCTCCAGATTCACCAGATCTTCGGCGTGCTGCGTTGCCTGATCCAGATAAGAAGTCAGAAGTGCCATGCGGTCATTCCTTCTCTTTCTTTCCTCCTCCGGAAGATCCTCCAGTGGCCTTGGGTCTGCCTTGTCCCTGTCCTCCATGCTGATCAGGAGGTCAATGTTCTTCTGCAGATCACGCAGGAACCGCTCATGGTCATCCTCCTTCTCCTCCCATTCCGCTCTTGCTTTCTTTCTTGCCTGTGGGGAGCGGCTCCTCGGAGGTGAGTTTGACGACCGGCGCTTGGGTGGCGACCGGCGCTTGGGCGGAGACTTCCGACCTGGAGACTTTGCAGGCGACTTGGGCGGTGATCGGGACTTGGAGGTCGCCCCCTTCTTTGGAGGGGAGCTTTGGGGAGACGCGGGCTGCGAGCTGGGCTGTGAGGTCGAGGCCTCGGGTAGGGACCTTGAAGGAGACCTGGGCGACGTGCTGACCTTCGAGGTCGAAGCCTCGTGGTGGGACCTTAGAGGTGACTTGGGCGGCGGGCTGCCCTGCTCAGACGCCTCGTGGTGGGCCCTTGGAGAAGACTTGGGCGGCGAGCTGGGCTTCGAGGTAACCACCTCGACGGGGGCGGACCTCGGCGAGTTTGAGGTCGACTTCCCGAGGACGGGGGACTCCTTGTTGATGGCGGGCCGCTGGGGAGACTGTGGAGACACAACGGAGCTGGACCCAGCCCCGGCAGCCTGTGCCTCAGGTGCGGGCCGCTGAGGAGACTGTGGAGACACAACGGAGCTGGACCCAGCCCCGGCAGCCTGTGCCTCAGGTGCGGGCCGCTTGGGAGATTTGGAGGCCGACGCCTCCACGGAGCTTGGCCCAGCCCCGGCAGCAAGCATTGTTGACAGAGGAGGAAACTCCTCTACGCCCTTGGGCGGAGAGGCGGGTGGCGTACTATACTTAGGAGACTCGCTCGTCGACTTGACCTTGTCGACATAGGTGGCCCTCTCCACCTCTTTTCCCTTCTGAAGCAAGGAGGCCCTCTCCTGCTCCTCCTTTTCCTTCTGAAGCTGAACTTCCCTCTCCTTCTCTTGTTCCTTCTGCGGCAAATAAGGAAAAACAAATAGACCAATGTCGGATGAAGAAAGTGTAAATTCGCATCAGCGTGAGGGGTGGCGCTGCAGCGCTACCCTAAGAAGAAACAAGGATGAAATCCCATTCAGGTTTGGGAAAAAAAAAATCGAAGATGTAACTTTTATAAACGTATCTGGAAAGGGTGACTCGGCAGCGCGACCTTACAACACAAATGTGATTGAATAACGTATCTTGGAAAGGTCACTCGGACGCGCTACCCTACAAACAAAATGTTATTGAATAACGTATCTGGAAAGGGTGACTCTGCAGCACTACCCTACAAACAAAATGTTATTGAATAACGTATCTGGAAAGGGTGACTCTGCAACGCGACCCTACAACCAAAATGTGATTGAATAACGTATCTTGGAAAGGTGACTCTGCAGCGCTACCCTACAAACAAAATGTTATTGAATAACGTATCCGGAAAGGGTGACTCTGCATCGCGACCCTACAACCAAAATGTGATTGAATAACGTATCTTGGAAAGGTGACTCTGCAGCGCGACCCTACAAACAAAATGTTATTGAATAACGTATCTTGGAAAGGTGACTCTGCAGCGCGACCCTACCAACAAAATGTTATTGAATAACGCATCTTGGAAAGGTGACTCTGCAGCGCGACCCTACAAACACTGAATGGAAGTTTGCATTGTGAGGGGGTCACTCTGCAGCGCGACCTTACAAACAAAGACTGCGACATTGCGCAAGGGTAGGGGTCACTCTGCAGAGCGACCCTACCCAAAAACAATACTAACCACTCCCCAAAAAAATCACGCATGGATGGTGGTGGTGGGTGGCTGGCATGCATGGATGGTGGTGGTGGGTGGCTGGCACGCATGGATGGTGGTGGTGGGTGGCTGGCACGCATGGATGGTGGTGGTGGGTGGCTGGCATGCATGGATGGTGGTGGTGGTGGCTGGCATGCATGGATGGTGGTGGTGGGTGCTGGCATGCATGGATGGTGGTGGTGGGGTGCTGGCACGCATGGATGGTGGTGGTGGGTGGCTGGCATGCATGGATGGTGGTGGTGGGTGGCTGGCATGCATGGATGGTGGTGGTGGGGTGCTGGCATGCATGGATGGTGGTGGTGGGTGGCTGGCATGCATGGATGGTGGTGGTGGGTGCTGGCACGCATGGATGGTGGTGGTGGGGTGCTGGCATGCATGGATGATGGTGGTGGGGTGCTGGCATGCATGGATGGTGGTGGTGGGTGGCTGGCACGCATGGATGGTGGTGGTGGGGTGCTGGCATGCATGGATGGTGGTGGTGGGTGGCTGGCACGCATGGATGGTGGTGGTGGGTGGCTGGCATGCATGGATGGTGGTGGTGGGGTGCTGGCACGCATGGATGGTGGTGGTGGGGTGCTGGCATGCATGGATGATGGTGGTGGGGTGCTGGCATGCATGGATGGTGGTGGTGGGTGCTGGCACGCATGGATGGTGGTGGTGGGGTGCTGGCATGCATGGATGATGGTGGTGGGTGCTGGCATGCATGGATGGTGGTGGTGGGTGGCTGGCATGCATGGATGGTGGTGGTGGGTGGCTGGCATGCATGGATGGTGGTGGTGGGTGCTGGCACGCATGGATGGTGGTGGTGGGTGGCTGGCACGCATGGATGGTGGTGGTGGGTGGCTGGCATGCATGGATGGTGGTGGTGGGTGCTGGCACGCATGGATGGTGGTGGTGGGTGCTGGCACGCATGGATGGTGGTGGGGTGCTGGCATGCATGGATGGTGGTGGTGGGGTGCTGGCATGCATGGATGGTGGTGGTGGGTGGCTGGCATGCATGGATGGTGGTGGTGGGTGGCTGGCATGCATGGATGGTGGTGGTGGGGTGCTGGCACGCATGGATGGTGGTGGTGGGTGCTGGCATGCATGGATGGTGGTGGTGGGGTGCTGGCACGCATGGATGGTGGTGGTGGGTGGCTGGCATGCATGGATGGTGGTGGTGGGTGCTGGCACGCATGGATGGTGGTGGTGGGTGCTGGCACGCATGGATGGTGGTGGTGGGGTGCTGGCATGCATGGATGGTGGTGGTGGGTGCTGGCACGCATGGATGGTGGTGGTGGGTGGCTGGCATGCATGGATGGTGGTGGTGGGTGCTGGCACGCATGGATGGTGGTGGTGGGGTGCTGGCATGCATGGATGATGGTGGTGGGGTGCTGGCATGCATGGATGGTGGTGGTGGGGTGCTGGCACGCATGGATGGTGGTGGTGGGTGGCTGGCATGCATGGATGGTGGTGGTGGGTGGCTGGCATGCATGGATGGTGGTGGTGGGTGGCTGGCACGCATGGATGGTGGTGGTGGGTGCTGGCATGCATGGATGATGGTGGTGGGTGCTGGCATGCATGGATGGTGGTGGTGGGTGCTGGCACGCATGGATGGTGGTGGTGGGTGGCTGGCACATGCATGGATGGTGGTGGTGGGTGCTGGCACGCATGGATGGTGGTGGTGGGTGCTGGCATGCATGGATGGTGGTGGTGGGGTGCTGGCATGCATGGATGATGGTGGTGGGTGCTGGCATGCATGGATGGTGGTGGTGGGTGGCTGGCATGCATGGATGGTGGTGGTGGGTGGCTGGCATGCATGGATGGTGGTGGTGGGGTGCTGGCACGCATGGATGGTGGTGGGGGTGCTGGCATGCATGGATGGTGGTGGTGGGTGCTGGCACGCATGGATGGTGGTGGTGGGTGCTGGCATGCATGGATGATGGTGGTGGGGTGCTGGCATGCATGGATGGTGGTGGTGGGTGCTGGCACGCATGGATGGTGGTGGTGGGTGCTGGCATGCATGGATGATGGTGGTGGGGTGCTGGCATGCATGGATGGTGGTGGTGGGTGGCTGGCATGCATGGATGGTGGTGGTGGGTGGCTGGCATGCATGGATGGTGGTGGGTGGCTGGCATGCATGGATGGTGGTGGTGGGTGGCTGGCATGCATGGATGGTGGTGGTGGGGTGCTGGCACGCATGGATGGTGGTGGTGGGGTGCTGGCATGCATGGATGGTGGTGGTGGGGTGCTGGCACGCATGGATGGTGGTGGTGGGGTGCTGGCATGCATGGATGATGGTGGTGGGGTGCTGGCATGCATGGATGGTGGTGGTGGGTGCTGGCACGCATGGATGGTGGTGGTGGGTGCTGGCATGCATGGATGATGGTGGTGGGGTGCTGGCATGCATGGATGGTGGTGGTGGGTGGCTGGCATGCATGGATGGTGGTGGTGGGTGGCTGGCATGCATGGATGGTGGTGGTGGGGTGCTGGCACGCATGGATGGTGGTGGTGGGGTGCTGGCACGCATGGATGGTGGTGGTGGGTGGCTGGCATGCATGGATGGTGGTGGTGGGGTGCTGGCACGCATGGATGGTGGTGGTGGGGTGCTGGCACGCATGGATGGTGGTGGTGGGTGGCTGGCATGCATGGATGGTGGTGGTGGGGTGCTGGCACGCATGGATGGTGGTGGTGGGGTGCTGGCATGCATGGATGGTGGTGGTGGGGTGCTGGCATGCATGGATGGTGGTGGTGGGTGGCTGGCACGCATGGATGGTGGTGGTGGGTGGCTGGCACGCATGGATGGTGGTGGTGGGTGGCTGGCACGCATGGATGGTGGTGGTGGGTGGCTGGCACGCATGGATGGTGGTGGTGGGGTGCTGGCATGCATGGATGATGGTGGTGGGGTGCTGGCATGCATGGATGGTGGTGGTGGGTGGCTGGCACGCATGGATGGTGGTGGTGGGTGGCTGGCACGCATGGATGATGGTGGTGGGGTGCTGGCATGCATGGATGGTGGTGGTGGACATATCGCTGGCTGAGGACCAACACGAAAAAAGAAGCCATATCGCTGGCTGAGGACCAACCAGAAAAAAGAAAACATATCGCTGGCTGACGACCAACACGAAAAAAGAAAACATATCGCTGGCTGACGACCAACACGAAAAAAGAAAACATTTAGCTGGCTTAGGACCAACACGAAAAAAGAAAACATTTAGCTGGCAGAGGACCAATACGAAAAAATACTCTGGTCGCTCGCTGAGGACCAACCCTTAAAAAGAAGCCGTGTCGCTGGCTGAGGACCAACACGAAAAAAGAAAACATATTGCTGGCTGAGGACCAACCCTAAAAAAGAAGGCATATCGCTGGCTGAGGACCAACACGAAAAAAGAAGCCATGTCGCTGGCTGAGGACCAACCCTTAAAAAGAAGGCATATCGCTGGCCGAGAACCAACCAGAAAAAAGAAGTCATGTCGCTGGCTGAGGACCAACACGAAAAAACAAGCCATATCGCTGGCTGAGGACTACAAAAGGGCATCATAGACGCCACCCTGCTCGCGCGAGTAAGTAGGGGTTCGTTGCACATTTACCTGCACGCATAAATCAGGAAGGGGGAAAAACGGCATTGAACAGGACCACGATTAGAATTGGGCTAGCTATAAACTAACCGGACCATTTGAAGGCATAGCAACAAACATCACGCTCGACATCAAAAAAGACTGCGCTGTTGATGCACCTTTTTCATTATGGCGGCGAGTTGAGGCGGCAGATTCCTCACCATCTTCAGCTAGGCAGCGATGATTATTACAGAAAACAGCTATGGCGGCAGCAGTGGTGGTGCGGTTTTCGAAACCCAACAGCTGTTGTGACCGATCGTCCGTGGAGCGACCCCTGTCAACGGCCCAGCGTAACCGGCGTTCAGGACGGAAAACGTGGCATGCTCGCCATTCGGCCAACGAGGCGAAACGCGGCGCTAGATTATTCTTATTGACAAACCGCGCATGCGGATTGGACGACTCACAATGTGACGTAATCCAAGCGTCGGTCTTCACGGTCCCGCAGGTATAAAAAGGAACAACACGCAGCCAATTTGACGCTACAATCGGGATGTTTGGATTCGGGCGTCACCATGCTGCCGTGGATAACGACGTCCGCGGTTCGATTCTAGCGTGAGCCCGGTGCTTTTTTGCACGTCGTCTGAGAGATCATCTGTCATATTACCACCAGTCGTCACTCTGCAAAGCGACGTGCCTACTGCCACGTGGTATGGCAAAAATTTCGAATGCAGAACTTTTGGGGTATACAAATAAATATATTAATGAATCGGGTATAGTAAATGTATGGGGATATATACTTAAACATGCTAGCCAATATATTTATACTTTCTGCTGTCCATATGCTTATTATTATGATTATTGTTATGAATATGATATATGTTCTTTCTAATATTTGTTAAATATATTTTCCTATTTACTGCTAACTTACTGTACTAGTTTTTTATATAAATGACTAGTACTAGATAGATTAATGCCATGAATACAAATTTAAAATATAGATTAAATTTTATGACAATATTACATATATTTATGGACATCACTCTTTTTTTCATACAATAAGTAGAAAATATTTAGTATTAGAGATAGCTAGTCTGTCCAGTTCATATTTCTTTTATCTAAACAATAATGATTGTAATAGAAATAGTACTAAATACTAATTAAAACTACATAAATACCAATAAATACTTTCCATATTTCTGCTACATAATTAAACAATAATGATTAAAACAATTATGTTCAATATTCAATTTCATTTAGTAGAATCTTAAATAATTCCATGAATTAATTCACGTATTTTCCTGTCTTGGTGTGATCATCCAGGTACCTCGGCAACGACACGACACGCCTGAAAAATGAGCCGGGAAGGTGTGTTTCCAATGATGCAAATCTTGGTCGCGCTGCAGCGCGACCTCTTCTCAGTTCCATACGAAAAGGCCTTAAAACTTGTGTGTAACTTCGCAAGGGTCGCGCTGCAGAGCTACCAAAAATTTCATGAAGTTTGACTTTCTCTATATTTGCTTCGCAATTGAGATTCTTTTGTATCTGCGAAGAAGGTGGGGTCATTTCGCGGAGTGACCCTGCTAATATGTTAATTGTCCGTGAATTTCTTTTTGTTTCTGCAGCACGGGAACGGGTGTTTCTTTCGCCAACCTCCTCCTCCTTGCGTGGCGGCTTTGCTAATCGACTCAATGCCCACAACTTGAGCATCGGGACACCGACGCCCCTTGCAGCGGATCTGAAAAACAGCTCGAAACGAAATTTCGGGAATGAGAACCGCAGCACCTCGCCCGCCGTCAGGAAGCCAGCGAAAAGGCCTGGCCAGTACGCCGAGAAGAAGTCTGTTGTGGGGACTCATCTTGCTGATGAGGCGTACAACGTAGTTCATCACATGAGGAATGAATCTACCAAGCGGGCCTCTTTTGAGGAGATTGTTGATGGCTTCAATAAGAGGGCTGACGAGCTCAAGGCGGAGCATTTCGACATTCCGGTGGCCAAGCTCTTTGATGAGCAGCGGCTTGCACAACTGTCGAGGTCTTGGGTGGCTCGGCTGATCGCCCTTTTTGACGACCTGTCGAAATCCGACCATGACAGAGACGTCAAGATCATTTTGGTGTCAACTCTTTTTTGTGGGGACGACATCGAGAAGGAGTTTTCGGCGGCAGAGTTGGAGAGAATGACGGGTGTCCCCGCGAAGACCATTCTCAAAGTTCGGGCGATCAGGAAGCAACAGAAGATGGAGTTCCTGACGCGTGCGCTGGCGCGAAAGAAGAGGAAGTTGCCCCAATTTGTAATCGAGTCGATCGCGCAGGCTTGGACTGATGAGGAGAACTCGCGCGCTTCGCCCCAAGAGAGGGATACCATAAAGACGCACGAACGAGTTGGCAATCGTGCGATTTTGGTTGGTGTCCAAGGGGCCTACTTCTACCTCACCTCGAAGGAGGACATATATCTCAAGTTTTTAGCGGAGCACACGTACTGGGACAAGAAAAGTCCGCAGTATGAGAAGTGTTACGAGCCGCACCATCGGCTCTGAAAGACCCTAGTCTAGCGTGGGTTACACCTGAATAAACTCGGAATCTGCTATCCGCCCGGACTACGTGAATGTAGCCCTGAATTCTAGCTAGTACGCGGAATTACTAGCTAGGCCCTGAATGCACAACTAGATAAATTATGCATGTACATGGACTGCACGAAGGGCGTTAGTGCAGCCCAGATTTGACCCCTGGTTCGGCAGACGAGTTTTACTCAAGTCGATTTCATTCCAAACCAAAGATAGGAAGCCATTGTCACCTACGACATTTGTCCAAGACGGCGTGCTTGCCAGCGGGTCGGCTGGGGGCCGAACCTCTAGCGCAGCCTGCAATTAATATCAGCCGTAGATGTACATAGTATCCGCCAGTCTGGCACCCGGTACCTGGCAGTCCCGGGTACAGACCAGTAACACACCAAATCGAAAGCAAAGCCACGGGTACCTGGGCCGGCTGATGGAATAACTCGGCCAAGTCCCCGAATCTAACGTAATAACTATCGAAAGTCTCGAACAATATCAAAATGACTTTCGACTGACCAAACTAATTTATTTTGGGAATTGTTACGCCCAAACATGGGTTAGGGCCGTAACACTCCTCCCCCTCCCCGGGGGACGATGGCTATCGTTCAATCGCACGGGGGCGCACCTCAAACAACGGCACCATGCACAAACATGGAAAATTCAAAAGAAAACCAAAACACAATCATAACAACGGGGTGCTGTGTACCAGCGAGAACCCATCGTCATACATGCATATAATACACCAACTATGAGAATACTATGTCCCGATCCCTGTTCGCCAGCGGAGCAGTAGCCAGTTCTTCTCGGTGTTGCCTCGCAGGGACAACACCTTGATAGTTGTCAAATACTCCTTCGTCCCAGCACTCTCCGGCCAATCTCCCGGAAAATTACTGGAATCCCTGCTGCGCGCGATGCCGCCGCAACGCGTTGTAGCCGTGCTCAGTCATGATCTCCGGGATCTTGCCAAGGGGAGCCGCGACCACGTCGGCGTTGAACGCCACCTGGTAGCCATTGCGCGTCTGCTGACGCAGCGTAGACTTCTCAATCCACACATCCGGCGGCCAGTACGACAGGAAGGCCGCCATGTAGGGGAGCCGGGTGAACCTGATGAACCCCTGCTCCACATCGACCTCCCCGCACCCAGTTTCCGCGAAGTACCCGGCAGCCATGAGCAACAGCTCCTTCTGGGCCTTCTCGCTCTCGCAGTAGAACCCCGGAGCTGCCGCAATCTCAGGGAGCTGCTTCCGCATGTAGATAGCTCCCGGGATAGGCATGAGCTTGGGATACGCAATCCGTCGCAAGTGGTGCTCAGCGCGGTATTGCGGCAGAGGCGGCGGGTGCAGATCGTACGTGGTGGTAGTCCCTACTATCACCGGCTCGTAGCGGAACTCAGATGGCACCGGCGCCGGCACATGTGCGTGCAGGAGAAAGCTGACCGAGTCGAAGGTGCCTTCTCGCTGAATAAGCACGCTGGAGCCCCCACGGAAGCGCAGGCTCGCGGGGTAGTAAAACCCGGATGGCGGGGGAAAGCTCGGGCGTGGGTATCCCACGTCAATGTCGACCACGAAGCCAGCCACCGGATGCAAGGGGACAATGACCCGATTACGGGCATACGTGCCCCGTACCCATTCCTGGGCCGGTATCACGTCCCGACGCGGAGCGATCTCCTGTACCGGCGTCTCTGCGGAGCGGGCCAGGACAGGTTGAGGCTGCGCTGGTGCGGCTCGTAACCCAGTCGGGAACAGTATCGGGACCATAGCGTCTTGTAAGAAAGCCTGTACGGCTGTCTACATACCCACCTACCCTGTCAATATGGACATACCTGTACATACCTCGTGCAGGACCCAGCTGGTCCCCTACATACGTGTCCTGCAGCCCGTGGCGGCTGCCTACGTACCTTACCTGGACCTGTACGGCCCTGCATGATGAACACCTTTCTTACTATCTACTGCCCTAGTGTAGGGCACACCTCTTCTTGTATTCCCGTAGCAGGCGCTCACATCCGCCTAGCTCGTTCTCCGTACGCCATGAGTCCTCATAGTCGTGCTGGGTAAAACGCCATCGTACTCGGTACTGTCGCTGTCTGCTTCTCCCGCGCTGGATGTCCCGGTGGTCCACAATCTCGGCCACCTCGTCTTCCTGTTCACCGGTCTCGGGGTTGTATTCGACGGGGGCCGGCGGATTGAGGCGACCTTGGATGGAGTTCTGGTGATACAACTTGAGTTGATCGCGGTGGAAGTTGGGGGAAGTGTTCCAGGAGCTTGGGATGTCGACCTTGAACATCACATCGCCCAGCTTCTCCAAGACCTTGTGAGGCCCCAGGAACATAGGACGGAGCTTGGTCTTGAGCTCACCTCCTACCTTCTCGGAGAAACGTCCTAGTCGGGGGCCTTCCACCAGAACCCAGTCACCTGCCTCAATCGACGGGGTGCGCGCGTCCAGGCGACTAGCGGTCCTCGCCATATAGCGCTCGGCTGCGGCTCGGTAGCCCCTGACCGCGCTGTCATGGGCCTGACGCATCTGAACCAACAGCTTCTCCACCCCTTCCAGGGTGTCCCGCCGGACCGTTTTCTCTGCCAAAGCGGGGCTCGTGAGAAGGTCGGTCGGCGTAAGCGGGTGCCTGCCAGTGTTGAGGAAGAACGGCGTGAGCCATGGGCCGCCTGGGGGGCGTTGTTCAAGGAGAATTCCACCAAGCCCAGAAACTCCTCCCAATTGCCTCCCACCGCGTCAGTGTAGTGTCGCATGGTCTCTTGCACTGTGCGGTTCAGTCGCTCCACCAGGTGAGAGGACGAGCTGTGGTACGCTGCCCAATGACACCTTGGTGCCCAGTCGTTCAAAGAACTCCTGCCAGAAGCGAGCCGTGAACAACTTGTCACGGTCCGATATGAATTGCCGGCTGAGTCCGTGGTACCGAAACACGTGGTGGAGATACAACTTAGCGCAAGCCTCAGCCGTGAGCTCGGCCGGGCATGGGGCCAAGTGACACATGCGCGTCAGGCGGTCCAAGAAAACCAAGATCATGCTGTTGCCGTGCTTGGTCTTCCGGAAGGGGCCAATAAAATCCATCATCAATGAGTCCCAAGGCGCCATGGGGTCAGGCAGCGTCTTGGGGATCGCTTGTGACCCCGTGTTGCGGGACTTCATGATCTGGCATGATGGACACTCGCGCACGTACGTCTCGATGTACTCCCGCATACCTGGCCAGTAGAAGTTCTTTCTGGCCCGCGGCAGCAGGCGATGGATTCCTTGGTGGCCACCGGTGAGGGAGTCGTGGAGCTCATGGAGCAGAGCCGCTCTACATATCTCCGGGACGTACAGGCGCCAGCAGTCAGGTCTCACCATGACATAGAGTCGTCCGTCCTGGAACTTGCACGGGAGCTTGCCCATCTGCTGAGGGTGCGACCTGATCGCCTCCAGGGCTGCTGCTTCCGTGACGGTGAATCGGCTGATCAGCGTCTCCAGAACGGAGGTGACGGTGTACGCATCCGCCTCCTCTTCAGTCTCGAGGGTTTGGTATACGTACTCCGAGAAAATGGTGGGGGACCCAATGGGCTGCAAGTGAAAAATTCCCTGAGCCGGGACCACGTGGCTGAGTGGCAAGCGCGAATGGGACCCCTCCCCTTCCCCGGGGGCGCGCACGTCCTCGTGCGAACCCCAGTCGGGGGATAGGTCGTCCATGGTGGTACGACCCGTGTGAAACAAATAACGAGCCTGCGGCGACCGCGGAAGGTCACCATAGGACGTGCCGGGCGCCTGAGCTGGGACGCAAGTGGTATGTAGTACTCCCAGATCTTCATAGAACCAGTAGTCCTCCCGCCGGGAAAGGGCGTCTGGGACCACGTTCTCTGCACCCTTGACGTACTGAATCTTAAAGGGGGCGAACTGGGACAAGTACTCCAGCCAGCGTGCTTGACGGGGCACCAGGTTGGGTTGGGCGAGCAGATGCGTGAGGGGCCGATGATCCGTGTGGATGATCAGCCGGTGGGGATCAAGATCCCCCTGCTCGCTGATGGCAACGTCAAACTGGGCCCCGAGAAGATGATGGCGCCAGGTATGGCAGCAGTAGACCACGGCAAGAAGCTCCTGCTGGTGTACCGGATAGTTGCGCTCGGCAGGGATCATAGTCCGGGAGATGTACTCGACCGGCTGCAACCCCTGACCCTGGTCCTGCAATAGGACACCGCCGATTGCAACCTTGCTCGCGTCCGTTGCGACCACAAAGGGCTTGGACGGGTCCGAGATAACGAGCACGGGGGCCGTGGTCAGGCTGCGCTTGAGGGCCTCAAAGGCCTGTTGGCACGGTTCCGACCAAACGAAAGGAACACCCTTCTTGAGGAGGGCGTTAATGGGGGCAGCGATCGTCGCGAAACGGGGGATGAAACGTCGGTAATACGACGCGACACCCAAAAAGCTGCGCACGCCCTTGACGTTGGTCGGGGTCGGCCACTGCTGGATGGAGGCGATCTTGGAGGGGTCCGTCGCGACGCCGGCAGCGGACAGGGTATGACCGAGGAACGGTACGCTGCGACCAGCGCGGACCTTGGCCTTGCGGACCGAAAGATTCTCCTCCTCCATGATGCGCAATACCGTGGCGACGTCCTCGAGGTGATCCTCAAAGGTCTTGGAGTACACCAAGATGTCATCCAGGTATGCGAGCGCACAAGTGCGCTTGTAGGACCACGGGGGCTTCGCGCCCCGGTTGGGGTCCTCGAGGTCACGGGAAACCTGCGGGAGATGCGCGGTTCCCATGACTGGGCGGAGGATGTCATTCATGAGCATCTGAAAGCTCGCAGGGGAATTGCACAACCCCATGGCGGCCACACGGAACTGATAGTGGCCGAACGGCGTGTTGAACGCCGTTTTATGACAGTCCTCCGGCGCAATCCTTAACTGCCAGAACCCGTCTGCGCAATCAAGGACGGTGAAACATGTGGCGCCCTGCACGCGGTTGAAGATATCGTCGATGCGGGGGAGAGGGTACTTGGACTTTACCGTAATAGCGTTCAGCTTACGATAGTCCGTGACGAGCCGCCACTTGCCCCCAGGCTTGGGGACCAACAGCACGCCTGCTGAGAAGGGGCTGTTGCTGGGCTCGATGAGACCCCGCTCCAGAAGCGCCATCAAGATCTTCTTGAGCTCCACCAGCTCCACCGGACCCATGCGGTACATAGGGGACGTCGTAGGGCCATAGCCCTCCTGCAATTGGATGCGGTGGAGCACCGAGCGCGGCGGGGGAAACTCTTGCTTACTCTCATCAAAGAGCTTCGCGCGTGCTGCCAACACCGCATTGTAGCGCTCAGTCTCCTCGGGGGTGAAGCCCACACCGATCTCATTGAGCATGAGCTCCACGGCAGCGAGGTCGAGGCGATACATGTAGTATTCCTTGCCCTGACGCAACTTGCCCTCCAACGACTTGATGCTCATGAGGATCTGTGAGGCTTGGCGGGGTTGGGTAAATTCCCGCTCGTGCGTGACGTTGTGCACAGTGGGACCCTGCGCCTGATATTCGCCAACCGGACTCCAAAAGGAGCCGTCGGGGAACCACACCACGCGACGCTTAATGCTGATGTCAACATCCTGAGCGTCCATCCAGTCAATGCCAATAATGATATCGGCTGCGCCCAGCGGCGCGACAGTGGCGGTAAGCTCCACAGGGATGCCCTGAATCACCGCCTTGATGTCGACTAGACCTGGCGAGGGGTTCTTGCGACCATCTGAGTAAGTCACATTTACCACTGTCGCGTGTGGCCGTATAGTGTAGCCAGCGCGACGCGCCAGTGCCTCATTGATGAATGATGTGGAAGCGCCCGTGTCGACCATGAACTGCACGTCCATGACAGTCTTGCCCTTGAGGAAGGGGTCCAGTGCTGTTGATGGCACTGCCAGACCCCCTCGAAAGAGGAGCAAGCTGCGGGCCGCACTCCTCGGGGCTGCATGCGTCGGCGGGGCGTCCGCGTTGCTGCCCGAAGCCGGAATTGTAGCCGTGGCTGGAGCCTCACCAACTGGCTCCATACTCGCGCCGGTATCCGCAACTAACGGTGCCTGTACGGCGGAGCTACTGCTATCTACACTATTTACTCCTACTACGCTATCTACCCTATCTACCTGAGCTACCGCTACTTCTACCCCCAAGGGGAGGGACACTACGCGCGAGGAACGGATGGCCGGGAGGCCGCCTCGTTCGACCGCCCGGTCCGCTCTTCCCCCTCCTCCACCGGTTCCTCCTCATCGTCGTCGCCATACGCATAGCCTGCGATGGCCTGGGCATCCAGCCGCCCACTGTCCGAGTCGTGATCGGCCGCGCCTCGTTGCTGCGCTAGCACCTTGTTCACCTCGCGGGTCACCCGTTGGAAGGATGGACCTGAGGCCCGAGGCGTTTGATACTGCGCGGGCTGGCGGCGGGCATCCTGCAGCTTGGCTGCACGTGCTCCCGCATTACGGGGCCGATCGCCTCGCTGCGCAGGGTCCGGACGTTTGCCGAAGGCGGGGCCAGAGAACTGGGGTACATGCGTCTCCTCATCCTTGCGGGCGCGCAGGCGAGGGCACTCGCGCTTGAGGTGGCCAACCTCGCCGCACGCAAAGCAGCGGGAAGTGGCCGGATCGATCGCATTGACCTGGAAATCAGGGTCATAATCGCTCTCCGCTGGCAGCTCGTAGTCATACGCGTCCTCCTGTGCGACCTCAGGGTCCGCGGTGGTGAAGTGGACGCGCCGGGGTGCCGCGAGCGGGAAGCGCCGTGTAGATGCTGCACGGCGGCGGGCGATCACATCCGAGACTTGTAGCAGGTACTGCTGAATTTTTATCACATCCCACTCCTCCCATGGGACCTCGGCATAGTGCTTGAGCACCTCATCCAAGAGGTCCGGGTGCAGCGCCTCGATGAACCGTGCCTTGTACTCGGTCCAGGTCATGTCGTCAAGCCGGGCAGTGTACGCCTCAAACTCGGTGAGGAATTCGCGAAACGGCGTGCTGCCCTGACGGAACTTGCCAAAGGCCAGGCGCTCATGGAGCTTGTAGTCCGGTGGCACCAACTTGCGCCGGATGCGGGCCATCAGCTCCTCGACCGTGCGCGGGTAGGTGCGTGACGCGACGCTCTCACAGTGGAGGATGCCGACAACGGACGGATCCATGCACATCGCTACTAGATAGGGAATTAGCACATCAGTGGCCAACTCCCAATCGTGATGCTCGCACCATGCCCAATAGACCGCCAACACCATGCGTTCCCACTCATCGATCTCGCGCGGGGTCATGTCCGCGCGCAACTTGGGCACGGTTTTGAAATCGGGCATGGGCGGAGCCTTGACCGTGGCCGCCCGCGGGCCTCCTTTAGCGCAAAAGGGCGGACGGTTAAAGGACGCCGGCAGCGATGGGGGCCCAGCAGCCCGCGGCTGGCTGCGCGAGGTCTCAGCGCCTCGCCGCAACCAAACGGATGTCGGGTGTTCGTAACCGGGATCGTTGAGGTCTAACCGGCTCAGATTCAGGTTGGGGCCATGCGCATGCTAGGACGCGCGGGGCCCGTCGCTGGGAAGGACTGACCCAGGCGCGTCTCAGGGCGCTCCTCGGCATCCTCATCGTAGCGGGGGGGAAGTTCGACCTCCCCCTCTTCCGTCGACCACGGTGAGGTGCCCATGGATTGTGGCTCGCTGCTGAACGATACACGACGCGCGGGTTCCGGCCGGGATGGGCTACCGCGACCGCGTCCGCGTCCGTTTACTGACCATGGGTGCTCTAATCGTTGGGCCCGTTGCGCATGGTAAAAGGCCGCGTTCTGGCTAAGCTGACCATTCGGCTGCGGTTGCCACTGTGGCCGCGGCGGCGGTTGCAACTGTGGCGGTTGCTCATGCTGCGGCTGCAATTGCTGCGGGGGCTGTGCCGGTGGGATGGATGCACTCATTGGATCTGACCTGGGAGACTCCCGCCTCGGGCCGGTCTCCACCCGTTCCGACCTACTGAAAAATTCTCCCTGCATATGCTGCTGCTGCTCGCTATCTATGAACATTCCGGCCTGTGGTCTGTACGACTCACGGGCGGGACTAGCCAGCACACCTGGGTGACCTGCAGAGCTGCCCTGCTGGGAGGCTGGGCTCCGCTGTGATATCTCCTCATGTGCCTGTACGGCCGGACTATCTATACCCGTCTCCCTAACCTCTGACCCTTTAGGTTTACCTTTACCCCTTGTTTTAGGCGCCATGGTTACCGTACCACAACCACAAGAAGAGAAGGAAGCAAAAAAACAAAGGTCAAGACAACATCTACTGTCTATTATTATATAATACTATAATATTATAGATGAGCCCCTCTAATCACTATGGCCCCGTCACTGGGTGCTGGGCGGCTGGCTAGCGGTGTGCTAATCGTCAGCTGGTTAAAGGTGACGGTAACCTGCTGCGTAGCTGTAGTGTCCTCTACCCTAGCCAGTGCACTGGTATGTGCGTACCTACGCCCCCTAGATGCAGGACGTGCCCTGGGCCTAATCTCTAGCGGTGGGGCTTCTACATGTAATCCTACGGGACGTGTCATGTGTGCCTGGATAAACAGATCTGCTTCCCATGCTGTCCCGAACCCCTTAAAAATAGCCCTATGTCTATCTACTATGTTGTTCCTGCAGTCTACCCAGCTATAAAAAATCCCTACCTTGCCTGTGCCCCCATCATGTGCCAATGCGTAATATAATTGCCTAGACCCATCACTGTCCCATCCCCTAAGTGCCCCAGTATGCCTAATATTATTATTATTAGACATGCCACGTCTATTGCATGCAGGCAGGGATAGGCAGAGAAGAAGGAACCTTGAGTACCTCTAGTGAGTGACCATCACCTGCTCACAAGGGTTGCCAACAGGCCCTATAATCTAAGAACGCAACGACATTACGTAGACAGGAAAACCTGTCAGCACAAGGGAGTAACCTACGTGACAACCCGCCCGTGTACCGGGCCCCAGCACGTAAGCCACTCCCGCGGAGTCCCTCGCAAACCAGCCTGTACGGTTATGGCCTGCGTGAACCAACGAGCGAGGCCGGTGTACCCAGAGCCAGCGCTCACAGCACAAACATGAAAACGACAAGAAAACAGGGCTGGGCGCACACAACACCGCTCTACGCGTGCAGAGAGAGGAGGGACAGAGCGAGCAATATGGCTGCTGCGCGCCCTACAACCACCATGGCTGCGTGCCCACCTATTTGCTGCGGATGCGATGTTATCGTTTCTTGCCGTCTTGGTGCAGATCACCGAATTCTCGTCAGGCAGATCACGAGGCCCTGCCCGCTCTGTACGAGCTAGGGTGGCCCTAGACGAATCCTCCGATACCAGTGTTACGAGCCGCACCATCGGCTCTGAAAGACCCTAGTCTAGCGTGGGTTACACCTGAATAAACTCGGAATCTGCTATCCGCCCGGACTACGTGAATGTAGCCCTGAATTCTAGCTAGTACGCGGAATTACTAGCTAGGCCCTGAATGCACAACTAGATAAATTATGCATGTACATGGATGCACGAAGGGCGTTAGTGCAGCCCAGATTTGACCCCTGGTTCGGCAGACGAGTTTTACTCAAGTCGATTTCATTCCAAACCAAAGATAGGAAGCCATTGTCACCTACGACATTTGTCCAAGACGGCGTGCTTGCCAGCGGGTCGGCTGGGGGCCGAACCTCTAGCGCAGCCTGCAATTAATATCAGCCGTAGATGTACATAGTATCCGCCAGTCTGGCACCCGGTACCTGGCAGTCCCGGGTACAGACCAGTAACACACCAAATCGAAAGCAAAGCCACGGGTACCTGGGCCGGCTGATGGAATAACTCGGCCAAGTCCCCGAATCTAACGTAATAACTATCGAAAGTCTCGAACAATATCAAAATGACTTTCGACTGACCAAACTAATTTATTTTGGGAATTGTTACGCCCAAACATGGGTTAGGGCCGTAACAAGAAGGATGTCGGCATCCATGTCGGATATACGACTTTCTGCAAGTACGCCCCCAAAACCGTCAAGGGGAAGTGGAAGGAGAGAAACGTGTGCGCCTGTGAGACGCATACGGTCATGCAGTCGAAGGTAGCGGCATGGACTAGGTACTGCAAGGCGAAGCACGGCAAGAACTGCAAGTGCGGCGACGAGTGTGAGGGATGTACAAGGGCGAGATTGCCTGACGGCACGTGCGGGATGTTCGAAAGCCTGCACACGACCGAATGGGTGAAGCACTTCCATTGCCGTGTGGCGGAGGCGGATGGGGGTAGTGAGCTGGGGGGTGGGGCAAACTCGGCGAGAAACGAAGAGGAGGGAGGGGACAATAATGTGACGGAAGATGAATGGCAGGGGCAAGACCTTGACGATCTTGAAATAAATGAGAGGATCGTGGAGGATGAGGAAGGGGTGCCAAGGGTAGGGGACCCATCCATGGAGGAGGGGTCTGTCTTTCGCATTCTGAAGAGGGCATGTATGGAGAACTCGTGTCCCGAGTCCCGGTGTGGCATCAAAGACTGGGTGTTGTGTGACCGGGACAAGAATTCAACAGAACTACTAAATTGGTTCAGATACGTGAAGAAGGAGGTAGTGGTTTCCCGACCGGCAGGGGAGGTAAGCGTGCATGTTTGGATTTTGTGACGCAATTATTTCGCAGCGTCATTCTGCAGCGCGATGTTAATTAAAAGGCTTTTCTGATACTTTATGAATATGTTACTTGCAAATTTACTTCATCCCTTGGTTAAAACAGGACGCGACCGATCGGCGGGTCCCGGAGAAGGTCAAGCGGCCCGTACAGGAAACGATGAGGTCAACGCCCGCGCAGCTGAGGCTGGCGATTATCGAGAGTTGGGAGGACTTTACCAACCACTGCTTTACGTCATGGTGGCAGTCGGCAACGATCAAGGACCGGGAGAGGAACATGACTGAGGGGGATGTGCTCGTGCATGGAGATTGGGCCGAGAATTACGAGAACAACAACTACGTCCAACTGCAGTCGCAGTACTTTCACAAGACGAGCTTTGTCCTCATGCCCATGATCGTGCGATATTTGCACAATGGTGCGATGGCAAAGCGAACGTTCTTTTTTCTCGGGGAAGCCAAGATGAAGCGGGGAGAGCGGGCGCTCGTCTACGCGCTGAGGACAATCATGGAAACCCTGCGCGGACTTGGTGTGGGGGTGAAGAGGATGTTCATGTGCTCTGACAACTGCTCATCCCAGTTCAAGTCCAAGTACGTGGTTAACGCCGTCTTCCGCCTCCTCATGCAGGATCCCGACTTGGAATCCTTCGAGTACCACTACTTGGGTGAGCAGCACGGGAAGGGGGAGGTGGATGGTCAGGGAGCGAAGTTCAAGTGCATTGTGAGGAACATGCAATGCATTCCTGAGAACCAGGGCATCGTTACAGGGCGCCAGATCGTCAAGTACATGCGGGACAGCTGGGAAGGAGGCAAAACCACGAGCAGGGAGTCGGCCCGCGCTCGGGCAGAGGGCGTCCACCGTCATTTCTTTCATTTTCCTGAGGTGCGAAACTCAATTTTTCTTGAACTTGATTGAGGTATCTCTGCAGAGTGACCTTTTGCCCATTTGCATTTTATTATTTGATAATGCTAAAAGAACTGGTATGAATTAGCGTCTTATATATAGTGAAAAATGCATGCAAAGCACTTTCAAAGGGGTATCTCTGCAGAGTGACCCTTCATGTGTACTTGATCTATTGACACATACCAACTTTCCGTTTCTGACATTCTCCCTCATTGCAGGACCTCGACTCCGGCGCCCGTATGATACCGACGCGTGTCGAGGCCATCAAGCAAGCGCACTGGTGGCGCCTGGACAAGTCTGACCCGGGGCTCCTGATGATGAGGCGTTTTTCGTGCTACTGCCCAGCCTGCCTAGCTAACAGGTGGGAGGAGTGCCGGACCGAGTGGACACATATCGAGGAATTTAACGATGAGGGCCTCACGATGAAAACTTTCCGCCTGATGCCGCCAACGCAGCCCATACCTCCGGTTCGCCAGCTGACGCGGGCGGAACTGCTGAAGGATCAAAGGGATGCCATTGGCAGGCAGATGCGCATGTATGATTACATCGCAGTTCCGTCAGACAGAGAGGACGTGAACCACAATTCCGCCCACCCTTTTTGGGTGATGCAGGTGGTGAGGGAGGCCTCAGTGCTGGAGAAGGAGGAGGTTAGGTGGGTTGAGGGACAAAACGGACGGCAGAAGGAGATTTTCTTGCCCGGCCACGCCGTTCTGGCGGTTCGGCTGTGGAAGCGAGATATGCATGACCCCCTGCATTTTACTCTGGATTTGGCTGATTGGCCGGAGTCCCGCCCAGCCGACCTGGTCGATTGCTATCTGTGCATCTCCGCTGCTCTTCCGCTCCAGTGCATGGTCCTTGGCAACCAAAGGCAAGCCTACGTTGATATGAGCAAGGAGCTTGACGCGTGGCTAACCGCTCTTGTACGCAACCAGCAAGCCCCGGAGGGGCTGCCACCGGCTTAAACTTTCGGGGACGCTCCGCAGCGCCACCCCTACGGATCTTTAAGCCTGGGCTTTATTCGCCTACGGTTGGGACAGTGTTTATTCGTGTTTATATATTTTTGGAGAACATTTTTTTGTTTTTTCATATGTTACATTAGATGACAAGTGGCTGGGAACATTGTTAGCCTCGGTAGTGACAAATTTTAGTATATTTCCGTGTCGAAATGGCGAGTATTTTATTTAACTTGTACAATAATTATTTCGATTTACAAATTTATAATTTGGTTTGACCTAAAAATCATGTCGTCACTCAAATATAGTAGTTGCTGTGTAGGACTTTCCGTCTGCAAATTGGTTCGTACTAATTTCGAATGTCACAACAATGTTACTGTACTAAGGCCTCTTTGGTAGATGTCTTAAAACACAAATTCGCTCCGGAAGTGCCAAAGTACCTTGCTTGTAACCGGACTAGTTACGAATTGTGATTGGAAGGTTGTCCCCTACAACCACAAGGAATAGAGGGGACGCTCCGCAGCGCCACCCATACGACAGTCCGGACCGGGCTTTGCTGAAATAATTTTCTCACTCGCAACTTAGCCATCAAACTCACTTTTACGATGGAGCGCGCCGATGTTTTTGGTTCGCAGCATACATATGTGCATGTCGATAAAAAGGAGCATGCGGCCAACATGTATGTTGAAATCGACTCCCCCCCCACGACTTCCCACGCTCCCTGCGGGGACCGTTTGGAGGTTGGGGTTCAGGTGTCATTGCGTTCGGAAACGGGATGATCGACCTGATGCCCCCAGATTCAGATTTGGCGCCTGCCCCCCGTGTTCCGGGTAAGGCCAGGGTGGTGCAATGCCTCCAGAATGAGGGCACGGAAATTTCGCCCAATGTCTCGGCTGTGCGCCTCCGGGCTGAGGCCCAGCATGAGTTCTTGAATGCGGCGGAAATAGGTGGGGCCGTATGGGCCCCCAAACAATTTTCCAACGAGCCTCCAAATTTCGTGGGGGACTTGTACAAGGGAGCGTACAAGTTTCGTGACATTGAGATCGATGGATGGGGGTCATTTCTCCAGGAAAAGTGAATGCCGGTCCCATTTGGCAAATATAATCGATGATTAATTCCATGCAACATTTTGCGTTGGTCAAATGTGTAAATTTGCATTATTCATCGATTCAATAAAATTATGGGGGTGGGTATACCCACCATTTGATGGTTGAAAGTACTACTAGCTTCGTCGATTAACTCTTCTCAACATGGTCCTCTAGTCGACTAGGATTGTACCAATCCATCAGGGTATCGAGAAACTTGTTATGCCGAAACACTCCGGTCGAAAATTTCGTGCCACCTGCAGGCAATCAAAAAGCGCACGCGGACCGACGGGAAAGAGTAGTTAGTCACGAAATTAAAAAAACGACAAAAAGTGTCACACGCGGCCCGGCGGGAAAGAGTAGTTTGTTACGAAGTTAAAAAAACGACGAAAAGTGTCACACTTTTCGGAACATTCGAAGTGGGCCCGGCCCGCTGGCCCCAGAGCCCCGGGCCCTTCGATCCAGGAAGACGCTGGGTTTGTGGAAGCCCATTTTCTCAATCTGTTCCAGCGTATGGTACATGATCAGCAACGGCACGAGCAGCGTCACGGGGCCTTGATAACCAGGTTGATTAATGTGGAGGGTCTGGTTACTCAGATGGCAGAACACTTGAGGGCTGGGCACATTCCAACTGTGGGTTCTGCTGTGCCTGCAGTTTCTGAGGCTCCAGTAGCTCAGGAGGCTATCCCCACCCCGGTGGTCTCAGTCCCCTCTCCTACGGAGGCTCCTCCACCCCCTAAGGTGGTGGTACACTTGCCCAGGTCAGCTGTTCCAACAAAACAGGTGGAGCAGTTCTTGGACCACCGTAATTGTGCTCCTGGACAGTGCGAGTGGTGTAAATCCTTGTACACAGCCATGCAGGCATTGGATCAGACAGTGGTGGAGGAGGGTGAACTAGTACCTGAGGGTATGGTAGAGTTGGCCCTTGACTGTCTGCCCCCCAGTCTCTGTGAGATTGGGTCACCTATGGTGGCTTACATTATGCACACCACGTCTTTGCAGTGTACCCGTGGCCTTCGTTTGACATGAGGCCGGTGGAGGGCCAGGACTTGATGGAGGCTCTGCCCAGTGACCTGAGACTCGCCTTTGCAGGGCTCAAGCCAGTTGGATATTCCCAGACCTACACTGAGCTACTTGAGCAGGCTGTCAAGCAGGGAGAGTTTGACCTTACCCCGTCGTCCAACTGCTCTGTGATGTCTTGTTTTCCACGCAAGGACAGCACAGTCTTTGTGGGGCTGCAGTTACCAAAGTTCCCTAACGAGCTGAGGGCCAGGCTCACACCTTTGAGGGTGCTGGTACCCATCTTGGGCGCCAGGTGGGGGCCTATCAAGGCCTTTCTACAGCTGTGGTGGGCCTATAGCAGCTGGCTATGTCGCCATAAGACTGCCAGTGGCTGGGTCTTCGATCCCCTCCGACAGGCTGTGGTCACTCTGTCTTACCCTGCCCAGTGCAGTAGGTTTTCAGCTGAGTTGGGCAAGGCTGCTGAGACCTGCTTGGATATTCAGGTCAGCAGGAACTGGCCAGATCTGGTGTCCATGGTGGAGCATTTCCCAGTGTTTGGAACGAGGGGGAAGGATATGAAGAAGGGGGATTGGTTCACTCTGTGAAGGGTTCCAGGATGGTTGGAGATGGGCTGTGGAGTGAGGTGGGGATCCAGAATGGAGGCGACCAGTTCTGATGTCCAGTCCAGATTTCCAGCAACGACAGTTCTGAGTTCATGGTAGCTTTGCAGTTGTATTATCCAGGCATGGTTGCCTGTGTGTTAGTCACTTGATGACATTTCATCTGTGGGTGAATTTGTCTTATTCAGGGTTGACATGATCAGATGGTACTGAGATAGGAGGCCCTTTGGGGATGTAAAAACCCACTTGCTTGTCCCAAGAGGTGGTGGACTTCCTGTTTAATGTTGTGTTGTTTTGTGGAGGTTGTTGTTTTATTCTTCTTGGCTTCTAGGAACTGGGAGTTCCTGTCTTGAGGGGGAGATATGTAACAACCAAATGTTACATCCAAAGTTTTCCTACTGTTGAATCTTATTATGAGTTCTTTAGGACAATTATTTGAGAAGTTAGGAGGCTTCGACGTCTGATAGATATTGGGCCTGTTGAGATCTGTCGAATCTATTGTTCTACCCTCATTGGTCGTGGCCTGATCCACGTAGGGTACTTTGCATGGTGTTGTTTAGTCAGTCAAAGATTCTCTGCAGTACCGTTGTACCTGGTGGATTTGGTTTCAGGTCCTTGAGATTTCGTATGTGCTGGCTTTGTGTTGTGTGGAGGATTCGGAGGCTAAGATCTTATCTTGAGTGATCCTCACTTTTGATTGGTCCTTCCGGGTTAGGGTTGGATGGATGCTGCGTGCACGATGACTTTTATCCTGTTTGGGGCGGCCGTGCATGTGTGCGTACGTGAGAGCTAAAGCTATGGTGTAATTCAAGGGTTTCCTTGTTTCATCAATCAAACAACCCTTGCCAAAAGTCAACTATAACTTCAACAGATAGTCGACTTGGATATAACTTGTCTGTTGTGTCTAACAAGGGTGGGGACTCATTCCCTTAACTGTTGAAGATCCATCTTCATTGCTTCTCTGGACGTGAAGTTATCTGTCGCGACTCCAACCCAGGTATAAAGATCTTTTCACGCTAATGTTGATACTGAGGCTGTTGCAAACACAACATTTTTAGTCGTTACAGCGGGCCAGACCGCAGCCGCCCAGATCCGGCCGGGCAGGGAAGTGATGCGGATAGCTAGGGTGGGCCGGGAGATCGGGGCCGGGAACCAGCTGCGTCAAGGCCGACTGGATGCATGCGTTCGTTGTGGCCCTCGGCGGACAGCCAGACCTAATATCAAGGAGACAAACCGCGCAGCGCCCTGAGAATGCAAACCATGGTAGCTCGAGCCTGCCGTTATCTTGTCCGCGTTTTCGAGTCGTTCAGGATAATGAATATGAATGGAGATGGAAATGTGTAGCTGTACCTAATGTATGTAATGATTATTGCAAAATTCTAATTTGTGAGGTACGCGTCTTAGTATGAATTGGCACGCGGAAACTGCACTCGCAATATGGCATATTCATAGCTTCTTACTGCATAAATACACTGCTTGTTTCCCCCCCCTTTTAGTCACTGTTGTGCATGACTGAGATAGAAAAAGGGAAATTTGCATTGACACCTGTTGGGCAGCCACATTATTGAAGGAAACCAAATGGCAGTGACAGCTGTCATTAGGCTAAAAATGGCAAAGAACTTGCCAGGTCTTCCACAGATCACTACCCTATGTCGAGCGAATGAATCCAAAGCTGACTTTGGCAGTCTAGCCACCATTGTCTTCCAACGTTATAAACTCAACGGACAGCAGCTCAAAAATGATCACCACAAATGCTCATCAGTTGTCCTGTGACCATGCTGCTTCATAAATGAAACATAGCTGCGCTGTGGACACTACGGACGCTGACCCGCCATTGCCAAGGCATTGGCCACTATGACATTAGGCACTGGCCTCATGACACAGCTCGAACCCCACGCCACGACAGCTCTAGCCCCCTTCCTTCACGCAGCAACGCTTAAAGGTACCGCACCTCCCATGCGCATCCGGCTCAGTAAGCCAAGCCATGCAAATGTGCATGTACTCCACGGCAGCCCTCTAGGCACCTGCTTGGAATCCCCATCCGACATGGCAATCTCCTGTCAGGGTGGATAACTGCACACAATCTGATGTGGATGCCACAGGCACAAAGGCACATGCCGGCGTGCTCGTTCATCATGACCAGCTCGATGGGCAAGGCCAAGAATCACCCGCAGAACGTCCACCCTTTGCATGCCCTTACTGCCACATGTCATGTCCACGCCTCCCGGGTCACCTACCGGCACGCAACTTAAGCGATGCAGCATGGACGCCAGCACACGGTGCATGACAGCGACAGCGTCCATCCGGGCTCAGGCTCGCCCAAAGGATGCCGACCTCTTCCCTTCCCGATTGCAGAAATAATTAAATACGCGCGGCTCCTGGCCGCAGCAACACACCTCCCTCTAGAGACCCCATCGCCCCCTTGGAAGTGAGTGCCTCTATTACATTAGATTCACGCCTCCGATCTCGAAAACACGTCTCTCTAGAAGAAGGCCTCCTCCTCCTCCTCCACGCCATACCCAGCGGACCCCACCAGCTGCTCAATGTGCGTGGCCGTCTCGTCCGACAGGCTGAACGCGGTGCGCAGCGACTCACGCATCGCGTGGTCGGACACGTGGCTGGCAAACAGGCCGTACAAATCCTCCAGCTCCTCCTTCACCTTCCAGTCGATCTTCTCCTCGGGCACCGCCTTGGAGCAGGCCACCAGGTTCTTGAGCGCCGCCACGGCCTCATCCTTGCGCTTCTGCCGCAGCAGCGCCACCGACTGGACCATGAAGTTCTTCGTGCGCTCCTTGCCCACCTGGAGGTGGTAGCCGAGGCGAGAATGGCGGGGAGGGGATGTGTGGTGTGTGGGGCAGGTCAGCAACCACAGTAAAATGACATGTGGAGGCAGACGCAAACTGCCCCAGGTATGGACAGCATGAAGCAACGAGGGGGAGGCCATCCTCTAGCTTGGCCACGGCATGCACGTGAGAATAGTGAGACCCACAAACCCCGCCAAGTCCTCTGGGGTCACCGTCAAGGGCGACAACCAATGCAGGCCACGGCCGAGCAACGTACGCAATTCCAGCCAACCATTTCCTGCGACCAGCACAACCTGTGCCACCATGCGCACGGCAAGACCCACATCCTTGCCCATGGGCGCGGCATGCCTTGTCTTCCCACCACCACAACACCCAGACCATGGTGTTTTGCCCATCCGGCCAACATGCGTTTGTGCCACATCAAGCTCACATCCCTGGGCACGTATGCATCCTTGTAATCAATCGTGAATCAATCAATTAACTATCACAAAGACTGCGTCACATGGGTACCGATTAAGGAACCTTCAACCCCTATACACAAGGAGGGACGGCGCCCTAGCTTCTCTCACTGCCCTGAGTGGGCAGGCCACACAGCGCTTTCTCCCCATCATGGTGCGGGCACAACTGTGGGTGCAATAAAGCTTCTGCATAGCAAAAGCGTGCCGGATGCAGTAAGGCTGCCTCAATCATGATTGCGTGGTAAAAGCACTCACGTCATGCAGCATGGGCAAATCATCATCATTGCCACGCTGTGCACGTCATAATAAACTTACACTACATCTGTGAGCATGGAAACGTCATTGTTGTGTGCTGTGACACTCAACACCCATGGATGCATCATCATCACCATCGCCACCACAACTCTGTGCACAACATTGTACAACTATACTCACATCCTTGAGCATGGACGCGGCCTTGGCCTCGGGGATACCCAAGTCCGCAGGGAGCGCGACCGTCTGCTCCTCCGCATCCCACTCCCCTGTTCCCGCGGACATGGCAGCCTCGAGCGCCTTCTTGTACAGCGTGACACGCTTGATCTGGGGGACCATGCGCTCCACGTCCACCCCCCGCGCGCGCAGGTTGCGGATCTCGTCCACGCTCAGCTTGCCCTGGGCCGCGCTCGCCTCCACCTCCGACACCAGCTTCTTGTTCACGATGCCCGCGATCACCTTCTGCGCGGCCGCGTCTGGCAGGCCCAGCTGCTGCTGCATGTTCTTCAGATAGCCCTCCTTCTCGGGCGTCATCTTGCCGTCGGCCAGCAGCTGCTTCGCATTGCTCTCAAACGCCTGCTCCGACAGGCCCTGGTGCACCTTCATGACCTCCATCGGGTACAGGCCCAGCAGGTCGCCCAGCTGCTGCAGGCGCGAGAACTCGGCCGCGTCGCGCTCGATCGTCACGCTTGAGCCCATGGCCAGCTGGACCACATTTCCGGACAGGCAGTAGAGCAGGAACTCGCGGTACAGGTCCTCGCGCTCGCGCGCCTCCAGCGCCTCCCGCAGCGTGATCTCCTTCTGCGGCTGGATGAGTTCCGCCGCCAGCGCCTTGCGCGCCTTCTGCATCGACAGCGGCGCCTCGCCCTCGTCAATGTCCGACTTGTCGGCCTCTTCCTCCTCCTCCTCTTCCTCCTGGCCAGCCGCCTTAGCCGCCGCACGCTCCGCATTCTCCATCTCGATCGCCTGGGGGAGGGGGGGACAAGGCGGGGACAAACAAGAGCCACGTGCCAAACAAGGGGGGGGAGGTGAGGGGACAAGCAACAAGAACAAGGTGACAAGAAACATTCGGTGTGACATAAGCTCAGGCACGATGGCAGGGACACATGGCACAGGCACAGGCACCAAGACAAAGGGCACACAGATGATGCGCAGGAAATGCAAGCATTATGGCAAACTAGCAAACTATTGGACAGATTTGTAACAATGGCTGTGTTATGATTTCCTGGAACTGGCCAGGACAACATAAGACATGCCTATTCCCCCTCCCCTCGCTACTCGCTGGCTACCCACCCCCCCATTCCCCCCACCCCAACCCACCATTTTGATGATGGCCTCGTTCAACCCACCCCACCCACCTCCTTGAGGATGGCCTCCATCTCGTCCTTGGCCGCCTGCTTGTCGTCCACAGTCTCCCCATTGGCCGCAGCCTCGTCCTTCTTGATGCCCTCCAGCAGCGGCGTGACGACCATCTCATTGAAGAAGACGAGCGCCTTGAGCTCCTTGGCCTTGTCCAGACGGTTGCGCTGGCCCTTGGCCTTCTTGATGTAGGTCGCAAACCGCTCACGCACCGCCGTGGCCAGGATGCCGCGCGCGACCGACGAGTCCAAGCGCACCGACTTGAGCACGGCAGTCACCTGCTCCGCATCGGCGTCAGTGAACCCTCCCGCGGGCGCGTTGAGCGCGTCCTCGACGGCCTCGCGGTAGAATTTGCCCGCGATGTCCCGTTGGGCCTCGAGCACCACCTTCTGCGGCACGCACAGCAGCCGGCGTAGGCGGAGCAGCGCCTGCGCGTCCTCCTCCTTAAGCGTGCGCTCGGACAGCGACGACTCCAGCTTTTGGCGGTAGATCTCTGGAGGGGGGAGTGAGGGGGAGAAGAAAATGGGGGGGAGAGGGGGGAGGAGGGAGCGAAAAAGTGAAGGGGAAAGCGGTGAAGAGGAAAGGGACCGGGAAATGGGGCGTGCACGCAGGCAGCTTGGGCTAGTTAGCACAAGAGCGTTCTAAATCATAGGCCCAACACCTCAGCTGTTGGATATTTAACGGAGTGGCGTTTAAAGCTGCATCAGAATGGGTGGGCGTGGGCGTGGAAGGCTGTGGGGTCGATGGGATGCTGCGGATCAGAAGGGAAAATGGGGCCGCAAGCGTCATTGAGTACGGTGACACCCTTGGGCTGGGCCGGGCTGGGCTGGGGTGAATGCAGCCTTCCAAAGCGGGACTGACTTGGTACGGTGATGACACGCTGCCGTGGCACAATAACACCAGCATGCCGTACATCAAACCCACACGGCACCGTAGAACAGGGACAATAACCCCCGCAGTGTGGGATGCCGCGCGACCAGCCCACGGAGAAGCCCCGCACACCGAACCCCAGCACTTGCACGCCGTACTGTACCTAGGTTCTAATGGTGACGGTACAGCCCTGGCCAGCATCAAGCTAGGTGCACGCCCTAGCATGCACCGAGCAAGCATGCCCATACACACAGCACAGCAAAGAACAACACTGTAATGAACAGGCGGACCCCACGCCCATGGGCATGCCCCGTCCATGTCCCATCATCACGTCCTCTCCGCGAGAGCACTCTGGCGCATGCGCGCGCGCGCCCACACACACACACACACACACACTCACACACACACACACACACGCACACACACACACACACACTGGTGCCCCACCTCCTGGACACCTCACCAATGCACACCCAGACGTGGCCGTCCTTGCCATCACCCAACTCAGCTCCTCCCTCCCAACGGCTGCTGCCACCCTGGAGCCACACCGCATGTAACAACCCCCTCTGCCACTGGCATGCTGGAAGTCGTGACCATACGGGTAGGACCTACAACAGAAAACGTGGGCTTTACCTTTTGACCCAGCCCTGCCCCAGCCCTGCCTGGACCTGACCCCCCCCCACTCCCATGGGGTGACACAAGCTCGCTACATACAACGTCACCATGGTGCCCCGCCCTCCCCGCCCACCATGCCTCGTGGACCCCTCCAGGGTGTGTGCGTTACAGCACACTCTATAACGACCAAAAACACCCACATCCCGCATCCGACCGGGGGGCCCCCCACGGCAGCTGCTGCTTGCATGCCCGCAATGATTGATTCAATGACAGCCAATGACATGTATGGACTACAGATTTCTACAACATCAGTCCTTCTCCCTCACCCCCCAACAATTCTCCGCAAACGCATGTCAAGGCCCATGCGCGGCACCACTGGACGCAGGACAAGGCATCCAAGTCATGCCCACATCGACCCCTGCCTCACGCCACCCAGCTTCCAACGTGGTACCTGACTGCGCCCTGCTGCTCATACCCACCGATATCCATGCCCTGCTGCTCATGCCCTGCTGCTCAAGCCCTGCTGCTCAAGCCCTGCTGCTCATGCCCTGCTGCGCATGCCCTGCTGCCCATGCCCTGCTGCTCATGCCCTGCTGCCAATGCCTGTGCATGACTGTTACAGCCCCCCTTCAGCCCGCCTGCTCTTACCAGTGCCCTGACATGCATGCATAGGATGTGACATGCATGCATACCGCAGCCCCCAATCGCTATTGCTGCACAGAATAACACAAGCCCAAAGCATCCACCGGTGCCCCAGTGCCGCGGATGCTTGCTTATCACATCCTTGCCCACACGCCCTCACCGGTGTGCACTTGTGCCCTAACGAATGTGCTGTGCGGGCTTGCCTTCTCTCGTGCCCTCACCTGTGTGCACCTGACCCGCCACCGGGCCGTCCAGCTGCAGTCGGTCGCACAGATCTTCCAGGAACCGCGCGGGAGAGGGCGCCGCATCCAGCGCGCCGCTCTTGACCGCGTCCCGCAAGAGCTTCCTGTACACCTTTGTCGTGACGTCCTCGGTGACCTCCGTCGCCTCCTTGTTGCCCAGGCCAAAGATAACCTTGTAGTCCGCCAGGTCCACCTCAGCGCTCGGCTCCAGGTACCCCTTGTCCAGCTGCGCGTTCAGGTACACGCCGTACAGCTGCTTCAGCTCCAGCATCTTGCGGTCGTTGTCAAACTTGCCGCCGGACAAGGTCACGGGGCCGGTGCCGGCCGCCAGCGTGGCGGCATCGGGACGGGCGGCGAGATCCTTGAGCTTGCGGTACATGGTCAGGCAGGACGACATGGACGCGAGCGCAGGGGCGTAATCCTTAACGCGGGCACGTGAGTTGACCACCTCCATGGCCGCGTCCAGCTGGTCCTCCATGCGGGAGCGGAGGGTCGTCCGGAGCGCCTCGGCCGCCGGCTCGTCCTCAAGCGTGAGCTTGCGCTGGTACGCGCGCAGGCCCTGCAACGTGGCCACGTCCAGGCTGGTGACAGATGTCAGCTTAGCGAGCTCCGCCTCGTACAGCCGCATCGCGTTGCTGGCGACCGCCACGGTGACTTGCGCCTCGGTGACACCGAACAGGCGCTTCCAGGGGAGCAGGAAGCGCGACTTGTCGGCGCCAAACACCTGCTGGGAGACAAAGACCAGTTTCTGGAACGCGCGGCGCTCGCCGGCCTCCCCCTGGCGGTCCCCGACCTCCATCCGCTGCCGGAAGATGCGGCGTCCCAGCTCGATGTGCACATCGGCCGCCTCGCGGTCCTCGAGCCCCAGCGCCGCCTTGAAATCAGCGATACGCTGCATCTCGGTCCCGACCAGCGGCTCGTCGCCGCGCGGGATGGTGTTGCTCACGAAGGCGTCGTACAGGTAGCGCAATTCGCGCTGGAAGTCGGGGTCCGAGGACTTGACGCCGTACTCGCTGGCAACCAGCTGAACCGAGGAAGGGGCGAGCCCGTCGCCGGTGCCGCGGTCGACCAGCATGTTATGCAGGCGCACGCCAGCAATGCTGCGGCGGGCGTCCTGCAGCGTCTTCGCGCCATAAACCGCGGCGCCACCCAGGGCTGCCGCACTGACTACCCTCGCGACTGGCCGCACGCCTTCCGGTGCAACATTTCCCAAGCCAAGGTAACCCGCCGCGAGGGCTCCACCGACCACGATGGCGCTGCCGGCAAGGCGAACGGGGTCCGAAACATTGGCGACAAGGGATTGAACAGGAGTTAGCTCCCGGCGCGGTCCAAAGGCGGAGCCCTCGGTAGGGTCATACACAGGAACATCAGGGTCGCCATCCGCAGCAGAGCAACGGGCAGGCCGGGCTACCACGGCATCCCGCTCCCTCCGCTGTCGGATAATTCCACCATTTAGACGAGCGCCCGTCAGGAAACTTCGCCTGCTCTGAACTGCGGCAATGCTAGCGGTGGCGCGCCTACGTGCGTCTAAAACCGGCGCATTTGGACAAAGAGAGATCTCCATGGCAATTCCCCAAAGTCTGTCTATTAACCCTACGGTTTCTATAACACCATAGCCCACTGTCGTGGGGAAAGGGCCTAGCGTGCGCTAGTCCCGTTGATTTATCCGCTATGGGAATCGCGTCGGCAAACGTCGGCCCTGCCCCTGCGCTCGCTTTTGGTGGCCACTGCATGCGCGACGTGAGCCATTCGCTCCGGCGGCTCGCGCTCGGCCCGCTGCAAAGCACAACTTCTGGGCAGAAAAAGGCAGAATCTCGGTTGTTCCCCTGCCTCCCCTGCCACAGGCTGCGGTTGTACGGCGCTGCGCGCCACGCAGCGCCCCGATGCCAGGTGATGTGGACCGAGCAGTTCGTGATCCCCGGTAATTTCCGCGATAATTCATTGGTTCAAATTCGCTTTGGCGGCTTTTGGCGGGCCTCTGGGCGGCCACGGAGCACGTGACCCATTGCTGGCACGTGATCATCGCCTAGCACTTAATGCTATCAGCCCCCACATGCAGCCTCGACGTGCGGGCGGGGCCTCAGTGATGACAAGGATCCAAATCATCCAATTGTTATTACTGTCAGTAAGCCTTGTTACTGATGTAAGTCTCGGACGTCAGATAATTATTTTTTTTTCCCCGCGCGGTACAGTAAATGTGCAGCAGTCGGCATTCCAACGTCGTAAAAGAAAATGCTATTACCTAAGGCGAAACGCCCGCCCCGTACTTGAGCTCAAAGGACATACTTGAGCAGGGGAATTTAAAAATTGGCAGCGACCATCCACCGGCCCCTACCATGGTGGTTACGTTAATTTTCACGGCCTCTCTCTTATGCAGATGAAAGCGCAGCGCACAATTCTGTGCACAATGGTGCCCATCGTCAAGGATATCTGCCTTCTATGTAGGTGGGGTGGCTTGACGTAAGTAAGGGTAATCGATATTAGCCAGTCACCAGGCACACCGGGTTGGCATTGTCCTCGGCAGTCAGCGCAATGGAACCTTCAGGCACATATTGCGCCAAGTTTGACATTCGCGACAGATCTGAAGCTTCTAGAAGCTTCTACGTGCTTTCTACCTGGGATAGCGACAACTATGAATTCAAGGTTACTGACGGCGATGACGCTTGGGCATTCGCAGGTATGAGTGCTTGTTGGCTTCCCCCGCACCTCCCATCTGGACCCCCCCGGCACCCCCCCGCCCCCCTTTTTCCTTGCTTACAAACGCATGCACGCGTACGCACCTTACGCGCAGGAGAGAGGATTACAGAGAGGCGAGGTGGGGTTAAGGGGGTGAGTAGGGAGTGACGTGGGCGTGTGTGGTGTGTTGTCGGTGGAAAGACAGAGATGAAAGGCCTTGTTCTCCCTCTCTCCACCGGAGTACCCAGCATGCAAGTGCCAGGAACATGACGTGCGGCGCTTGTCTAAACTCTGCAGGACGCGCACCCCACTTGTTTCATACCTGGGTTGTCTTTATGCGGGACGTCACATGGAATTTTAAGGCTCCCAAGCACCCTTTGCGTTCTTTCTTACTGCATGCCACTTTGTGCAGTTTGCACGAGTCATCACGGCCTGCGAAGACTGGTTAAAGGTTGATTACTGGTTGGCCATCCATGCCGTCAGTGACACATAATACGGTGCTTTTGACATCTAGGTGAAGCAGTTTGTTTCACTCCTTTATTCGGCAAATACTAGCGTCCAATTATCCTTCAGCAAAGCTCAAGTCCCCATCCCAGCAACTTCGCAAGACATGCAGTCTGGCACCCCACCTGCCACCGCTAGTAGCACCCCTCCATTTCCTGCCCCTGACTAACCCTCACGCCCATGTGACATACACGGCGCGGTGCCCAGTCCCCCCTGATGAGGTCCAGCAGTTGGCGGCCCAGCACGCGCTGGACGTGGGTACTTACCTGGAGCTCACCAAAGCCGCATGGCATTGCAAGCAGGCGACCTCACGCGTGCGTGAATATGCGTACGAGGTGGAGGGGGGCGGCGCACTCAAGGTGCGGCTGTTGTTTATCATTTCCTTTGCGTTGTGTCATCCCTCCATCCCTCATTCCTTCATCAGTTGTTACCTCTGTGCACGTTACAACGCGACCAAATTACAGCTTAATTGCCGAAAGCCATTGTAGGAACTTCTTACTTTGGATGTTTTGAGCTTCTGTCTTACTGTAGCTAACTAATGAGTCAGCGGTAGCCAGTAGCACATACGACGGTACTATGGTAATCTCAGTCTTGTGATGTCACCGCGGTTGTCAAACGAAATATCTGGGTAAATGACGCCTCCCCGCATAGTAAGCCCAGCCGCCCCTCGGAAACCCTCCCTGACCCCTCCCGTGAGCCTGCCATGACGCACAACCTTGCCCGTGACCCATCTGCCTGCACCTGTCCTAATCGAGTGCAGCTGACCTGGAAGATGCTGGTGAGCGAGCAGGAAAAGGATCCGGAGGTGTTTGAGCTGGTTTTGGACAAGGGGCCATCGCGGCTGAAGCACGAGATCATGACATTCCTGGTCGACCACGCGTCCAAGATACAGGTGTGGGCAGGGGGAGGTCCCTTGGCTGCTGCGGCAACGAGCGGTGCCCTAGCACTGCCACGAACGCACCCATCCACTTTACACATTGCACAATTACACATTTTATATTACACAATACACAATAAACAGTACACAGTACACAGTACACAGTACACAGTACACAGTACACAGTACACAGTACACAGTACACAGTACACAGTACACAGTACACAGTACACAGTACACAGTACACAGTACACAGTACACAGTACACAGTACACAGTACACAGTACACAGTACACAGTACACAGTACACAGTACACAGTACACAGTACACAGTACACAGTACACAGTACACAGTACACAGTACACAGTACACAGTACACAGTACACAGTACACAGTACACAGTACACAGTAGTACACAGTACACAGTACACAGTACACAGTACACAGTACACAGTACACAGTACACAGTACACAGTACACAGTACACAGTACACAGTACACAGTACACAGTACACAGTACACAGTACACAGTACACAGTACACAGTACACAGTACACAGTACACAGTACACAGTACACAGTACACAGTACACAGTACACAGTACACAGTACACAGTACACAGTACACAGTACACAGTACACAGTACACAGTACACAGTACACAGTACACAGTACACAGTACACAGTACACAGTACACAGTACACAGTACACAGTACACAGTACACAGTACACGTGACACGTGACACGTGACACGTGACACGTGACACGTGACACGTGACACGTGACACATGACACATGACACATGACACATGACACATGACACATGACACATGACACATGACACATGGCGCATAACACATGACACATGACACATGACACATGACACATGACACATGACACATGACACATGACACATGACACATGACACATGACACATGACACATGACACATGACACATGACACATGGCGCATAACACATGACACATGACACATGACGCATGACCCATGGCACATGACACATGACGCATGACCCATGGCACCATGCGCAGGTTGTGTGCGCCTCATGCACCTTTCTGGACTATTCTTGCTGTTACCCAAAGGATAGCTGAACTGGCGGGTCCATTGATGGATTTACAGACCCAATCGTGCAGGGTTTGAGTATAGCAAAGCACTGAATCAAAGGTCACACATCATCAGTGTGTAAGGGCCTGCATAAGTGGAAATTGGAAGTGCATGCACCCTCTCTCACTATTGCGGCTTTTTGCCCCGCTTTTGCCACTGAACTCGCCGCTACCACCGCTATGTGCCATCCCTGCGACAGCCACCTGTCCCTGTTCATCCAAGTTGTCTCATATCCCTCACTTATGCTGAGACGGTGATGGCCTGCCACTGCATGTGTGTCGTTGGTAGGTATTCTGGGTGGCAATGCACCTTAGGTGCATTTGTAATACATGTGCCAACGAGGGCCTCGTGCGCTGCCACGTGGCATGCATGTTCTCCCCAAATATAACTGGTCCTAGTCATTCCCTCCATGTTCATGTATCCCATTCCCACCCCTGGCTATGCTCTTCCCGTTCCCACCCTTCCTCATGGACGGCCCCCGTGCCTTACCCGTTGTTTGCACGGCCCGCACATTCCGGGCACAGGATGCCGTGTGCAACTTGCAGCGCGCGAAGGGCCTGATGGAGGAGGAGGTGGCGCGCACGCGTGACCGCATGGCGGCCGTGAAGCGCGACAAGGAGACGTTGGAGCGTGATTTGTACGCCAAGGTAGGGTGTTGTAGTGCGTGTACAGGTGCGTATGAGCAACAAGGGGCAGCCGGAGAGCAAGCTGTACGCAAAGGTTGGGTGGTGCACCCTGGGATACCATACATCAGGGCTCAGTGTAGGGTGTGGCCACACACAGAGGCGCCGTTGTTACTGGGGCTGTGGGCCTTGGTTCAGTTGCTCCATGCCTGCCTTCCTTACGTGCCTTATGGGATAATGTCATGGCATGGCTGCAGGCCAGCATGCCATATCGCATCGTGCTCCAGTCACCACGGTTGCTGCCTTTAAGCGCATGTTTGTTTTACTATTTGCTGTTTGTGTTTATTTTAGATCGTGCATGCATAGCTGGGCAGGGGTATCTCTGGACATGCCTTGCGTGCCCCTCGCATGCAAACGGGCACGAAACATATGTGTCTTTGCTGGACTTGGGGGGTTGTTGGTGGGCTTGCGTGATGGTGGCAACTGGCGAGCTCTGCCTCTTGGCACAGAAGTGAGTCATAAACCTTCTGTCTGCGATACAATTTAAGGGCATTGAGCTTTCAGCAATCGTTCATGTAGGTATAAATTCCCAGCGCCCACCCGGTGCCAACTTGACGCCCACCTGACACCCACCTGACACCCACCTGACACCCCTATTCCTGTGTGTCTGGCCCACGCAGTTCACACAAGTTCTGAACGCAAAGAAGGCGAAAATCCGCGAGCTAAAGCAGAGGGCAGGCAAGGCGTCTGACTCCGACTCGGAGGGGACCGATGGGGACGAGCGTGTGAAGGAGGAGGATGACAGCCAAGACTCGACGGGGGGGTGAGGGCATGCAAACATGAAGCAGGCCTCCGTGCTTGCAGCATCCATCCTGTGACTAAGGGGGTGGTTGAGGAGCGTCTCCCACAGGCATGTACACCAGAGGCGCCTTGTCTGCCATGTGCAAGGGATCCAGGTCAAGGTGACCAGTCTCAGTTACCTAGGGTGCGTGATTACTTGCAACGATGACTGACGCTGTGACGCCCCACATCTGGATTCTGGAACAGCATAGTTTTATCTGATGCTAAGGGATTCGGGACAAAGGAGAGCCCCAGGGTTCTTGTCAGGGACAACGCGCGTCCTCACATGGGGCAGCCATATTGTGCATGGGTATCATGAGTGGACTTGGCATTGGAGGCAATGTCCACTTATTTAGTTGAATAGTTCTAGGACTCAGTGTTCATTGATTGTTGATGGACTTGGCGCAGGGTCGGCGGGTTGGCACAACTTGCAGCTGAGCTCTGCAGTCTGGCAAAGACGGACTGATTGCGAAAAATATGTTTATATTTTTCGGCTTACACACTAGCACTTGGTCTCCATCAGCAACGGCCAGCGATGTGTGGGCTGCCAGCTTGAGAGCGCACACAGCGACTGATCAGGTTCACTGGTGTCTGGCACCATGTGAGCGGACTATGTAGTATGTAAATTGTCTCGTGCATATTAAGATTTTAAAAAATGTAATTATAACATGACTCCGTTGGCTCGATGGGAGATCGTGTAGCGCACGTATTCCATTGCTGATGCCTGATGGTACGTGGGGATGAGCGGCCGGGCCGCGAAAACTAACCTCCTGCTGGGGGGGGGGGGGGGGGGGGGCTTGCCCACATGTACAGGGGCGCCTGCGCAGCGTGTGGGCGCGCCTGGAGCCCTGGACAATGGTCTGCAACCTCGTCTTGTCCTGTGCATAGCAGTGGCCAAGCAACAGAGAGGGAGGAAATGCGGTGTTCAAACTGGGCTAGCTGGGACCACCAGGTCGGCAAACAACTGATCTGTGTAGTTCATGGCAGGTCTACCCTCGATCCCTGTGCGGCTTGTCCTTAATATCGGGGCCAGGCCAGGTCGATTCATGACACAGCGCTCGCGGAGCCCGCCCTTGGACTCTGGCTATATAGATAGCTTGTCACTGGAAGCGCGGGCGGTGGGGCTAGCTTATTATGTCTTATGATCAGCAAGAAAACGGAGGTCATGGCATGCAACGGCTTCCCCGCTGAAACCACGTCCACCCAACCTCCTCCTACTCGACGGCAGCTCCGCCCCCCCAGCGACTCGCTTCAAGCTCCTTGGCAGCTGGCTCCCCTCCACGTACGCCCGACGAAATCAACACCGGCCCGCGCATTGCATGGCCAGGCCTAGGCGGCCCTCCGCCGCCTCGACATTTTCTGAATATGTCGCTACCTGAGTGAGGCTGCGCGGCGCAAGGGCATGAATTCTGTTGAAGGCCTTTAGCTTGTCCTCAGCATCCTCCTTTGCGGCTGCGAGGCGTGGACCCTGGATCGACCAGGCGCTGAGCAAGTGCTCAGCTCAGTGACGGCACTGTCAGTAGAATGCTCCGCCACATCCTCGGCTTCCGCTACCAAGAGCGCCGCACCCGGGGCCGGGCCGAGCTCTACTAGCGCTGCGAGCTCCCTCTTGTCACGTCCATAGGTCATCCGGGACACCGACGCCTCCTCTTTGCCAGCCGGCCATCTTAGAATATTGCGCCCACGCATGGTGACATGGACCAGGTGAATACCGATGTGGCCGCCCTGCGGGCGGGCTTACATTATGACTGGCCATGCAACCAGGTTGACGTACCTCCTATGGCAGGGTCCCCTTGCATGTCCCGTTGCGCACCAAATTTGCACGCGCCCTACACCGATGTGGCGCGACCCGGACCTACATGTGACACCAACATGCTGCGTTCCATTTTCAGAGTAGGATATGCTGCTCATGTCAGCAACGAGGACCTGTATCAGGGTGCCCATGCCATACATCACCAGCACGTACCATTAAGCAGCGGCGCCTGCAGCTAGTAGGGCACTTAGCTCGCACCAACCAGGTAGACACCTCACGTGGCCCCCCCGAAGGTCTGCAACCAGCTCAGCCTGGCCAGCACCTCCTGACGTG
Organism: Mesostigma viride; assembly: GCA_009746045.1. Classification (NCBI taxonomy): domain Eukaryota; kingdom Viridiplantae; phylum Streptophyta; class Mesostigmatophyceae; order Mesostigmatales; family Mesostigmataceae; genus Mesostigma; species Mesostigma viride. Next base: position 530,986 of record RPFO01000059.1, read on the forward strand.
GGCCGGGCCCAGTGATGTTAGACGCCGCAAGGCCCGCACCTTCAAAGAACAGCTAGTAGAGGACCTGGGGGGCCTAGGCCTCTCCGTGATTTGGACGAAGATGATGGACAAGGCCAAGTGGTCCCAGGTCATAGAGGACAACCAGCCCCCCCCTGCGGGGAAGCGCCCGCGTGTGCAAACCTGTGGGAGGCACGCCAGACAGGTCCCCTAGGGCAGCGTGAGGCTGTCTAGATAGATGTTGTAGTTAGAATGCTGTTAGATAGATGTGGTAGGTAGCGGATGTAGAATGTAGATAGCTTAGACCGGTAGGACTCGGTTTGCACCCATACATCCATCCATCGGGGTTAATGCTAGCTCCGTGACTCCCCGACGGGAGCACGAGACTAATTAATTAATTAATTAATTAATTAATTAATGTGACATGTAATTGCTTGAGGACGCAGGGCTTATGATGTGGGCCGGACTCTCTGTACGCTGCGCCCGCATGATGAGACAAGGAGATATTAATTAATTGATTAACCCATAGTCCGCTGACCCATTTTTGGCACTTTCATACCCCTGAAAATGAGAAAAATCATAACTCACATGCCACAACTCCAAATACCCCCAACCAAGATGCTAGGAGTATCTACACTTCAAGGGCTTTTAGAATATGCAATAATACCATGGCTTTATCAAAGCATTTGGATGATAGCTCTAGTCAAAGTTGGCCAAAAGACGATCTTTTTTCCCCAAGGAAAAGTTAACCCCCCCCTTTTTTCCCAGGGAGGGTAGGGAACCTCAATACCAACATTGGACAATTTAGTTGGATATAGTCCAATGGGGGTTTCCTTGGGTCAGACCACCCGGATAACCCTTTACCCCTATATAACGTGCTCATATATGTGTGTGGGTTACGCGCGTGAAAACAGCTATCTATGACATGCAACACGATCAGAATCTATGACATGCAACACGATAATGCATTATAGCAAGCTATAAAAGGCTGCCAAAAGTGCTGGAATACAAACACGTTGCCTACCTGCACTAACGGAATGCCATACTCCATAGAAATGCCATAAACTGGGCACTTTCAGGGCTAATACCACTCTCTACAACAGGCATGGAAGCTTGCTGAAGTATGCATGGAGAAAATCGTCATATATAATGCATGGGAGGCGTATTCCGCTGCAAACAACACGCAAATACGTTGTCGTACATAGCTCGTTCATGTCCTGCCCGGATTCCGCTGGCCGGGACCACCATATCTCACACATACCGTTGCTCTATGGGCATAGACAGCCATAGCCGCAACATGCATGCATCCTTTATGATTACCAGGTTGATGTTCCGTTCAAAGATGACCTATAAACGTGTCCGCATTCCCAGCAAATGCTGCAGCGGACATCCCGTAGCAAACCTGGATGCTTGGGCTGGCGCAGACTGCCCGGCCATGAGGAGAAAATCGACATATGATAGGCGATGACTCGTCTGGCACTGGCGACCAAGAAGGCAGTATTTTCCTACCTGTATTTTCCCAATCCTAAAAATCTGGCCATGCCTGACATACAAAAATCACGCATCATCATTCTGAGCAACATTCTAAACCGTTTCTAGCCGCGAGACGCAAAATTTCCCTGATAACGGCACGTTGACAGCCATATCTCGCTACGCGCGCGCGCGAGTGAAAATTTCCCGCCAAAGTCACGTGATACTTTCTCAATGCACGTTGCATTTACCAGGCTATGGCGAATATACCCCCCAAACCTATGCATCACCTTCGTCCCTAAGTGTTCCCAGACCCACCGGACAACTTCCCTCCGTCACGGGTGGCGCGGCGCTCCAGGAATTACGTGGTTTATTACGTTAAGTCAAAGTGCATGCGATCACATGCAGTTTTCGGACTATGGGTAAAAACACGTGCTCCCGTTGGCAGTGATTGGCCATACGCCGTATTATACGCCGTATTTAGCGTATTATGCGCGATACGCAAGCGGCGCGTACGAAAATGGGGTACTTTCATACGCAACGCGTATTTTTGCGCATTTTTGCGTATTTTCGCGTATTTTTGGCATATTTTTGGCTTACGAGGTGGGTGCATTTGCTTGCCTAGACTGCGGCGCGCCGACCTGTAGTCGGTAGGAACAAATAATTGCGTGATGAGCTAGCTAGTGTATAGTGCACTAAAGCTAAAAGCGCGTTCATTGTGACTTGTGAAGGCGGGAAGGTGAAGGCGGGTAGGCTGAAGATTCATCATCAAGAAGGTGATAAGCAACAGTATCAGGCGTTGGATGGAGGTGAGAAGTAATGCTCACAATGAAACAACGCAGATGGCTATGGCGGCGTAAAGGATAGTAGGCGATAGCCTCGACCATTCGCGACCGGGAAGATACCTCCAGATTCGTCGTTAAAAGGTGCGTCTAACGAGCTCCCTCTTGCCCGCAACCTTTGAGGCTAGCCGCCATGCGGTCCATGTCGGTCACAGGCTGTCTTACGTGGGTACGTAAGCACCTGCAAACCACATTGTTCTCATGACGGCTAGCCCGGATTGCGGTTGGATTACGGGTAAAGTGCTGTTCGTAGGACGGTACAAGCTATGGTCAGTGTATACCCGGCAGGTGCTGGGTTTCCTGATTATGCAAATACCCCCTTACCGCAGGTGCGGACGACACACTTTAACCCCTGGTTACGGAATTACCATGCACTGGCGGTTTAGTGGAGGAACCACTAACGCCTTCCCTGGCGATTCGACTTCGCCTAGAAACCCCCCCCTGAGATCTGCCGTCATTGCTAGACACGGCAAGGCAATGAGGCTTTCACCCATGGTCATCACCCATCAGCTCAATTCCGGCACCCCACCACCACCCGACACTGACATTCTTCCTCGTTTGTGGTTTGTCTGCGCTTTTCCATGGTTGCCCCGCAGGCCCCGTACGCCATGAGCCACACCGACCTTGTCCATGGCAAGTTCCACCGTCCCCTGAATTGAAAGCTGCGCTTCAAGCATCTACAGAGAAAATCTTGGTCATCATCCTACACGGCATGGATGCTTCGGTCTCTGACAGGAATGAGCTGAGGAAGCTGATGGCCGATCGGGGCGGTATAATAGTGGGCGGCGTAAAAAACCAACCAAACTTCCATGTACGCTTCCCATCCGCAGAAGCTGCTGAGGCAGTTCTTAAAGCTTACGTCCACGGCAAGGGCAACCCGTCCATCATGGTGGGCCCCAAGGTCTTCCGGCTTCACAAGTACCAGCCCGAGTACAGTGGTGCCGAATTCACCCTCACTCTGTCGCACTTACCGGCAGAAACACGCGACATTGCGGTGATACCTATGCTTATCAGACCCTGGGGCACGCCGTCGAACCCGGCGCTCTACGAGGAATCCGTCAAGGCAAAGCATCACGGGCCGCAAAAGAAGAAATCAAGGTGAACTCCGCAGCCATGGGGTTCACACCCAACTTCGACCCGGCACGTGGGCTTACAGGAGACGGTCTAAACCTGATCTACGGCATGCCGGGCGGCTACTCGGAGGATGGCCCCGCTGCATTCCGGACATCATCACGGTGCAAACTCACGACAACTCCGGCAAGATCGCCAGCAACCACAAGATCACCACGCAGATCGACATGGAGCGCCCGGTGTGCACCAGCTGCATGAGGAGCCGGGAACATGAGCCTAAGGACTGCCCGCACAGGTCCACGGCTAACAGGGCTAAGAAGGACCGCATGGCTCATGCCAACCTCGGCCCCACACCGCGCCCCGATAATGCCCAGGATCCCAACGGCAGCCGGAACACAACCATGGGAGAGGATATCAACCGCTTCCTCTGGAACGGACTGGCCGACTGGAGGGTCTGTCAAGACCTGGGTATGCCGGCGGGGGCAAGGATTGCCCTCAAGCTCCACCTTCTCATCACCTCAACCGGCAACGAGGACTCCATTTTCTGCCCGCTCAACGAGGCCAACGAACCCTACCTGTACGTCTGGGAACCTCGTGGGTACAAAACACAACGCCCACTCGACTTCTGGACCGACGCGCAGATGCACATTGACAGCCTGGCACTGAACCCACTGGTCACACTCAACCCGGAAACCCCCACCCTTCACATGGCCCACGTTGAGAATGGGGGTCCCAGGAGGGGAATTGACCTAGTGAAGATCCTCCTCCCAGGCACATACCAGCCAGATGACACGGGCAAGATACCGGATGCGGCCGGGCGATGGCTACTAGCGAGGGCAGCAGCACCCCCTGGCCACAGTACAGGCCTGTCCGCCGCCAGGACCAGCGAGCCGCGGACACCGAGCCACCGGGATCGCCGCAGCACATTACCAACGCCGCCAACGGGGCAGAGCTCAGCCTACCGGAGAATCTTGAGGAGGGGGACGAGATCGGGGAACACATGGACACGGAGGCGCCGGGGCAAGGAACTAAGCGCGCCCGGCCGGCAGCCACCGGGGTCACTCACAACACCGGCCTGGACATCCGTGGCGGCGCCGGACGCACCGGACGTGGCGGCCGCGCCCACCGTGACTAGGTAAGACCTGCCTGATACGCCACTAACATGAGCCAACTCACCATAGTATCATGGAATGTACGTGGTCTCAATAGCTATGGAGTACGTACTGCTAATGGCATTCCCAATACTACTCGTATCAAGCAATTAACCCTTCACCTCGCATCATTACTGCAGGGCTACGGCGGCCCAGCCCATGAGATCTGGCTGGGCCTGCAAGAGCATAAAATTCAAGGCCCCGGGGTCACGGCCAACAAAGCAGTGAGAGCACTAGCTCCTAATAGTGAGAGTCGATGGGCTGGGCGCGAGGAACCCAGGGGGGCACAGCTTTGATTCAATACCGTAAAACGGCTTCCTCACACCTCACCTGCCACACTTGGTCCCAACCGGTAGATACGGCGGCGGCTCAATGGCAAGGCCGCTGGGTACGACAGCACATCACCTGGGGTAGCAAGCAGGGGTACCTTCTTTCAATTTACGCCCCAACCGACCCAGCTGAACAACATAATTTTTTCAAAGACATGTTTCAGATGATCCACGCCATTATTTCCCACGGCCTGGAGGTCATATTGATGGGTGATTTCAATCTAGACATGGCGGCGCACCCTCAATCACGTACAAACCCCTTTCACGAACAGCTACTAGAGCTTAACCTACACGACCTACTGCGCTCCAGGGACAACGACCACACTTGGCTTGCAACACGCGACGGTCACCGCATCACACGCCGTCTAGACAGAATCTATGCCACGCACGCTTGGGCGGACCTTGTATGTCATGCTAGGGTAGATCGCTCTATCACTCTTTCGGACCACTACCCTTGTATTATCACCTTAACGCACCACACCCCACCGACGCGGGGACCCGGTATCCCCCGCTTCAACCGAGACTTATTGAGGGATCAAACATTCACGGCTCAAGTAAAAGCTTTTTGGCGAGAGTGGGTGGCCAGCATCCCTCACTATACCGATCATTGTCGATGGATGCAAGCCGGCCTACAACATGTACTGCAACTTTCTAAGAAATACACTGCTGAGCTTAGACAACAGAAAGGCCATGAATACCGATGTTACGAACGTATTGTCAATCGTCTACAACTTAAGCAAACACTCACTACTTATGACATGGCGAAAATGCAACAAGCCCAGCTAGCCTTGGACAAACTACGATACGAAAGACACGCTAACGCCATAGATGCGGAAAACCTTTGGTGGCACACAACGGGGGAAAAAATGAATAAAGAATATTTTGCACTCCTCCCGAAGCAACGAACACACACGCTGATAACTGAAATTCACGACGACCAGGGCATCCACACCGACACCCATTCCATACTAAACAGCGGTCATCAATATTTTACGAAGCTATTCCGAAGTAAACCGCACCCTCAAGCACCTCAAGCTATCCACCAAGTCCTTCAGGCGATACCACGGCGCCTCACCACCACGCAGCAGCAAGAACTAGATCAGACACCCACACAAGCTGAGACACAGGCTGCTATGCTCAAAATCAAACTCGGTAGTGCACCCGGAGTGGACGGCATCCCTGTAGAATTTTGGAGGAAGTTTTGGCCCGACCTTTCTGCCGGCTTTTACAAATGCGTCCTCGAAGTATGGCGCACAGGTATCGTCCCTGGCAACTGGGCAGAAACCGCACTAATCCTCATATTTAAAAAGGGGTCTAAAACTCAATGGCAAAACTACCGTCCCATACGACTACTCACGGTTGCGTACAAAATCATCAGTAAAATACTACAACTACGCATTTACACAGTACTCGACGACCTAATCGGTCCGGAACAAGTCGGCTTCCGCGCTAACCTACACATAAACGATAGCATTACCATGCTTATGGACATAGTGGAAAAAGCGTGGCGCCACAACATACTCGGCATCATACTATTCTGGGATTTCAAAAAAGCTTTTGACCGCATGTGTTGGGACTACCTGAGAAGACATTGCGCGGTTTCGGATTTGGGGCACTTTCACGCATGTCACCATCGGTATGATTCAATCGCTCTCATGGACCCTACTCCTAAACGGGCACTTCTCACGCACAGGCACTAGCTCTAGGTCACTCCCACAAGGCGACTGCATGTCCCCGCTCCTGTTTCTTCTTGCGCATGCCGGGCTGTTCTTTTTGCACGCTCGCGACAACAGGATCAGGGGCTTCCCCATCCAAGGTAAACCGCGAGGTTTGTTCCAAACTGCTTATGTTGATGACACCACTAATGTCTGCACCTCCACTACCGATGTGCATGCTATCATGGAGAATATCACGACATACTCTATGGCCTCTCAACAGCGGTGTAACGTGCAAAAGTCCACGGGGCTGCACATCGGGAGAGGATCCTCCCCCCGCTTATCACTCCCTAATCTGCCTGTGACATGGGTCCAGCCAGACGGTCACCACCTATTACACAACTGCCCTATCGGTTGCACTATGGATGGACGTCTTGCTGAACACCCCACCTTTTTGTATGACAACACAACACACAGTGGCAAACTCACAGGCATGCTCCAAGCGGCATCAAGATGGGCAGCGGTTCCCCGTCTCAGCCTACGGGGCAGGGTCCTCATCACCAACCAAATGTTATTCTCCAAAGTGCTCTACTACTGCCAAGGTCACCCACCTAACGAGTACACCACCAAGATCATCCAACGAATCGGCAGCAATTTTGTTTGGAAACAGCAGGGTATCATAACACACACGGTGCCGGGATGGATCGATCGGGACATGTCCTATATGCCATGGGTTCAAGGAGGCTTGGGCTTACATAATATGGAGTGGCGCTTATGGTCAGTGTACACCAAACAGATCCTAACCGCTTTCATAGGCGTAAACGCACACCCTGGTTGTATGTTGGCACAAGAAGCTTTCGCCACAACCTATACCCACAACAATGGTACATCATGGCACTTGGGGGCAGCAATACTTACATGTGCGCTCACTTCGTATAAAGGCTTATCATGGTACTGGGCACGTATGTGGAAAGGTTATAAGAACCTAAAACCGGACAGAATTGCTCACCCTACCACGCGGGAAGAGGTGGCACGCCAACCATTATATTTCAATGATTTGCTGCGCGATAGTGAGCATAATGTGTTTGGTGTTTTAAGCGGCCGCAACCCATATGAGGGCTTTTTGACGGCCAACCCGCCGGTTACGCGAATCATCGATTTATACGCGGCTGACGGTGACCGATATCGCCTCCTAACATACACGGAAATCAGTGCGTGGATCGCAAACATGCCCAGCCGACCAGCTTGGGACAACCTTCTACAAGCAATTCCCGCAGGATGGCATACCCTCATGACAACCCCACGCAAACCCCTACAAGTCGGGGAATGGGTGAGCTATTACCCGGATCGCGACACGTCCATACATAAGGGCTGCATCGTTGCGGTCGCGTCGACGGGCGTTACCATACAATTGCTCCAGGAGACACCCGACGGTCAAGGACTTCTCGGCAAATTGATTACATCGTACGCCTACATTCCAGCATTTCAATGTCACCGCATTCGAGTGGTCCCGTGGTCACTGTCACAGGCGTGCATGTTACCCTTGGACCCCACCACAGTGATACGCGACACCACATGGCTACATGTTGGCAAGGGCGACTGGACACGCTTGCTCTAGACCCGCTAGAATTTGGGTGGGTCCTCACATCTGGCGGCACCCCCATGACGAAGTGCCTTTTCGAGTACACGGCAGACTGGGGATACCGGCTACTTCTACATAAAAATCATAGGATGCACCCGGGTCGCCTGCGCTGGCACCCCGAGTGGCCGGGCTACACCTGGATCAAGAACATTACCTTGGCAGTTGATCACCCATTGGTTGACAAACGGGCCACCGACGTCCAGCACCTGCTTATGCATCGGGCCATCGGGGTCAATTCCCAATTGCACCACCGGTACTCCCACGCGGCGGCGTGCTTATGCAACTTTCCAGATGAAACAATTGAGCACAGATTTCTGGACTGCCAACTCGCAGGGGTTTGGCAATGGCTGCTGGGTATATGGGCCAAGTGGATGGCTATTACAGCTCCCCCCACCACCGTCACACTATCTACGGTTATTTTCGGCATCACGGGATTACGGGACGCGAGCCTCACAGCCAACCAGATGGCATGGATATGGCTACGCACGACGATGCTTCACACCATATGGCAAGTTCGCAACGAGACCGTATTCACGTTACGTGCCGCGTACACGAGAGGTGCCGTGGTCCGCCGGTTTATCTCCTCTTGGAACCTGGCTATGCGTCGTTACTGGCTCCTGGCGACGGAACAACACAAAGTATGGGACCCGGGCCCTAACAATGACACCCCCAGCCCCCTGGAAGTCTTCCATGCACTCATGGGCATGAACCAGGTCTTTACACGTATGCCGGATGACGATATATCTACAGTACAATGGCTACCTTGGTCGCAGGGCGCGCCTTATTAATGCGGGCACCCGAATTTAGGCAAAACTAGGCATTTCAGGCTATTTTTGGCATACCTGGGTCACCTTAACTGTTATATGGAAATAAACTAACACCCATTTCACCGGAAAATAAGCAACAGTATATTTGGAATAAACGTACACCTATTTATCTGGATCAAGAAGGTGATAAGGTGTGCCAGCAACGTCGTGGTCGTCTGGCACCTATATCGTAGCATATCGACATCCAGGCATGGCTGACACGAATGAGTCAATGGAACACGATGATGATGTGCGGCCCGATGAAGAAGAGGCGACATCCGAAACTGTCTGGACATACATTAGCAAAGAGCGCATCCTCAAGAATGGGCAGCAGACAAATAACTACTACATGGATGATGGAGTACTCCGTTACGGGCTGCTGGTCGAGCAGGCGGAGAAGGAAAGCAATACCAGGAAGAGGAAGGCGACTTGTAGTGACGCCAAGAAGCAGGCTGATGTGCGGGCGGCACTTAAAGACAGGCTTGCAGACGTTGTAGAAACCGACGCCTTTAACTGGGTGTCCGCTCATGCCAGCAACACCTCGGGCGCGCTGCTGGGGCGGCTGGGCCAAGCGGATCATCAAAGGGCCAATCCACCGACGGTAATTTGCCCGCACCTTTTGGGCTAGCTCAGCAAAGAGCAGCTGGACGAGGAGCTGTGCGAAGTGCATTCATTTGCGCCTTTCAATGCCATCGACGCCCTTCAATGTCATCGACACCTTGGGGCAATGTATAGTGCATGCATATCTTGAGTTCTACAAATCTATTATCCTTTCCAGTGAGTTGTGCATTGATACTGGTATTGATACTTAGTTGCATGTTGTCTCGATTTTGAAGAGAAACTATCAAGTTAGACCGTTAGTAGAAACTATGCTTGTATTTAGGTAGTGATGGCAATGCCAAGGTCATGCTATATATGTCATGTATAGGCAAAAGGTATGGAAAAACACCAGCAGACTATGCTTGGTTGCTCAGAATGTTGAAAACCCCTCAAAATCATGCCAAAAAAGGGGTTTTCAACGGTTAGCGTACGATCAGCGTATAATACATTATACACCGCGTATTATACATTATACACCTGGGGCCGCGTACGACGCGTATTGCGTATGGCCAATCACTGGCCGTTGGGGAGTCACGGAGCACCGATCAAAGTGCTTTTAATCCCTGTGTGTGCTCAACAGGAGAAAGGGCAGAGCCCCCCAGTCTCCTTCATGCCAAAGGCATGCCACAGCTGCATTTGGGCGCGCTAGCTAAAAGGACATGCTATATACCGATCCGGCAAACTGTGGGTGCAATAAGACCCATGTGAGCGTGGCATAACAAGTAGCATGGGCAAGTGATCTGAACATAGACAGCTAGGGCGTAGCATGGCTGTACGAGGACTAGAGGCTAAGGCTATGGCTTGTTGTGTAGGTACCATGCGTTGGCGGCACGTGACTAGGTATGTTGGCACAGCTACTAGGCAACATTCTAACTACACTGTAGTAAGCATGGCTAACTACACTGTAAGCATGGCTGCCTTAGCGGCAGTGACTCCAATGGATACAAGCTAGGGCTATTGCTACTAGCCCGCTGGGGGCGTCCACATCTTGTGGTTGATCATCAGGTCCCCGCCCGGGCTCCAGTACACCTTGGGCTTCTGGGGGTCCTGCTTATGGCGGAGGTATTCAGCCAATTCCGGCCACAGGTCGCGTCGCTGTTGTTGCTGAGCGGGGCAGGTACGTCAGCCTGCGGGTCGTCATCGATCCATCTGGAGTCCAGGTGAGGTCGTGCAACCGCTTGCGGCGAGAGAGGAACCGCTGCTTATCCTCAGGGAAGGGGAAGGTGAGCAGGACTGGTGGGGGAGCCGCCTTGTCCCGTGAGTGGGGAAGGCGGTGGCACCCACGCAGTTCTACCAGGCCCATGAGGGTAAGAAGCTGGTTCTTGAGCTCGTCAGCAAGGGAGGTTGACGTGACTCACCTGGCTTCTGGGGGAAGCGACGTAGCACCACTCGGCATGCACTCGCGGCGAGCGCGGTCGGTGCCCCTCCCGTTGCTGGGCCGGGCGGTGGTCCTCCAGCTCCTGGATCGAGCTTCGTGGCAATGGCGTCGGTGGTGGAGGCGGTCGCTGACCGCAGCGGCGCCGGCGCAGCAGGTCTGCGTAGGAGAGCGGCGGGAGGTCACCAGCATCCTGCCGGGGTGGCTGGGATGCAATGGTGGCCGTCTGCTCCGCGCTATCTAGCCTGCGACATCAACTCCTGCGGACGCCAACCTTTTTGCGCTGATCGAAGCTCTCCCCCCCGGTCTGCCTCCCTCGACGCAGTGCTCTACGCCAAATTCGTCGCCCATTCCCAAGAAAACCCGAACTTCCCATACCAAATGGGACGTCCGCCGCTTCGGCGCCGGCCAGCGGGATTTTTGCATCTTGGAAATCTTTACGCTCACGAAGGAACAATGTGACGATGTTATCAAGTTCCTGGCCCGCCATGACGAACTTTTCCTGCCTACCCCTGGCGACAAGGTCACCAAGCCCGCCTGGGAATGGCTGCTTCAAGAACCGGAGGCGTACTTGAAGGCAGTCATCATGTGCAGCTACCTGCGCTGCGACGCCCACGACATCACCCAGATTGGCTACGCTGGCCTCAGGAGCCTCCTGCATGAGCGCAGACGGGCAGCCACAGCAGCTGCAGCATCCCCGCAGAGCAGCACCTCCCCCAGCACGGACTCCATCCGAGCTGCAGTGGCGGAGCAGCTGGCGCCGATGGCTGAGCAGCTCGCCGCCCTGAACGCGCCTGACGGCCCACTCAACACTCTCTCGGCCAAGGTCAACAACATTGAAGCCAGAGTCGCCCTTAAGCTCCAGCCTCAGTTTACTGCTACGCAAGAGCACATTGCCACCAAAGTTTCCGAGGCCACAGCCACTGTGACCACCCGCCTTAACCAGGTGGAAGGCCGAGTCGGCCAAGGCACCGTGAAACTTGAGGCAGTTGCCGCCAAGGTAGACGCCCTGGCCACGCAGGTCCCCGAGATCGCCGAGCGAACGGCCACCATCGCCGCCCAACCTGCTGGTAGGGCTAGTGATGACCCCTCGACTCGCGCCTCCTGGGCGGACCTGCTCAAGAGCCAGGCATCCTCTACCACGACCGCCATCACCACCAAGCTCCAGGAGCTGGAAGACACGCGCCGCGAGGCCGCTGACCGCGACCGTCGCCGCTGCCGGGTCATCCTCAGGCGCTTCGACATGCTGCCGGAGGAGACCCCAGACTCTCTTCTCGACGAGCTGAAGAAACAGCTCTTGGCGCGCATGCAGCTGCCAGGTGCGATACTGCAGGGCGCCTACCGCCTGCCCCATCCACGGGCCAAGGCTGGGCCCCCTCCAGTGGTCCTCACCTTCAGCGACATCACAGCCCGAGTTCGGTTCCTCTCTCGCCGCAAGAAGCTGGTGGACACCTCCTGGTCGCTTGACGACGACCTGACGCCAGCCCAGCAGCAGCAACGCCGCGATCAGTGGCCCGACTACATCCGCCACAAGACCAACCCCGAGAAGCCCCAAGTGTACTGGCGGGGCGGGGACCTCTACGTCAACAAGAAACTGTGGAAGCCCCCCCGGGCTTCCCCGGGATAGAGCACTCCAGCTAGTTGTCTAGATGGGGGCAATCGATGATGGGATAGCTTAGGCATTACAGCACTTGAAACGATATTAGCGCACAGCGTTATAGTACCTTCAATTAGCTCTGGCACCTTGTGGCCATCAGCTTGCGCCTTAATTAGCCGACGTCTTGAGCCCACCTCACATTTGTAGCATAAGCTATGCGTCAGCCTACCTATGGTATTGCACTGGTTGTATTGCACCCACAGTGTTGCGCCCCGGCACCATGCCGTGGAGAGAGCGCTCTGTGGCCTGCCCACCTGCGGCAGTGAGAGAAGCTAGGGCGCCCTCCCTCCTTCTCACTGTGTATATAGGGTTGAAGGTTCCTTTACTCTGTATTGGCACCCACGTGACGCAGTCACGTGCTTATTAATTAATTAATTAATCTAGCTTGGGGACCTGTGTGGCCAGGGCCTCGGTGTGGGCGGTGATGGCCTCAAGCTTCTTCATGAGCACGCCACACTTGCCCTCCACCTGGTTATAAGGCGAGAGACAAGTGCAGCATGCGTTTCCGAAGCTTGCGCCGCGGTGTGCAGCGTCGTGAACTGGGGCTGGAGCTTAATGTGGACGACCTTGGTTTCCACATATTGGAGACCCGGCCGGGCCTCCACCGTGTTGAGCGTCGTGTTCAGCGATGTCATCTTCTCGGCCAGCGGCCAGGTCACGTGCTCCTCCAGCACTGCGCGGATGTCATCCTTGCAGAGGGAGGGAGCCGATGGGGCTGCCGGCTGTGCGGGGGCGCCGGGGCGGGGGCGCTGAGCGCTCTGTTGAGGTCGCCGAGGCTGCGCTGCATGGTAGCGGCTGGCCGGTCAAGATAAACAGGTGTTGGCTTGGTTCGTCAAAGGTGGAGTCTGAGCCACTGTGTTTTTTTTCAGTGAGGATCGACGTGTCGCGGTAGTCGATAGCCGCCCCCCCCTTCTGCTTCACGAAGAGCTTCCGTTCCTGTACGTGCGAGGAACTGGAGGACCTCGGCGACTTCCTGCGGCGACAGCCCCTGCCACGTGAGGAGGGAGAAATTTCTGTCGCCGGGCAAGAATTGGCTCCATTTGTGGCGGATGTGGCATGGTTTCTTGGATTCAGGCGAGGCGCTTGGCGATGGGTTTGCTGGCGATGGGTTAGAGAGCCCAGGCTGCTGGGCAAGAACGATGGCGAGTGGGTTGGGCTGGGAGCCGGAAAGCTCCTTTTCCAAACCCCGTTTTGCCTTTGGGGTCGTCATAGCTGCTTGTCACGTGATAACTTTGGCACTACTGCGTTTCAGCCGTAACCGATTATACTGGCGTGTGCGTCTGAAAAAAACGCATCGAATGCAAGTGGTCTGACCGAATTTGGGGCTCAGACGCAAAAGATCTGAACTCCGCCGTCAGCCATACCGCCGTCAGCCATTTTCGTCGCCTGACAAGGAGATATGGGCTGCCATCTGCGATAAGCCGGTGTACTGGAAGGGGGCGGCCATCTACGTCGGCCACAAGCCCTGGCAAGCGACCCCCTCGACCACCGCGGCCCCAGCAACTCCAGCCCCAGCCTAGGGGAATACAGCAGTAGTGTAGAATAGTTAGACAGTGGCCTTGTACATGCCCGCCTACTACAGGCACTATACCAGCTGAGGCCTAGCCTTTTTAGTCATGTACATGTGTGCCTATGCTGAGCCACCCTCCAGATGATGCCTAGCTTTATTTAATTATGCAGTGCCCATGCAGGGAGTAACTCCCTGCTGAGCAGCCATGCCCTAGCTTTTTTGTATAGCTATGCTGATCTTCCCCCCCATGACAGGCTCCCCCCTTCGCTGGGCATAGCTTGAAGATCATGGGGATGCAAGTGCCCTGGTGCACCTAGAGCAAGGGTCCTTTACATCCCCACCCTTGCAGGAAGTAGCTTAGGATGTATGATAGGCCATATGCCCCCCTCTCAAGGGCTATGTGCTACATATACTCCCAACGGAGTTATGTTATGTACAATTCAATTCAATTCAATTCAATCTGCGATAAGCTCACCTTCCTGAGGGCCGGGCATGCTCCTGTTTGATCCCCACGGGCCCCGCGGCCTATTGCTAAAATGCAGGGTAGAAGTCCGCAGGTTATTGCCCCTGAGGATAGCCGCTACACTAGTAACGCCTCGTCTGCGGCCATTACAGTAGCTAGGACAGCTCAGATGAGGATTATATCGATCCGGCCCCCTCTAGTACGTGACTATATCTAGTACCTCTCTCGTACTCCTACACACAGATCTCGAGTGATTTATCTAGTACCAAATCCGAAAGGCTTGCATCACTCCCCGGACAGGCTCGAACTTTTGCGGATGACTGTAGGTGTAAGTTGGCGATGCCATGGTAACCGGAGACGTCCGTCCTATAGTCAGCAAAATTGGTGCGAGAGGTCCCCAGTTCGATTCCGGTCGGATTCATTTGCAGATCGCGTTTTTCCGCGTTTTCCGCGGCCCGGCACTGAACGCAAATGGTTTTCACCTTTGCGGAGTGCCTGATCAGAATATCTAGTACGTGACTACTACATGGTACGTTGGGGCATTATGCAGACGATATTTGTAAATTTCGTGTAATTATTTTCTAATATTGAGATTAGAATTTAGTAAGTACTCCGTGGTCCGTTGGTGGCATGTCCATGCGCATGACACGCAACTCGCAAGTACTTAGTTAAACTTACTTATGCTTAACTTGCTATGCACGAAGCTGCTGTATTGCAACCACAGAAGCTGCTAGACTCTCCCAGTACGTGAGCGCAGTTCACTTGAACCTGTGGCCTGCCTTTCAAGGCAATGAGACAAGGGATGGGTCCTGGCATGCATGCCCCCTTCTTGCTGTGCATCAAACAGGGATGAAAGCTGTACCTATGCTCAAAAGTTGGGATATCCCGTGACTCTCCCAACGGAGGCGCGTGAATGAATGAACGAATGAATTGGTTACGCTGAGACTCTAGCTCGAGCGGAGATAAGAAACAAAAGCCGGGCTGACCGTGTGCATGGTACGTGTATGGAAAGGTGTAGCACGTACCGGTGCAGGAGGCCCTGGTGTAATATTATGTCACACATGTCCAGATTAATTGCGGGGCAATCCCCTTGCACAGAATGATCTCGAGGATGCCCAGCTTGGGTACCTTTGAAAGCTCTGGCATACATGCATGATTGGACATGCGTATATGTCAGAACAACGCACAAGGTTGCCATGTAGATTTTTCCTGAACTATAAAGTCCTTTCTTATGCTTTAATATCGACGTTGACCGATCACAGGTCAACATGCTCACGAACACAAATATACTCACTAAACACTTTTCATAGTTCTAGCTGCCGCCTTGCCTAGTTTGCCAGTACATGCGTGGGATATCACTGCTGGTCTGATCCACACCATTCAAGGCTACATTCCCAACGGCCACACTACAACTTAATCAGGAGGGGAGATGGGGAAGAAGAAGGCCCACTCAGGGGAAGGCAGGTTAAGCATAGTTGTTAAAAACACCTAGGTCTGTGAGTATGATTACAGATATGCTGATGGATCCAGCTCCAAAGCACCCTTGGGCACGCCTTCCCCCTCCTTGCCCTTCATGGAGAAGCTGGGGATGCGGTGTGACAGCCGCGACAACCCCCTCAGCACCAGCTCCACCTCCTTGCCAGCATCGTCCAGCACGGGCACAAACAGCGAGCAGAAGCGCTCGCATTTGCGCAGGGGTACCACCGTGGCCACCACCGTTGTGCTGGCATCCCACCCACTAGTGCTGCCACCCGTCCCTTCCTTTGCTGTGTGCATACTAGTGAGCCCACAACTGGATTCAGTGCTGGGCAAGGTGCCCTGGACATCATATGCAGCTGTCGCTCCTTGTGACGCGCCATCCATGCGAGCCTGCTGCCCACTACCGGCGCCACCCGGCTGGTCTGTGGCCGACGAAGGAATAAACTCCAGCTTGCGGACGACCACTTTCTGGTGGAAGACAGGCGAATCTGCTGCTGCGGGAGCTGCCTGCGCCGGGACGGACCCGAGCGTCACCTCCTCCCCTGGCGGTGGGTACAGCGCCCACGTCTCACCCACCAGGGGGGTGACCCATACGGCCTGGATGCGCGGCCCCTTCCTGCTCATACCGCTCGTGATCCCCGCCGTGTCTGCTGGCACCCGCACCACCGTGGCCCCCGGCACCTTTTGCGAGAACACAGCGATCGACGTCTGGCAACCACGCGTCCCCGCGCGGAAGCGGCCGCACACGGTGGCTCCCTGCGGGTCGTCGGCCTCAAGCCACGTCTGCCACACCTTGAACGAGGGCGTGCGGCGCACCTGGTCGATCACCGTGTAGAAGCGCGGGAGGCCCTCCTCGTCGTACATCGCCCACACCTCACCGGGCTCAATATCCTCGGGCCGCCGTGTTGCGTCAAAGTCGTGGAAATCAGGGTCAAGCGTCACAAACGCCTTCTCGGCCGCCGCCTTGCGGGCATCCTCGTCCTCGTCGTCCTCGTCCTCCTCCTCCTCCTCCTCCTCCTCCTCCTCCTCCCGCTCTACATCCTTGTCCCGCTCTTTCCTCTGTTGCCTACTGGCATCTGCGTCGCGAGGACACCTGGAGGCGCCCAGGCTGGCATCCGGGGCATCTACCTCAGAGACGCTCGCCTCACGCTCCGCGTCGCCTGCCACCCTGGTGGTGCCGCCACTGGCTGCCCTAGCCCCACTGCTCTGACTGCTGCGTTTGACGTCGCCCCCGCTGCGACTGCCCCCCTTGCCTCTCGCGTTCTTCATGGCCTGGTCCCCCTCGTCGCCTTCCATGAAGTCATTGTCCGAGTCCCCGATCTCGCAATAGTTGACCTGCTTCAACCGGCTGCGCCGCAGGGGCACCTCGCGCATGCCGCGTGTGCTCGCACTACCTGACCCCTTGGTACTAACCCCCCGTGACGGCTCCGCAACCCCACGTCCCTGCTCGCCCTTACCATGCGAGGAGGACTTCTTCGACGACCTTGCCCCCACTATGACCACATCATCATCTTCCTCCTCCTCTTCCGTGTCCTCCTCTGAACTGCTCTCCAACTCCTCCTCGCTGTCCATGATCACCTGTACATTCCGCCGCTTCTTCGGTGGAGGAGGCCTCTTGGTGCGGGAGGCATCGGAGGACCTGGCCTTTGATGGGGGAACCCAACTGGCGGCCGGTGCAGCAGCAGCCGCAGTGGCCTCCCTACCTTCTGCCTTTCCTGGCCCCTTTTTGCGCTTGGCCCCTGTCATGCCACCCTCGCTCTTGCCCGCCACACCACCATCCTCGCCATGAGGCTTGCTTGGGACGGGTCTCGCGGCCGCAGCTTTACCGGGGCTGGCCGCACTGGCCATGCCCGGCATCCAGCCATGGCCATTGACTGCGTGGCTGTACGCTGCACTGGCGTAGGCTGCACTGGCCGCCGCCGCTGCTGCTGGGGGCACGGAAAAGCGCTGTTGCTGCTGCTGCTGCTGTTGCCGCCGCGTCTGTCTCGGTTGCTCGTGGTAGGCGTTCTGCCGGTGCAGCCATTGCTGCTGCTGCTGCTGCTGCTGGGCAAATACAGCCGCAGCCACCGCCTCTCGCTGGCGGAACTCCATGGTCCAGCGCAGCACATCATCTCGCTCTAAGCTGATAACAAACACGCGATTGCACAGCGCGCAGCACGCCTGGCGGTGGATCATCGAGGGGTCAGGCACCAAGTGCTTGTGACCACACAGGGTGCACGCCGTGGTCAACGGTGGGGGGGGCACAGGTGGTGACGGTCGGTACTGCGGCGGCGCCGTGTAGGCTCCTGGGTACCCCACTCCCGGGGCAAAGGAGTAATCTGGCATGTACATGCCATGGGGCACGGAGGGATGGAATGTGAAGTGGCTGGAACTTGGGGGACCATGGGATGTTGGCGCCGCAGTTGCCGGTGTTGCGGCCGGCTGGGCAGACTGGACAGCGACACAGTGACGCACCCTGTCGTGGGCGGCGCGAGCGGCCGCATTTGTGAGCACCTGTTGTGCCTGTCCAATCAGCTTGAAGGCCTCCTCGGCGCCGGCGAGCCGGTTCTTGTCGGGGTGCAGGATGAGCGCCAACTGGCGGTACTGCTTCTTGACCTTAGACTCATCAGCGGCAGGGTGCACTTGCAGGACCTGGGAAGAATGACAGGTCGTACATCAGTGACACGGCAAACAACGATATTCTTGCAAATGGTAGGTAAGAATGCAATGTGGCACTTTGTGAAGGTGACATGTTCCTTAAGCCAAGCAATAGACAGTGCATGGTCCAAGAGCTGGGGTCCGCTGCAGCCTGGACATCCGAGAAAGCCATGCAGTCAGTGCCAACCTTTTATTTAGAGAAAAAAGCCAAACATACCCACTGGACACGCCTACTACTGGTATATCAACGTACCTTGTACCAGTCAATGAAGCCTGAACCCGGGTGCGCTTTCCCGGCAATAGTAACCTCGATTATTGCCTGCAAATAATTGAGGGACGGGAGCTCAGCCCACATTCTTTTCGCTTTTTCGAAAAACTTTTGAGCTCCTTCATGATCCGAGGCGGCCAGGCGTTGCGTAGCAATTTCCACGCATCTCTCCGCTTCATCCTTGTTGCATGCCATCGAAAGAATTCAAAGGCCGGCTCCTACTTCGATGGAAGCAGACCCCTGAGGGGATGAGTGACATTCAGAAGTGCTTTCCCTGCGGATCCCATTTTTTCTGCGTCAAAGCATGTGCAGGGAAAATATGCCGATGCCTATAGTGGACCCTATTTCCAGCATGGTCACCGTCGAATGCCCATGCCAAGGCAAGTGCAGTCAACGGACAGGAAATGTGTAGATGACCACGAGGAACACCAGCTACCTGTCACGCAAATGCAACGGTTCAAAATTCCCAGTTTGCATCGATTTCCAGGGAAAATTCGAAGTGTTCATTTTCTTTTTGTCACACAGAATCGCAGCACTTCCGCCTCCTAGGTAACAGTTCTATCTTCGACTTGCCTCGGTCGATATACAAAGCCCTCGTGGCTCTCTGTGCTGCAATTCAAGTTTGCCCCTGGAAACTGCGGCTCGATTTTTGGTCGATTCGAGCAAAACTTGCATCTTGACCCCGTTGCTACAGGGGTGCGCGTATTTACGCCTTACCCTGGTCCATTGGGATTGGGGAGTGAGGTCTTGTCATGTAGTAATAATTTGATTTTTCAGATCTGCTTCGCGCCGTTTTCTGTAATCATGGCGGGACCTCACGGCCAAGCACGTGGCCTATATAAGGTAACCGAAGGTTACAACTTGTAAACAAAGAAGGTTACCTAGTGCCTACACCCCCCCCCACACGTTTAAGATTCTCAGGTTTCAGATCATCAGACTCTGGATTTGACCTCTACTAGTAGTATAACTGTAGTATAATGTAGTATAAAGTATTATAATCGAATCACACAAGTAAGATTCTTTAAGATGATGAGCCCTGGATTGGTCGGACCCCAATCTTAAACGTGTGGGGGGGGGTACCACCTGTGCTCTTATGTTACCTATGTAAATTGTAATTGCTGTCACGCCTATCAGCTGGATCGTCCCCAGCGCAGTCGGTCAGTCGTCTAAAGTTGCTCTCTGATCCCGCAACAGATCCAGGCTGGTCAGTTTGACCAATCGGGGGGAGTTGACCAACCGGGGATACATATTCCAGGTAAATAGGTGTACGTTTATTCCAAATATAGCCAGTAGGTAATCCCTGCTAAGCCTAGGGTATCAAGATGTCAGTGGCTAAAACGGAGCCTTACTAGACCACGGAAGCCACTGGACTTCTAATGGGTTGTCATTGGGCATGTGGGTAAAGATCCTGTTTTTGCCCATGAGGTCATGAAAGATCTCAAGTGGGCTGGGCTTATCCTGGTCCGCGCCAGGGTCCCAGATTTTGTTTTGTTCATTTGCAACCATCCAGTAGCGTCGCATGCCGGAGTTCCATAGGTAAATGAAGCGTGAGAGAACCCCAGCTTTGTCGAAAACTGTGCGCCTATTGAACACCACATCGTTTCGCACCGTCCAGATTGTATATAACATGCATGTGCGGAGCCATATCCACGCTTGTTGTGAAAAGGTGAGCTCAAGGCCAGGGGTGCCAGTGATGCCAAAGATAATTGAGCGGGTAGACACCGGTATGATAGGCTCAGACGTCCAGGCTGCCCATAAACCAATCAACCAGGTCCAAACTCCCTGGAGGTTACACCAGGTTACACCGGGGATACATATTCTGCGCGCTGGTTCCAACTCCCGGGCCCCGGCACACGGCTTGCGAACGAGCGCTCTTTTCAGTCTTCTGTACGGAGCTCCACCTGTAACTTCCCAAGCTTCACGCTTCCCTCGATATGGTCAGTTGGTCACGCGCGCCGCATGCATTTTGCCACAGTGCCAACCCTGCCTCCCTGCCCGATCATGCCGTTTGGTTCTGCTGGCCGCCCCGCGTGCTTCTGGAGTTTGCACGCTCGAATGCGGTCTCACACCACAAATGCGGGACATGGGTGTTATTGGGAAAATGTTGAAAGACACAGCGAGTGTTTAACACGCCTTCGGAAAACGAAGGCATCACATGATATAGGCCAGGTTAGGTTCGCGGCGCTTGGCAAGTTGGTCCGGGCTGAAAATTTGGTAGGATTTTATCTTTCTTGAAAGCCTGGTCTGCGACCGTTGCCGTGTCATTTCCAATCAAATACTCCGCAGCAGCGAGTAAGTAGGTTGTACACCAGCAGGCGCATCCATGGCTGGAAGGGGAGCAGCGTTGACAAAGCCAGCATGGATGGCCGCTGCCGAGGCTGCGGCCCTAAAAGAAGAATCGAGGAAAGCTGCTGCAGCTCGTGCAGCATTTGATGCGACTTTTGCAGACGTTGACCCTTCCAAAATTGTCCCCGACGAGGAAGAGGTCTGTGCAGTGCTGGCTAGGCGAAGGCGGTCGATTTAGAGGACCGCAGCCGACCGTCTCGCTTTCTTGCTGTCAGCAATGTTTCGCTTTGTATGTTATAATTTCTTACGCGTTTCTGGCATTTCTTCGTGGCGCTATTTGACCTGCATGTGTGTAGGAGGAGGAGGAACGCAGACTCAAGGAAATGTCTGCCCCGGTGACCGGCCCTGTAGATCCATCCCGCTGCACGGCTTCCGGAGTGGGCGTCACGGGAGGAGAGGCTGGCTCCCGTGTTACGTTTGTTATCACGACTCGCAGCCCCGAAAACCGCAATGTCTGCGTTGGGGGGGCATTTGTGCTGGCTAAGGTCACTCCAGGGACTTCGTTGGCATCAGCGTCTGATGAGGAAGCTATCGAGGTAAGTATCTGGGGTAATATCTATGGTTTGTTCTGTGCTATGGTATGTGCTGTATTGTGTGCTATGCTCAGTGGTAAGTAAGAGCTGCTTTTTTTTTTTTTTTCCTAGTGAATGGTCTGGAAAGTAAAATTATGACGCCACGCGTGGTCGTGCCTTTGTTGTTGTTTGCCTGCCTTGTCATATCAGCGTTATCAATTTCATGTTCATGGCCAAATCTCAAGTTGGTGTGAGCATATTTTCTTTCTTCCCATGTTTCTCTTTCTGTGATCATATGGCCGGCATGCTGCAGTGGCAAGTCAGACACAATTTCAGCCGCAGTTGCAAGACATGCCTGTGATTGTCATGGATGTCCCTAGTTGGTTGTATTCTACCTGTGGCTGCATCCTTGTTTGTGTATGTCTCTGTGTTTTATCCTGGCGAATATCCATGAAAACCGCTACCTTTTTCTAGCATGCTTGTTTACTGAGGGCCATTGCACGTGAGTTGCCAGTAAAAACATTTCTGAAATTTTCTAGAAACAAATTATTTGTCATCCTGTTTCCATTTGCAGCAAATTATGTGACAAAATGCCTGCCAAATTATTTTGCCGGGCAATGGCTCCACCGCACCCTTACTCATTCCAAACTCCATTCCCCAACCACACACACCCTTGCATCTGCGCCCTGGCCATGCCTGCCCCTCTCCAAACTTGCCATTGGGCCGTTTCCAATCGGCCACAGATTGGCTTTTGCCGTTCTCACAGGCGCCTTGTCCGGCAAGGACTTTGGTTTGCTGTCCCTTGCATATCTGACTGCGCTGACTACGTCTTCCCCTGCTGCCCCTCCCCCCCGCCTGCGTCTGCATCCATTTCGCACCCCATTCGCACACCCCATCTGTACCCCCTGTCTGCATCCCATTCCCACCCCATTGCCATCCCCTGGCCTACAGGCGGATGTCCATGACCACAGCAACGGCATGTACACCGTCTCCTATACGGTGCAGAAGAAAGGCAACTACCTCGTGTCCGTGCGGCTTAATGGGGAGGACATCAACGGGAGCCCCTTCCCCGTGTTCTTTGGGCAGCCCTTGGCCGACGGCGCGGCCAGTGGTGCCGCAGGCACGGCCGCAGGGGCTGCAGGAAGCACCGGGGAAAGCGGTGCCGGTGAGCCACATAGCATATTGCAGGGTTTGCGGCCATTGGAGCATCACTCGCTAGCTTAAACATTGTGTGCATCCGCACAATCCTCCCATGCCATCGGGTTGCCTCAACCACTAGTGGGGGCTTGGGATCGGTCATCCAGCATTTATAACAGGCTGCTCTTTGAAGAAAGTAATCACATGAGACCAGCATGTGCACATTACACCGTCCATTCAATGCCTGTATCTACTTTCCGCGGTGAGCTGCGAAGATCTTGCTTGCGTTGGTGGGGATGGCAATTTGTCCCCGCATTTCTGCTCGTTACGAATCTTTTGAGGGTGGTTTATGGCCAGGTTCATGGATTGGACTGAAGTGATTTCGGCCCCCTGTGTGGTGGTTTCTACTGTCGTGGGCACCCGCCACCCTGTGTACCCCCCCCATTGTGCCCCCCCCCCCCCCGCGCCCCCATTCGCCCTACCTGTGTGCTCTGCAGATCTTCCTGGTGCGTCAGCACCAGCTGCCGGTACGCACGCTCACACGCAAATCCCTTGATCTGCATTGGCATGGCCCATGCGCTCTCCCATGTTCATACGTTGTTTGTGAAGGCTTGCCTGCTTAGCTGTA
The DNA here is from genome assembly GCA_009746045.1 of Mesostigma viride. Classification (NCBI taxonomy): domain Eukaryota; kingdom Viridiplantae; phylum Streptophyta; class Mesostigmatophyceae; order Mesostigmatales; family Mesostigmataceae; genus Mesostigma; species Mesostigma viride. Next base: position 554,561 of record RPFO01000059.1, read on the forward strand.
GCTGCAGGGTCAAAGCCTGACCATCATGCGCCACTCAGCCGTTGTTTGCATGCATCCAGACGTGACCTGTCCCACCGAAAGCCCAGAACGAATCGTGCTTAACAGTGCCTGCAAAGGACAGTGATCCTAGTGGCAGCCACAAGGACATGTCCCAACTGGACCACTGCAGGATCGGAGTTGAAGAACGTGATAGGATCCGAGTAGAGCGATGGGGGCTCCCCCCCCCCCGCTGCAATTGTTTGCGGCCCCTCGCGCGCACCTACGCATGTGTGCATCGCTGCTGCAGCTGCCCCTGCTGCGTGCATGCCCTTGCTGCGTGTGCTGCGGTTGGTGTGCGTGCAAGCACGGCCCTGGAGGGGGGCGCTTCGCTCCTGCGGAGGATCCTGCTTGGTGCGCCCTGGGGCCCTGGCGCGCCCACACGCACCCTCGGCGTGCCGCGATGGCTCTTGTGTTTATTGGCTATGGGGCGCGACGTGCCACCCCACGGCTGGATGGCCTGTGGTTGGGGTTGGGTGTGTATGCATGCGTGCATGCCGTGGCATGTCTTCAGGCGCATGACAAGGAACAAGGAGCACCCTTTGAGAGGAGGCGAGAGCCGCGCTGCCCTTATGCACACTTTTCCCGTTGTGGCCGGCCCCCGCGCCACCCCACGGGTCAGCCCTCGCTGCGTAGCTGCAGCTGGAATATGATGTGACATGGGCGATGGCAGCAAGGAAGCGCGGTGGTGCATCCCATGCATGCCTTGTTCCTGCCTGCTTCTGTCAGGGTCTCACCGCTTGGGACTTGGGGTTTGCTTGAGGGCTTACTGTTATTGGGTATGCGATTGTGAGGCTTTGCTTGGGCTTTTTTTTGGGTAAGAAAGTCTATTCAGTCAAGTATGGTTGCAATTGAGGGTGTTGGGACGAGACTCTACTTCCTGTGGTGGGAAGCATTGATGGAGGGACGGAAACCCAACATGATAAGCAGATGGGTTATGTATTATTCCGATGCACCGGGGGCGCGCTGTGTTGTGTGGATCTGTTGGTTGTTGGTATGGTAGCCTGCGACTTGTATCGGTAGCTGGTGTTATACAAAACACGTGTTGCGAAATTCCCACTGGAAAGGCTCTCCAGATTCTGATCTTCTTCCCGTGCCTGTCTTTGCCTTTTCCGTCTTTGGTTGCCTGCTATGTTGTCACATTGTCACCACCCCGTTGGGAGTGTGCACCAGCTCATCCCAACACCCCCCTTGCTCCCTGTATCCTCCTCGGTTGTGAACCACCCTCTGGCGGCACATCCTCCGTCCTCTCCCGGTCATGTGCCCCACTACCCCTCGTCTCTCACGTGCCCCCTTCGTCTTGTCCCGTCACAAGTCAAGGGAACCGTCCCCTCATCAACTTCTCCATGCATCTGCACACACGTGCATGCCAACGGCTCCCGCTTCCACGCCCGCCACCTGAGTTGGACACTTGGCGCACTGTTCCGCCTTTTGCCGTCTCTTCCCATTATCGCCTCCACTGTGCCGTACTCATGACGTAAACGTGGTGCATATCCACCTTTATGTCTTGCCGCATGCGCAAACACATGCACCACATGCACTAACTCGTGCACTAGCCGAATGACGTCTACTCCCACAAGCATCAGTGCACCCCCCCCACACTGTCGGAGTCCCCGCTGGTCAGTTTACCTCTCTTGTCTCCACCGCCCTCCTGTCCAACCCCACGCCTGCACCACTGCGCACGCACGTCTTGGGTCTTCCCATTCCCACTCCCCGCCACCGCCTGTTGGTCCACCCACCCCCCAACATGCCTCTTCTCCCCACCCACTCCCCCTGCCCCGACCCTCGACCCCCCGTCCAATCACCCAATGGCCTCCCACCTCCCCAGGCTTGGTCATCCCGCCCCTCGTCGCCCTCCAACTGGCGGCGCGCACGCCGGACCAGCAGGCCCGCACTGCCTACGTGACCAGCCTGCACCCGGACGTGACGACGGAGCAGCTGCAGGCCGTGTTTGGCTTCTGCGGGACAATCTCGTCGTGCTCGTTTGTTGGCGCCAAGGAGGTGGCGCTCATCGAGTACAGCAAGGCGAGCGAGGCCGAGGCGGCGCTGGGGCTGGACAACGTCACGGTGCGATGCCCCGCGCGCGCATGGCCTAGTCAAGGAACGGTTCCACTAGTCAGGGGCTGGGCAACGTCACGGTGCGATGCCCCGCACGCGCATGGCCTAGTCAAGGAACGGTTCCACTAGTCAGGGGCTGGGCAACGTCACGGTGCGATGCCCCACGCGCATGGCCTAGTCAAGGAACGGTTCCTCTAGTCAGGGGCTGGACAACGTCACGGTGCGATGCCCCACGCTCCCTCATGCAACAACTGATAGTACAGTTACAGCCTTGCATTAATCTAGTCGAATCATGTGATTATGTCAATGCATTTGTATTTCTCACCAGCGATGCTGTCCTGGTGTGCTCCCAGACCGGGGTTAACTGCAAGGGACGTTCATGGACCACTGTTTTAGGTAGTGAATTCGGATGCATTCTGGGTGGCACAATACTGCAGACGCCAGGGCACACCCTGTTTCCAACTGCCAGTGGTCAAGGTGGAGCACGCGTTTGAGGTTTGCAGCGCGCATGCGACAGCAGATCTGCTCCCCCACGCATGCCCAAACGGCTGACCTGCTAGAGGCTGGTCCCCCCTTGTCCACTCAGGCAGCATGGCATGTTGTATGGGCTGTCACAGGCCCTTGTGTGGCCAGGCTCGGAATACTGATGAACCGCACCGGCTTCCCAACAAGTAACGCATGCTCCCTCCCACTTGTTCCTCGCCCGCCCCCTCTCAGTGCCACTAACCTTTCATGGACGTCCTTGTGGCGCACGCTGGTGCCTCCACCCCACCCCACGGTGCGTGTCACCTCCACCCCCTGCGGCCACCTGACGCGCCGCGCTGCAGCTGGGAGACCGCAAGCTCAAGGTGCTCCTCGCCAAGGCCGTTGCAAAGGACCTGCCACCCGGCACACTGGCCGGCGTGCTTCCAGGCCTGCTGCCACCGCCTGGCCTTCCCGGTCTCGCCGGCACGTCCGGCCTGCTGGGCAGTTTACCCGGAGCCAGTGCAGGCACACTCGCGCTGCTGCAGCAACAGTCGCTTAATGCTGCCGCGGGCACCAGCGGGCTGCTGGGGGGCATCGGCGGCCTCGCCGGTGGACTGGGCGGCCTAGGCACCATGGGTGCGCTCGGCGGGCTCGGCGGCCTGCCCAACCTGGGCCTGGGCCTGGGTGGCATGGCCGGCCTGGGACTGGCCAGCGGCAACCCGTTGCAAATGCAGCTGCTGCAGCAGATGCAGCTGCGGCAGCAGGTGGTGCTTGCCCAGCAGCAACTGTTGGCGCAGCAGGCCAAGGAGGCGGAGGAGGAGGCGCGCAAGAAGCAGGCTGAGGCGGCGCGCGAGGCACAGCGGCTCGCACAGGACAAGCAGATCCAGGTGAGGGGTGTAGGCAGCAAGCAGGGGCACGGGAGGGCGTGTGCGGGGCAAGCAGGGGCAGGGGAGGGCATGTGCGGGGCAAGCAGGGGCAGGGGAGGGCATGTGCTGGGCAAGCAGGGGCAGGGGAGGGCGTGTGCGGGGCAAGCAGGGGCAGGGGAGGGCATGTGCGGGGCAAGCAGGGGCAGGGGAGGGCATGTGCGGGGCAAGCAGGGGCAGGGGAGGGCATGTGCGGGGCAAGCAGGGGCAGGGGAGGGCATGTGCGGGGCAAGCAGGGGCAGGGGAGGGCATGTGCGGGGCAAGCAGGGGCAGGGGAGGGCATGTGCGGGGCAAGCAGGGGCAGGGGAGGGCGTGTGCGGGGCAAGCAGGGGCAGGGGAGGGCATGTGCGGGGCAAGCAGGTGCAGGGGAGGGCGTGTGCGGGGCAAGCAGGGGCATGTGCGGGAAGAAGCTCGTGGGTTGTCTGTGTGTGGCCAAAACCGATGCCCCTTGGAAATTTTATTGCGTTCGTCCTTACTATGGACAGGTGCACCGCTCGTGAACACCAGTGTGTGTGGTGCTTGCCATTCTTCATGGATGGCTAAGTGGCTGGGAGGCACCCTAGCTCCATTGCTTTGCCAAGTATAGGTTTTGCCTGCTCATTTCTTTGCATGGCCCCCCTGTCTGTGTCCAGCGTATCGCACATGGCCGTCGCATGTCACGTGGGGGGGGTGGCATCCCACCATCCGTGCATCCCACATGGATCCCCCGCCGCGCAGACGAAGTACTCGCACCATGCGGTTCCTCTCCGTGCATCTCACCTGCATTACCTTCCTCTCTTCCACCTTTCCCCGACCCACCTGCCCCCAACCCACCCTAGCATGTAACCTGTTCCCCCCCCACGCACACCTACCCGCCCCTTCCCACCCCCGACCCCCAACCTACACACACACACACACACACACACACACACAGCTGGCTCGCGCCACACTGGAGATGAAGAACGCCGCGTCCGAGTCGGCCGCGCGCGCCGCCGCCATCAGCCGCCGCCTCAAGGCGATCGAGGACGAGGCGCGCCGCAAGGAGGAGGAGGAGCGCCGCAAGGAGGAGGAGGAGCGCAGGCGGGTGGAGCGCGAGAAGCGCCGCGAGGAGGAGCGCAAGCAGGAGGAGGAGGAGCGGCGCGCGCGCAAGAAGAAGAAGAGGGCCAGCCGCAGCAGGAGCAGCAGCCGGTCACGCAGCGCCAGCCCCAGCTCGAGCTCCAGCAAGAGGTGAGGGGTTGAGAGCTCAGGGGTTAAGGGAAGGGGACAATGCGGGCGTGTTTTTTTTTGTTGGACATAGTTGTAGCTGGTGTGAAAACGTGGATTCCTTGATTCCTCGTCTCGTGTTTTTTGTTTCTCAAGTTCTTTCTCACTCGATTTTGTAAGTCCCTTGGGGTTGCTGGGTTGTGGTTGCGTGCAGACACTATTAGGCGCAGTCCGCCGGTCCAATGAAACACATTGAGTGGATGAAGTAGTGCGTGATTCCCGCACTGATGAGGTTCTTGGCGGCTGTATCTGGTATTTGTGAGCGGCTAGTCGCCTCGCTGCTGGCTCGTGTGCATGTTTGTCCCCTTGCGCAAGTTCTGACAGCAGATGAACTCGTGCTTATTTTGTCGTGTGTCTTTGGTGCGCTGTTGGTTTGCTTCCTCGTGCCTTGGTCGGGATGGCGGGTTTGTCTGGACCACGGGGTATCCATGGTGCCACCTCAGCAACAGCAAGAGCCCGTCCCCCACCAAGAGCGATGCTTCTAGCCGCAGCCGCAGCAGCAGTGCGGAGAGGTTGGCGGAGTTGGCGGCCGCAAAGGAGGAAAAGGAGAGGGAAAGGGAGCGGGAAAGGGAGAAGACAAAGCAGAAAGAGCGGGAAAGGGAGAAGGAGAGGGAGCGAGAGAGGGAGAGGGAGAGGGAGAGGGAGAGGCAACGGGAGAGGGAGAAAGAGAGGCAGCGGGAGCGCGAGAGGGAGAAGGAGAAGGAGAAGGAGAGGGAGCGGTCGCGCCGGTCGCGGTCTAGGTCCCGTGAGCGGCGGCGGGAGAAGGAGAGGGACAGGGATAGGGACAGGGACAGGGATAGGGACAGGGACAGGGAAAGGGACAGGGAGAGGGACAGGGACAGGGACAGGGATAGGGACAGGGATAGGGACAGGGACAGGGATAGGGAGAAGGAAAGGGCTAGGGACAAAGACAGAGATAGGGATAGGGACCGCGACACAGACAGGGACAAGGAGAGGGAGCGTGAGCGTGGATCAGGCAAGGAGAGGGACAGGGGGAGGGAGAAAGACAAGGACAAGGACAAGGGGGAGAGGGGACGTGATAAGGAGCGTGATGGTGAGAGGCGCCGGCGCCAGAGTGGCGAGGAGGCAGCTGCCCCCAAGGTGGACAACGAAGAAGCCAAGAACGAGATGGAGGGGGAGGAAAAAGACAAGCCCCACGAGGAGGCCGCGGAGCCGGATGGCAAGGGCGGTGTGGGTGCGGACGAGAGTATGGAGGAAGAGAGGGTGGAGGGAAGGGGGGAGGAAAACGTGGTTGCGGAGGAGGGTGACGACGGCAAGCGCAAGCACGGTGGGTCCACGCGGCGGCGCAGCAAGAGCCCCGAGGACCGTGCCGAGCGCAAGCGGCGCAAGGAGGAGAAGCGCAGCAAGCGCAAGGAGGACAAGTCATCGTCACGCCACAAGAAGCGAGGCAGCCCCAAGGGGGAGGGCGAGGGGGCCGGCGCAGGGGAGCCTGAGAGCGCAGCGGGGGACCATGCGGCCGACAAGGAGCAAGGGCCGCTGGCAGGGGAGGCAGGCAAGGGGGGGGCAGAGGAGGAGGCTGCGCAGGAGAGCAAGCGGAAGAGCTCGCGAGGCAAGCACCGGCATGGCATCCGCACCAAGCGGGCGGCAGAGGAGGACGAGGATGGGGATGACACACGCGTGCGAGACGGGGATGAGTGGCCCAAAGACAGCCCCAGCAGGATGTCGGAGTCTGACTGATTGTATTGCTTTCATGTACTGCAGCAGAGCGCGCTTGGGCAAGTTGGCTGCTGATTGAATGGCAATGTTTGCAAGCCAGTTTCAGTGGCTGCATACTTCACACCTGGGTCTGTATATCTGTGACGATGGTAAACGATCCGGGACCTCGGTATAGTTTTAGCCTGATGCTGAGCATTGCCCATTGTATCTGACACGGGTAAAGATGTGCATGCTGAGTTTTGTAGGTTGATCACTGATAAGGATCCAACAGGTGCTTTCTGGACTGTGATGAGGACCGACCAGTGTACAGATGTTTCTAGCACCGCACGGTGTTTTTCTCGTTTACAATCGAGGAGCTTTTCGAAGCAGATGTACGGCTCGAAGCTATTAAGCTGTCATAGTCATGCCCACCCATCGCTGCTGAAGAATAAATTTAATGTGCACTATACTTCCTTTACGCATTAACTTTACAAACAAAATTTGAGCTCCAGTCAATTCGCCATTTGTTTTCTTGAAACAACTTACATATCAAGGTTCCCATGTTTGACTGGCTGGAGTTTGATGTTCAGCTTAAGGTCTCTTTAACCCGTGTTTTTTTACAACGCGATACATCGCGTTGTAGGGTTAGAACGCGATGTATCGCGTTGTAATCTGACACGTGGCAAACCTATTAAACATGCGATTTTTGGTCTGAAACTTTCAAGACAGGTCAGAAACATCTCATAGAATTCAAGAAAAAATCCTGGTATTTTTGGTATTTTTTTTGTGACAGCTGCAAACAAATATGTACCACTGAAATCAGGCATTTTCGCGGGACGAAGGTGAAGACGACGGCGATGGCGGCAGGTAGATCTCGCCAGTTTTCGCGCGAATTTCAGTGGCTGTTGGGTAGCACGACCATGATGATGCGTTCAAAGGTTGATAATTAGGTTTCTACGAGTTTGTTGAGGTACTGGGGCAAAGAAAACGTAGTTTTTTCCAGTTTCTCACCCAACTTTCATGCGGAAACCCTGGAAACCGGCATACATATTATTACGGCAAGACTCGGGTCTGCTGCGGCACCATGCTTGGTATTTCCATGGTGTTTCGACTTCTTAACACATGTTTATTCATTCCGAACGCCCGGACTCTCGGCTAAACCGAGATTTGTGCAGACTTTTATTGGGTAGCTCCGGGCATGATGGTGCCTGCAAATAGCGTAAGGCGTGACCGTGGCTATTGCTACGGTATGCTGTATTTTCCTGGAAATGGCCTCTGCCACCGGCTCAATAGTGCTTGCAGGCGTAAGTATATCGTGTTTCTACCTAGTTTCTGCCAGTTTTCCACTTATTTCTACCGACCTCTGCCCAGCCTCTCTAAGACCGCCATCCTACTCGACGTTGCTTGCATGTCAGCCATAGCAGGTTGCAGTTGTGCAGTATTTAGGTGCTGTATACGTCGTCAAGCCGTGCATATATCGTGAGGATTGGATGTTGATGGTTTATACTGCGTTGATTGTGCAAGAAGATCAGCTGGGTGCCCATAATCATGGTGTATAATCATGTGTTGTTAGCATCTTGCCACCATTTGCTAGCATGCATTCCAGCGTCATCTTTGCCTGCATGTAAGCTCATGGATCACTCAACCTATCCAAGCCTTGCATTACACGTGCCTCTTTCTTTCAGTATTGCACGCGTTATGGAATGAAAACCCAGCACCTCCATTCCCACGAGGCATGTGCTCAACACGTTGTGAGAGTGGATGATGCTTTGGCTATGGCTGCCTGATTCAGTCATATTAGGTCATCCAGTCATGATGTTTGATGCATGTTTGATGCTGTATAACTTATACAACGCCTATGTTCAACGTTTTGACCCTCCAAGCTCACTATGGCCCCGTTTATGGGGCTCGGGTCGTTGCGTAATGTTGTCAAGGGCTCTCATGTTTCCCACTGCGTTGTACTGCGTTGTAATTGTGATGCTAATGAAAAATAGCTCCAGTGGCCCAATGGGCCTGAGTTTTGTTTCACAGAGCCTGCATATGTTGCCCATAGCTCGTGCAAGAAGCCAGATTTTTTTCATGAACCATTTGTGAATAAGCGCATGACTTGTGACCTAGGGTCAAGAAATCGCGGTCATGGTCAGACCCCCCTGTATTCAAACCAGTGTATCTCTCTAATGAATAAGCAGTTTGTAGGTCTGAGTAGCTCAAAAAATCCTTTGATTTATGGGCTTTCAGGAAAGTATATACATGACCATGAAAAAAAATTTTCCTTAGGTGCTATACGCGTTCTAAAAAAAGCTTACAACGCGATATATCGCGTTCTAATTAAAAAAACACGGGTTAATCACCTGATTCATTCACTCACTCACTCACTCACTCACTCACTCACTCACTCACTCACTCACTCACTCACTCACTCACTCACTCACTCACTCACTCACTCACTCACTCACTCACTCACTCACTCACTCACTCACTCACTCACTCACTCACTCACTCACTCACTCACTCACTCACTCACTCACTCACTCACTCACTCACTCACTCACTCACTCACTCACTCACTCACTCACTCACTCACTCACTCACTCACTCACTCACTCACTCACTCACTCACTCACTCACTCACTCACTCACTCACTCACTCACTCACTCACTCACTCACTCACTCACTCACTCACTCACTCACTCACTCACTCACTTAATTAATTAATTAAACACGTCTCCTTCATGCCAAAGGCATGCCACAGCTGCATTCGGGCGCGCTAGCTAAAAGGACAGGCTAACGATCCGGCAAACTGTGGGTGCAATAAGACCCATGTAAGCGTCGCATAACAAGTAGCGTGGGCAAGTAATCTGAACATATAGCCAGGGCGTAGCATTGCTGTACTCTTTTCACATTTTTCCCTCGTGATTAAATGGCTGGAAATGGCTGACGGCGGTATGGCTGACGGCGGAGCTCAGATCTTTTGCGTCTGAGCCCCAAATTCGGTCAGACCACTTGCATTCGATGCGCTTTATTCAGACGTACACGCCAGTATAATCGGTAACGGCTGAAACGCAGTATTGCCAAAGTTATCACGTGACAAGGCCACGAGCCACGAGATAGCCATGGCTGACAGCGGAGCTCATAACTTTCACGTTTGAGCACCGAATTCAGCCGTGAATATCACAATCGACGCGTCTTTCTACGACGCACATGCTGATATAATTTTCCGCAGCTGTTACGCAATATACGATGAGCAAACGCCTCTCGACACAACGCAGCCTGGCGGCTGCGCTCAGCAATGAAAATACGTCTGCAGCTCCGGCTGCATGCAGCCTCGCCCACCGGTCCAGAAGGCAGCGGCGCCACTAGCCAAGCTCTAGTGGTCGCCCAGCCCCCTCTGGCCGCCTCGCCAGCAGCGTCGCCTGAACCCAAGCGCAGTCGCCCTGCCGAGCCGACCTGGGAGGAGTTCGACTTTGACGCCAGCCAGCCCGGCTTTTTTGACAAGCTCAACCCCGACAAGATCCTGGGCTACGTGTTTTTCGGATCGTATGCCTCGCTCCTTGAAATGTGCAAGCAACTCTTCCATCAGGGCCGCCTCACCGATTCTTTCCAGCTAGAGGCGCGCCCACACCTTCGACCAAATCCTCAAATGCCGCCGCCCCCACCTTCAGCAACGCGTCCTTTTCTCCCTCCTTGGCCGCTCCCTCGAGGAGCTTTGGCCCCCCACGCCCCTCACCACCACCTTAACCGAATCCTCCATCCGCTCACTCCTCAAGGAGGCCCTCGAGCAGCACGTGGCCCCCATCGCGCAGCAGATGTGGCGGTCATGGGCAGCAAGCAGCTCTGAGGGCCGCCTACGAGCAGGCTGAGAAGGCAGATGCTCAGCAGATGGTCAAGGACCTGCGCAGCTGCCAGCAGAAGCACGACGGCAAGGGGGCCTGGTTCTGGTACAAGCGCCTCGGGCACCCGGACGGCCTCGGCCGGCCCCACCGCCACGACGTCCCCGGCGCCCCAGCCAAGCGGCTTCGTACCTCAGTGGGCCACGGCCACGGCCGAGGTCGTGGGGACAGCTGCGCCGCCCCCACCCCTGCTCCCAGCCGCCGCCGCCCGCCCGGCCGCCCTGGCCGGCCCCGCTGGCCCCCCTGCCCCGCCTAGGTCAGCGGCGGACTACCTACGGTCCCCCCGCTGGTCGGCCCACTTGGCGACCCGTCTGACATGCCTCCTTTCACCTCTCGCGAGGTCACGGAGGCGGTCCAGCGCCTGCAGGCGTTATGACGCAGCCACCGGCTCTGACGAGATTCCGGCCGCAGTTGTAAAACTTGCAGCCGAATTCGAGGACACAGGTGTTATGCTGCTCTTCCGGGACATCTGCAACCGCCTTCTGCTGTCGTCGCAACCACCTCCAGCGGCCTGCATGGCAACACAGTTTTCGCACGATGCTGTACAAGAACAAGGGGTCGCCTGCCGACCCCGGCAACTACAGAGGGGTGTGCATTCAAAGTGCCCCCCTCAACCTTCTTATGCGGCTCATCCTGAACCGCCTGCGCACGGCCCTGGACGGTCACCTCAGCGAGACTCAGCACGGCTTCCGTTCAGATTCAGGTCGCAACACATGCCGGTGTACAGGCGCTCTTCGCTACTCGCCGCCTGGTGGAGGAACTGCAACGCCTTCAGCCTGGTGAGTCCCCTTTGCACCTTGTGCTGGTGGACCTCATCAAACAAAGCCTTCGATTCGGTCAGTTTCTGGCCTGCGCTTTGGGACATCCTCGAGTTGTTCCGGATCCCCCGCCCCCTGATTGCTGTCATCCGCAACCTGTATGAAGGGTCCACCACTTCGGTGTGCACTTCTTACGGGACCACGCCCCCATGCCCTTTACAGAAGCGTGTGTGGCAGGGCTGCGTGCAGTGTCGCCCTACCTGTTCATTATTGTTGTCGAATACGTAATGATTCAGGCGCGCAAGCGATTTTCCCGCATCGTGGGCAGGGAACCAGGAGTGCAGGTTGCTAACAAATTCTGGCATGGCGGTACGTGCGGACACGGAGATCAGTCGGCTAGCAGACATCATTTACGCAGACGACACCACCCTCCTCGAGGACACTGAGCACGTGCAGACATGGCTTGACTGCCTGGCTCTCGAGGCCCGTGCAGTGGGGCTTGAGGTCAGCAAGAAGACAGAGGCCCTGCATGGCGGTTGGGCTCACCAACTCACCGCCGCCCCTCTATCTCCTAGACGGCTCTCGAGTCCTGTATCGGGACCGCGTTAAGCTGCTGGGCAGCCTGCTCCCCAGCTGCGAGGTTGATGTGGACCATCGCATCTCCCTCGCCTGGCACGCTTTACGCCAGTACCGGGCCCTGTGGCGCAAGCCCTTGGGCAAGATCGAGAAACAGGACCTGTTCAAGGTCCTCGTCCTTCCTGTTCTCACGTATGGCGCCGAGACGTGGACCCTCACCGCCGACCTGGCCCGCAAGCTGGACGGCGCGGTCACTGGGCCAGCATGCTGCGTTCCATTTTCAGAGTAGGATATGCTGCTCATGTCCGCAATTGAGGACCTGTACCAGGGCATGCCCTATATCACCAGCAACATTAAGCAACGCCGCCTGCAGCTAGTAGGGCACCTAGCTCGATCGCACCAACCAGGTAGACACCTCACGTGGCCCCCCCGCAGGACTGCGACCAGCCCAGCCTGGCCGGCACCTCCTGACGTGGGCTGGGCTCAGTGATGTTAGACGCCGCTAGGCCCGCACCTTCAAAGAACAGCTAGTAGAGGACATGGGGGGCCTAGGCCTCTCCGTGATTTGGAAGAAGATGATGGACAAGGCCAAGCTATGGGCCGCCAGGTCATAGACTCAGGACAACGAGCCCCCCCCAGTGGGGAAGCGCCCGCGTGTGCAATCCCGCGGGAGGCACGCCAGATAGCTCCCCCTAGGGCAGCGTGCGGCTGCCTAGATCGATGTTGTAGTTAGTAGAATGCTGTTAGATAGATGTAGTATGTAGCCAATGTAGATAGACTAGACCGGTAGGACTGTTTGCACCCATCCATCCATCCATCGGGGTTAATGCTCCGTGACTCCCCAACGGGAGCACGAGTCTAATTAATTAATTAATGGGCAGCACGCTGGCTGCCGAGCTCCCCCTCCTCTCCACCGCCACCTCCCGACCATCTCCACCGCCACCTGAGTCCACCCTCCTCGCCTCCTCCACCGCCACCACCTCCACCTCCGACGCCATCACCGCCCAGCTCCGTGACATCGACCAGCGTCTTAAGGACAACGCCATCGCTATCGAGGTTCTGCAGAACACCGCAGGCCTCACCGCCCAGGCGGCGAAGGACATTGCCGCCAAGCCAGCCCCGGCTGGCCTGGCCGGCGATGCTCCTCCCATCACCACCTGGGCGGACATGCTTAAGCAACATACCACCTCCACCACCTCCGCCGTCGCAGCCCAGCTCCAACGGCAGACGCTTGACCTCCGCGAGGAGGCCGAGCTTGCCAAGCGCAGCCTCAACGTCATCGTCAAGAACTTCACCATGGAGGAAGGTGAGACTTCCGAGAAGCTTTTGCGTGCGTTTGAGAGAGAAATCCTTGGTCGCATGGGGCACCTTAACGGTGAGATCGAGCTGGCAACCCACCGCTTTCCCCGCGGGGTAAGGCAGGGCCGCCCCCGCTCCTTCTCACCTTTTAAGACCCCGGCGGACAAGATTTCTTTTCTCAGACGCCGCAAGCGGCTCGAGAAGACTCTCTTCACCCGGCCTTGATGATGACTTGACCCTGGCGCAGCAACAACGGCGACGGGAGCTATGGCCGACCTATACCTCCAGCTCCGGCAGACCAAGGCGGGCCAGCCGGTGTACTCACTGGAAGGGGGCGGCCATCTACGTCGGCCACAAGCCCTGGCAGGCGAACCCCCCCCCCCCGCGGCCCCAGCGACTCCAGACGCCGGCCCCATGCAGCTTAGGGGAATACAGCATTAGTAGTGCAGAATAGATAGACCGTGGCCATGTACATGTATGCCTCCTAGAGGCACTATCCCAGCTAAGCCCCGCGCTTTATTTAATAATCATGTACATGTGTGCCTATGATGTGCCACACTCCAGACGATGCCTAGCCTTATTTAGTAATGTTGTGCCCATGCAGGGAGCCGTAACTCTCTGCTGAGATGCCATGCCCTAGCTTTTTGTATAGCCATGCTGATCTTCCCCCCCATGACAGGCTCCCCCTTCGCTGGGCATAGCTTGAAGATCATGGGGATGCAAGTGCCCTGGTGCACCTAGAGCAAGGGTCCTTTACATTCCCACCCTTGCAGGAAGTAGCTTAGAATGTATGATAGGCCATATGCCCCTTCTCTGGGCTATGTGCTACATATACTCCCAACGGAGTTATGTTCCTAATTAATTAATGGCTGTACTAGGACTAGGCTATAAGGCTATGGCTGGTTGTGTACCGTGCGTTTAATTGCGGCACGTACGTGACTAGGTATGTTACTTACTTACTTGTACTTACTTACTTGCTTGTACTTACTTACAATTGCTTGTACTTACTTACTTGCTTGTACTTACTTGCTTGTACTTACTTACGTACGTACTTACTTACTTACTTACTTACTTTAAAAAATTAAAAAATCAAATTATAACATGCCTCCGTTAATTGGGAGATCATGTAGCACATATTCCTTGATGGGTGGTGGATTCAAAGGAGAGAGCCACGTAATCTAACTATATATCCTACTAACGCTAATCTACGTAGTCTAGAAAAATCCTAACTGCCCTACTCGTCAAAACGCCTCCTCCTCTTGGGGGGAGGGGGCTTGCCCACAGGGTTGGGCGCGTGAGCCTTGACAATCTTCTGCCACCGCGTCTCGTTCTACTTACTTACTTACTTACTTACTTACTTACTTACTTACTTACTTACTTACTTACTTACTTACTTACTTACTTACTTACTTACTTACTTACTTACTTACTTACTTACTTACTTACTTGCTTACTCTCGTTCTACTTATACTTACTTACTTACTTACTTACTTACTTACTTACTTACTTACTTACTTACTTACTTACTTACTTACTTACTTACTTACTTACTTACTTACTTACTTACTTACTTACTTACTTACTTACTTACTTGCTTGCTTACTTACTTGCTTACTTACTTACTAATCATAAAGGATGCATGCATGCATGTTGGGGCTATGGCTGTCTATGCCTATAGAGCAACGGTATGTGTGAGATATGGTGGTCCCGGCCAGCGGAATCCGGGCAGGACATGAACGAGCGATGTACGACAATTAACGTATTTGCGTGTTGTTTGCAGCGGAACACGCCTCCCATGCATTATATATGACAATTTTATCCATGCATACTTCAGCGAGCTTCCATGCCTGTTGTAGAGAGTGGTATTAGCCCTGCTGAAAGTGCGCAGTTTATGGCATTTCTATGGAGTATGGCATTCCGTTAGTGCAGGTAGGCAACGTGTTTGTATTCCAGCACTTTTGGCAGCCTTTTATAGCTTGCTATAATGCATTATCGTGTTGCATGTCATTGATGCATGGCTGTTTTCACGCGCGTAACCCACACACATATATGAGCACGTTATATAGGGGTAAAGGGCAGGTGGTCTGACCCTTAAGGAACCCCCCATTAATTAATTAATTAATTAGACTCGTGCTCCCGTTGGGGAGTCACGGAGCATTAACCCCGATGGATGGATGGATGGGTGCAAACAGTCCTACCGGTCTAATCTAAATCTTGCAATACCAAGAATGGGCCGTTGCCCTATTAGCGGGGGGGTGGGGGTGGGGGTGGGGGTGGAGAAGGGTAGTGCTGGAGGTGGGGGTGGGGGTGGGGGCCGGGGGGGGGGAGGGGGAGGGTGGCGATTGGGGTTAATGCTTGTCAACGCATGGAGTCTTTCTTTCAGGGCGGATATGCGTCGTCTCCGTCCTGGCTGGGGTCGCCGGCGTGTCGACTGGGCCTCATCCCGCTCAAGGCGGGCTAGGAGGCGTGTGAGGCTGGTAAATTGGCGGGAAGGTTGACCGTGGCGTGCCTGGCGACCTTGCATCCTCATCATGCTCGCACGGTGCGACATGAGGATGGAAAGGGGCTTGTTTATAAAAGGCTGTGCCCAAATGAGCCTATTGTACCGCGAGGCCGCGAGGGTGTGCCCTTACCGGGCGCCCTCCATACCGGGGACGTGCGCCGCGTGGACGATGATGACGCAGCTGGGCCGGGCGTGCTGGGGACGGCCCGGCTTGTGCCGCTTGTTGGGAGCCGGCCTGCACAGCCGTGCGCTGACCGTTGATGAAGAGCACGGGGGTGTCGTGGACGAGGCGGACGTAGACCCGGAACTGAGTTCTGGCCTTCATGCCTGGCCTTGATCGCCACGTGGCTGCCCAGCAAACCGTTCTTGCATGATGACTAGCTGGGCGGGGGAGAGTAGGGTAGCTGGGCCGGCGTCGAGGCTCGGCGCGTTTCTCCCGCCCAGGAGCTTGCGGGCCTGCCGGGAGTACCTTCACCTTGCTTGCCATGTTCGCGAAGGTCACCCGGATGGGGCCAGGCTGGCCCGCCATCCAGGCGGCCGACTCAATGCGGATGCGTTCGTTGCCCAGGTGCAGCCGGCCCATGATGAGGCTGTGGTACAGGCGTTGCGCTAGCATCAGGTCCGTTTCTGGCTGCTGCGCGACCTGGAAATACCGGACCATGCACTATACTGCGTGAGCGCAGGTCCTCCTCGACAGCAGTCTTGTGGGCTGCAGCCCCCCTGCGTGCGGCATCCTCCATCAGGTTGGCAATGTCTGTCTGTTTAACCATGTTGGCGTAGCTGGTGGGTGCGGGGGCGGCTGGCTGGGGCGGGCTGGTCATGGCGGCCTTGACGTCGGCAATGATGGAGTGGAGCTCAGCAGTGTCTTGACCGGGATAGCGGTGGACAAGACGCCGAGTTGGGCAGCCATGGCTGCGACTTTCCTGTTGAGCTTGTGCAGGTCTGCTTCCGGGGAAGCATCGGGGGTGCTGGCGGTGCCGTACGTGCTCGGCGTCGTCGAAAGCGGCAAAGAGTGCCCGGAGGCAAGGGGCCTGCGCGTGGCTCAGGAAAACAGAAAGTCGAAGCTGTGGCTCATCCATGTCTTTGAGGTCGTCCACTGAAATGGTCTCGCCACGCGAGCTAGGAAAATAGATCGGAGTTTGGGTTTCGTTCATGAGGTGCAGGATAGCCTTCGCCTCCTCTGCGGTAAGCGAAAAGAACCCCCATTGGACTATCCAACTAAATTGTCCAATGTTGGTATTGAGGTTCCCTACCCTCCCTGGGAAAAAAGGGGGGGGTAAACTTTTCCTTGGGGAAAAAAGATCGTCTTTTGGCCAACTTTGACTAGAGCTATCATCCAAATGCTTTGATAAAGCCATGGTATTATTGCATATTCTGAAAGCCCTTGAAGTGTAGATACTCCTAGCATCTCAGTCAGGCTTGGTTGGGGGTATTCGGAGTTGTGGCCTGTGAGTCATGATTTTTCTCATTTTCAGGGGTATGAAAGTGCCAAAAATGGGCCGGTCAGCGGACTACTTACTTACTTACTTAATTAATTAGACTCGTGCTCCCGTTGGGGAGTCACGGAGCATTAACCCCGATCCCGGGATGGATCATGGATGGATGGGTCGGGTGCAAACAGTCCTACCGGTCTAATCTATCTACATCAGCTACCTACGACATCTATCTAACAGCATTCTAACTACAACCGGCATCTATCTAGACAGCCTCACGCTGCCCTAGGGGAGCTGTCTGGCGTGCCTCCCACAGGTTTGCACATGCGGGCGCTTCCCCACAGGGGGGGCCTCGTTGTCCTCTACTGTATGACGGACCTGGGCCCACTTGGCCTTGTCCATCATCTTCTTCCAAATCATGACGGAGAGGCCTAGGCCCCCCATGACATGATGTCCTCTACTAGCTGTTCTTTGAAGGTTCTTGCGGCGTCTAACTGAACATCTCTGGGGAGTCTGGGCCCACGTCAGGAGGTGCCGGCCGGCCATGAGGCTGAGCTAGTCGCCGGCAGTCCTGCGGGCGCCGGGGGGGGCCACGTGAGGTGCCGTGTCTACCTGGTGCGAGCGGCTAGGTGCCCTCATACTAGCTGCAGGCGGGGCGGGCTCCGCGTGTGACCGCGTATCCGGCCGGTATGGCATTCATATTAGGCTTACTTACTTACTTACTTACTTACTTACTTACTTACTTACTTACTTACTTACTTACTTACTTACTTACTTACTTACTTACTTACTTACTTACTTACTTACTTACCGTGAGAGGAGCAGGGGGTGGGATGCTAGCCTAATTCTACCGTTAAGTTGCGTTACCGCGTTAAGTTGCGACGCCGAATTTTAGGCGTGGATCGCAACTTGACGCGGTAAATTGTACATCGCAACCGCCAGGCAAGAGCAGCATTTTATTATGCGCTGTCTCTTGTCACGACGTGGCAGATATTCTGATTATTCTCCACGTGGACAATGTGCGTATTTCAACCTCGCGCGCTTATGACGTAGACTTGCGGTGGCGTGCAGCGATAAAGCGTGGCAAATTACAGCAACAACGGAACACAGACAACGTAGCTTGAAATGTTTTCGGCTGACTTGTAAGACTTATTGGTGTCGTATAGATGACGTCGGGAATGCCATGCTATGTTTTATAGGTCGGAGATATTTAATTTGACGCAGGCAACGCGCTTTGAAATTTTCCTTTGCATTATTGGCTACTTCCATGGCAGCGACTAAATCCTTAGGCCGTGTTTTATGTGACGAACTGCAGGAAGCAGGTGCAAAATGTGTCTTTGGCATACCAGGCGACTTCATCTTGCCTCTATTTCAGATTATGGACAAGGAATCTGACTTGCGTATACTCACTCTGTCCCATGAGCCTGGCATCGGGTTCGCAGCGTGCGGGGCGGCACGCCTGCGGGGGTCGAAATCTCCGGGGTTTACAGTCGTTGCTGTCACCTACGGTGTGGGAGCTCTTAACATGGTGAATCCAATAGCTGCTGCGTTCACAGAGAAAAATCCTGTCTTGGTAATCGCCGGTGGCCCTGGAACCGATGAGCGGACAGGCAGCATCTTCTTGCATCACCAAGTGAGGTCGCTCGAGTCCCAGCTGAAAATCTTCCGCGAGATCACATGCTACCAAGCGGTGCTCAAGGATACCGAAACGGCAGCCGAGAAAATAGCCCACGGCATTGCCATGTGCCGAGCGATGAGCCTGCCTGTTTATCTCGAGGTTCCTCGAGACATGATCCAGAAGCCCGTTCGGGTGGGCCACCCGCTGCTGCAGCGGCAAATCCCGTTCAACCCTGACGCCGTTGTCGAGGCGGCGGCGGAGATCCACTACAAGCTCAGCCACGCGTCGCGCCCTGTGCTTGTCGCTGGCGTCGAGGTGCACCGTTTCTGCTTGAGTGACGCGGTCGTACGGCTGGCAGAAGTGCTCGACGTCCCCGTGGTGACCACCTTTTTTGGGCGGGGGTGTTTCCCCGACGACCACCCCCTGTACGCGGGCACCTACCTGGGCGCCGCCTCGCCGCCTGGCGTCCAGGACCTGGTGGAGGCGACCGACTGCCTGCTGCTCCTTGGCGTGATCCTCTGTGACACCAACATGGCGATACGGCTGTCAGCAGTGGACCCCCGGCGCACGGTGCTGGCGTTCAACCGGCAGGTCAAGATCGGGTATCACAAGTACGACGATATCCCCCTGCCAGACCTGGTCGCGCATCTGACGGCCAAGGGGGGCCTTGGGGGGGATGCGTCGTCGTCCGCCAAGCGCAAGCAGTCGGCCGCGGATGCGCCACCTGGCAAGCAGATCAAGGTCGCCGAGGGGGCCACGACAACCGGTGCCGCCGCGTTGGCTACCAGCAATGCCACCACAGGGATCGGGCGCGCCAAAGTCCACGTCCCCCGCCGCGTGTTTGCGGTCGCGGACGGGTGCGCCCCCGCGTCCACCAAGTCCCCCGCCACCGTGAACGAGATGGTGGCGGAGGTGAACCTGTTCCTGCGCGAGGCTGGCGAGATGGCCATCGTGGCGGACGTGGGCGACTGCATGTTCGCGTGCCACGAGATCGACACCCAGATGGTACTGGCATCCGCCTACTACGCGTCCATGGGGTTTGCCATCCCCGCCGCGATGGGCTTCCAGGTGGCGGGCGGGGACCGGCCACTGGTGATCACCGGCGATGGAGGGTTCTGCATGACCGGGTGGGAGATGATCCACGCAGGTCGCTGGGGGGTCAACCCGATCGTGCTTGTCATGAACAACGCCTCGTGGGGGGTGCTGCAGACGCTGCAGCCGGGCGGGCGGCACTACACCGACACCGTGTCGGTCCCATTCGCGGATGTGGCCAAAGCGTGGGGGGCGCCCAGCTGGCGCGTGGACAACGCGTCAGAGCTTAGGAAAGCGCTGCGTGAGGCGTGCCAGCAGCAGCAGCCAGCCATGATCGAGCTGCTGCTGGCGAGGGGGGATATTTCCAGCACGCTGGCCACATTCGCACACAGCTACCGAGGGCCTCAGAAGGGGGAGGTGGAGGGCAGCAAGGCGACACCAGCGGCCCAATGCCAGGGCTGCGTTTGATGGGTGCCTTTGGCCGGGTGCGTTTGACGGGTGCAGTCTTTTGGATGATGGGTGCAGCTAGCGCGGTCACTTGCCCTTATGGTTTGTCCCATTTGCGTGCTGTGGGGGAAGAATTTTTTTATTGATGCCGATGTTAATAGCATGGCCCCTGTGAGGTTCGATGCACGGTAGAATGATTCAATGGCATAAATTTTGGCAAGTCATGCAGAACATTGGTTACAGTATCTGAGATGATACAATATTATACAGTGCTATACAGTATTCTGAGTTCATGCAGTTTTGCTGTTTGATGGGAAATGCTGCTTGGCTCTGTGACGTTGTCATGCATCTGCAGGAGTGCCTTTGCCGCGGTGTATAAAGGCACGGTACTTTTGAAAGATGGTCCTTGAGGCTGGTGGTCTGGCATGGAGGAATTAGACCATGCACAGATGACATCTGAAAACAGCACTTGCGATTTATGGTTCGTACACCCCCCATGACATGTGGCGCATCATGGGAGGACTGCACCTGGCTGTCAAGCTTACCAGTGTCCTGGCACAACCAGGCCAGGATTCCATGCAGGTGTGCCCTACATTTTTTTTTTCCAGTATTAAGGAGACTTTTTCTTGTTTACCAGTATTATTCTTTTAGATATCTATATGCATGCTCCCCAAAAGTTTGAAGCGATCGCGGTGTAGCCTTAACCCAATTATATGGCTAGCTTACATGTAGGGCGACTAGATGACCTAGACGGTGGGGCCGGAAACAGCTTGCTTGATCAGGGCGTGTGTTTCGAGCCTAACTGGCCGGGAGTGTCTAACTTGGTGGGCGCCATTGCTGCGATCGCTCTCCCACCGTTTACGAGGAAATACCCGCAAATGGAAAACCACTGAAAACGTCTAGAGCTAGTCACTCATTACGTTAGCCATGCCATGTTTCCAAACATGCCCAGATATGCCCGGAAAACATCATGTATCCTGTAGCGACACGGAGGTGTGGACAACAAATCCAGTGCCAAGCTCGGAACGGCCGCAAACGACATCTGGCATCCCAGAATGTACTATTTGGTGCATGCCGCCCGCAACGGTCAGGATGCCTCATCGATCAATCGATGATCAAACAATGGGCCGGCCCAATCATGCAGGCACAAGTATCCATGCAACGTATGGTCAAATCAGCAACAAATGCAACGATGCAGGCGCTGGTGCAGCACGTGCATGTAATTAATAAATAAAACGTCCATTCAAAAACTTGATGAATTTCATTTTTACACGTGTGATCCTAAAATATTCAAGTAAAATGGCTTGACCTTGATCCTTAGTGATGTGGCAACAAAGGATCTCCACCAACCAAGTGCGGCACTCAGCATAACTGACAACCTCAATTTACAAGGAAACGAAATGTGGAGCAAGGAACCTGCACCCATACGATCTTGCCGTCATCTGCAGCCAGGCAACCGTTGGAAGGGGCCCAGGCGGAAACAAGCTAAAAAAGCCAGCTCCTCAGACCACCGATTTCGTTCCATGCCAAAGCACCTTTCATGCTCCAAAAATTGCCCCAGAAAAAAGATCTGCCTCGATCTGAAACAACGATGCTGCAAAGTCACATCATGAGCACTGGCAAGCTGTGATGTTCCCTTGTACAGGCCACGGGGCAACCAGTGAAGCTTGTTCAGGATTAAAAAAAAATGCAGCTTGCAAAGGCAGGTGCTCAGCACCCTTGCAGACATAGAAAACTATGCAATGGAATATTACCCCTTCCAGATGAAGTCAACCACAAAAAAGCCAACTGTAGAATCCCAACTCGATGGATGACGCCACCCCGACCGCTACGTGCACGCAAGACACATTGCAAGCCAAGCTATCACAGCTATCAATCATACAACCAGGACCATGGCAGCGGACGATGCAAATGGCGCACCCCTCAGCGGGCGACCTCAGCGGGCCACTGGTGCACCCCTCAGCAGGCGAGCACCCCTCAACAGGAGGGCAGTGCAGCCCTCAGCAGGCGAGCACACCCGGGGCAAGGGGCTCCACCGGCTCGGGAGGCGCGTACGAAGAGGGCGACGGCAGCTGCGAGCGTGACGCCCTGGGCATGCCTCCAAAGTCGTCGATCGTGTCGCTCAGCCTCTCGGCCCAGCTGCGGCGCAGCAACAGCTGACGCAGCACGTCCAACACGTCCAGCGAGGGGTCCAGCTTGCGCTGCCAGCCCTGGGGGAAACACACGAGGGAAGGGGGGGGGGGGGGGAAGGGGGCACGGTGGCACAGCAAGCGGATTTCCAGCTGTCAGCGACCAGTGCTAGTGGTACAGCTGTCGAATGGAGGCGCCATACACGGCAATATGACACCGGTGGCCATGGTCGGGGTGGCACTGACAAAGGCTGGTGGCGATGGCGATGGCGGTGGGGATGTTGGTGGAAAATACTTCCTACTAGCTGTGATTGCTGCCAGTTGCTGCCACTGCCTACATGTCACTGACACAAACATGTTTAGCAAACACCGTTAATGAGCTGAAAGATTCGGCTAGTGTCTCAACGTGGTGATGAAAGCCAGCCCAGACTGATGATGGCGTCCACGTGCACAGGGCATGCACTAGCCCACTCCACCACCACCCAGAACCACCAATGACCTTTCCCCCAGCACACCCACGGCTACACATCGCCTGGCCAGACTTTCCCCCCCACCCCTTTAACCTTACCCCCCCGCCAGAGCTACCCATTCCCTTTCGCAGCCGCATACTTTGAGCCCAAGTTAACCTTTCACCAACTGAGCAACGGCCACCACCCACAACGGCAAGAGCAGCATGAGCTTTCACCCACCTCCAGCACTAGCGTGGTGACGATGACAGAGCAGATGTCGCCGTCGATGTTCACGCGATGCTTGCGCACCAGCTCCAGCACCGCCGCCATGCACTCGCCTGTGGTCATGCCGCCGCCGTCTGGGGCAGAGAAGCGGCGCATCAGGTTGTCCACGTCGTCCTCAAAGCCCTGGGATAAGGAGGTTAGCAATACCGGCCAAGGGGGGGAAGGGGGGTCAGTTTTATCACAGAGGGAAAATGAGAGGCGTTGCTACTCGAGGCAGTAAGTGTCTTTGGGATGATTTGATGAAAAACATTTAAAAGTAAGTGTCTTTGGGGTGATTCGATGAAAAACATTTAAACGCTACGGTTTAGACTCCAGCGTGCCAAGGGCATATCTCATTACTGACCTCCGAAATCGAGCTCAAGAACGCGGCAGATAGACTGACCCCAGCCAGAAACATCCACAACTCAACCCCGAGAGCATGCCCACAACAGGACGACCGACGAGCACACGCCTCGCTTTCAACCGACAAACAGACAATACTTAACAGCATCACGAGCACTGCCTCACTTGGAACACATCATTGCAATGCAAGAATGATGAGCAAGAAGGCGCAACGTAAGATGCGCCTAATAATGCACAAAATATGGATGGACAAGCGCTCCCTACCTGCTGCACATGGATGCGTGCTGGGCATGCGCTCCCTACCTACTAATACGGGTAAGCGCTAAAGCATGTGCTCTCTACCTGCGGGTCTGGGCACGTCTGATTGCGCGAAAAGAGCAAAGTGTTGCGGGCGACCTCGCGCCCGTCCTGGCGCGCAATGGCCTGCAACAAAGGGGGGGGGAGAAGACGCAGAGCAGAGAGGACATACCTTTCACATTAGCACACATGCGCAAAGGCCACGATGTATCAACGCACCACTGCATCCATGCACCCACGCAGACAAGCGTCCATGCGACCGTATACCAAGGGAAGGCCAGTAGGGCTTCCAACGCATCCTCAGCGCCTCAAAACGCAGCTGCTCCGCTCATCCTTGGCACATATGCCCTCCTCCCATCCCAATCCACCCACCCAGCCACCCCTATTCCCTCACCTTACCATCATTTTCAACCCGCATGTCCCTTACCCTTAAGATAGCTCGCTACACCGTGGCCTGCTTTTCCCTCACCTTGATATCATCGACAACCACAGCCCACTTGTGTCTCCTCACCTTTCTCCTCCGTTGTTCTATCTACAACAGCACTGCATCACCACCAGCCCGCCACTCACCTTGATGTAGCTCGGCATAACAGCACCTGCCCCATGAGGCACCATGCTCACATATGCACCATGCTATGCTATCATGTACATCTACGAACACAGCCAACTCGCAACCTTGACCCTGCGCGTGAGACTATCTCAACACCATCGCTTTGAAACAGGCTCCAATGTGACCTCCCTTACGACTCACCTAGGAGTAGTTCCCTGCAACAGCACTACACCATACCCGTCACCTCCCCCGCCCCCCCACCCCCCACTGAAGTAGTTCCTTATCCCATGGCTCACCTTGCAGTATTTCCAAACACCACCCGCCCCTCACCTTGAAGTAGTTGAGCAGCCGCAGCCGGTCCCCCGCCGCCAGCTCCGCAGTCATCCCCACGTCCAGCAGGATGAGCTCCGCGCCTCCAAGCTCCTCTTCCTCTTCGCTGCCCGACCCGAGCAAGCCGGCGGTGCCGCTGTACCCGGCGCGCCAAAGCCGTGCATCGTCCCCACCCGTGAGCGCGTACGCCGCCGACCGATTGGCCGCCTCTTCCAGCACCTCGTCAATCTCGTGCTCGGGTGTGTGATTGTTATTACCCCCCCCGCTGCTGTTTCCCATCTCTTTGCTCTGATTCTGCCCGCCGCCGCGTGCGCGCACGAGGATGTTCCCCGGGTGCAGATCGGCGTGCACAAAGTTGTCCACCAGCAGCATCTTGAGCAGCGTGCGCAGGCCCAGCTGCGCCAGGTGGCGCCTCATGGCCGCGCTGCCCTCGTCCTCCTTGTCCACGTAGCGCGCCACCGACTGGCCCTCCTCGTACGTCTCCACCAGCACCGCGGGGTGGACCAGGGGGTAGAGGGGCGCGGGGAAGGACACGCCATCGGTGGAGCGGAAGTTGTGCAGGAAGCGCTGCAGGTGAGACGCCTCCTTGGCAAGGTTGACCTGGGGGGAAGGGAGAGGAACGCACGGGGAGGAAGGGGGGGGGGCGGGGCAAAGTGGGGGAGGTAAAGCACAGGGTCGGGGGGACGGGGGGGAAAGGGGGCGAGGGAAACATCAAGAAAACATACCAACACAGGGGGAGGCGAGGAGAGCGGAGGGCGGACGTACAAACACGCAAGTCAGATACAAGGACTCCTGCCATGGCGGCCGAGCCCACTCCCATTTCCTTGCCATGCTTGCTGCACCTATACTTCCTTAATTGATAGCTAATCACCATCGCCATAACGCCTCACACCGCCCAGCCGCGCCACTACCCCATCGTGTGTGCAAATCACAGGAGGGAAGGCCTACGCACAGAACACCGACATACTGACACACACATCAAGGCACCGCCGCTGACGATACCTCACCCATTCAGTTACAGGGGTACCGCTCCCCCACCCATGCACCCCTGGGTATGCCATGGGCACGACGCGGGCATGACAACATGTGCCTTCCCCTCACCTGCTCCAGCATGTACGTGGCAAACTGCTGCACGCTCTCGTCGAGCCGCAAGAAGCGCAGGCCGGGCACCAGCGTGGTGAAGCGCGCCGCCGCATGCATGATGCGGAAGTCGCGCCGGATGACGTGGTAGACGCCCGGGTGGAGAACCTGGCGGAGAAGGGGGGGGGGAGAGGGGGCAGAGGAGGACGACGGAAAAGAGGGAGGAGGGGATTGGGAAGGGAGGGTGAGAGGGAGTACAAGAGGGAGAAAGGGAGGGGGGGGGGGGAAATGAAAGATTGGGACGGGGCACAGTGCGACACGCCCTGGTTAGCACCACACGCTGCCATCCCGCGCCCGTGAAAATGCAGAGGGCTTTGAGCGAAATGTCAAGCCAACCACATGCCCTGGCTCATGACATAAATGCATGAGACAAATACCCACATGGAGTGCAGATAACGGGCTGGACATTTCGCACACTTTTCATAAACATTTCGCACACTTTTCATAAACATTTCGCACACTTTTCATAAACATTTCGCACACTGCTGATGGTGCGGGCAACCATAGTCCACGTCCCCACCCTTGACCGCTTGCCCACTCTTGTGCACTGAACGCAAGCAATGGGACACCACACACCCATGCTGACAGCCCAGTACCACCCCCACCCAACAAGATTACCACCCAGCCATCTCCTCCGTTAACTTTCGCTCACCCGGCCTGCCACCCCTCCCCCCTCACCTTAGCCCCCTGTCTCCCTCCCCTGCTCGCCCCCCCCCCCCCCCCCCCCCCCCCCCGCGCCCCTCCCTCACTTACAATGGCCTACTTCCACCCATCTGGATGGCGGGGCCCACTCTTTTAACCCTCACCTTGACAGCCCAGTTCCTTCACCACCATCCACAACCCATGGCCATTCTCCCCCTCACCTTGACGGCCACACGCTTGTCCACCCACCATAACAGCCCATCCTGCTCCCCCTCACCTTGACGGCCACACGCTTGTCCACCCACCATAACAGCCCATCCTGCTCCCCCTCACCTTGACGGCCACACGCTTGTCCACCCACCATAACAGCCCATCCTGCTCCCCCTCACCTTGACGGCCACACGCTTGTCCACCCACCATAACAGCCCATCCCGCTCCCCCTCACCTTGACGGCCACGCAGTCATCCTTCTCGGTGACCCCCAGCAGCCAGCGCACGAAGTGCGAGCGGTGGCGCGAGTAGCGCGGCGCCAGCACAGCGCGGTGCACCTGCGCGATGCTGCCGGACGCGACCGGTGCCTCATCAAACTCCAAAAATAGCTCGCCGATGTCACGCCCAAATGCGCCCTCCACCGTCTTCTTGGTGTGGCCAAACGGGTGTGTTGGCGCCTGGCACTGCAGCTTGCTCAGCTCTGCCGTCAAGTCCTTTGGGAACAGGTCTGGCCGTGTGGCCGCCCACTGTCCCCACTTGATGAAGGCAGCACCGGCACGCTCCAGCGACCAGCGTACTAGCCGCAGCCACTCATCACGCAGCACGTTGCCGCCGACCAGGTGCATGAAGCACCCCAGCGCCACGGCAGGCGTGAACAGGGCGGTCAGGTACACGGTGCGCAGGAGCACGTCAACCACATCCCACACCTCGCGCCCTAACTGTACTAGAGCGCGCCATGCGGCCTGGACCGCGCTAGGGGGAAGCTGTGGGGACAGGACCACCAGGGGAGGGACGGACGAGGACGCAAAGCTGAACGAAGCCTCACCCATGAGGATGGGCAGCGCGCGCACCCAGTACCAGGACGCCTGTGTGCGCGAGTAGTAGATCACCGCCGACCCCATCGCACGCAAGGCATGGGGAGACAGGCGCACCGCGTTCTGCGCGACGAGACGCATGCGGCGCCATTGCTCCCACAGGAGGGTCGCCGGCGTCGGCGCGGGAGAAGTTAGCTCCGGAACGGCGAGGTACGATCGCCGGCCGAAAGCAAGTGAGCGGAGCAGACCGGCGCGGGCCTGGGCACGCAGGCGAGCGGCTTCTCCATGGGTAGGGAGAGGACGGGAGAGCGCCTGCCCAGCGATGGACCTACTGAGTAAATTCCTTAAGGATAGGAGCGTGGATGTCCCGGACGAGGGGAGCCTTGACAAGGGGTCTGACGGTGGCAACCGGTGCGTCGCTCCTCCAGCAAGCCACAGGGAACCTCTGCGAGGCGAGCAAAACGAATTGTGATAGCAGCCATGTCAGACCACACGGCACGCGCTAAATACAGTGCCAACACTGAGGACTTCGAAAATCCCCACAAAGCCAGCATCAACGCACAATGCGCGTAGATGCATGCAAACATCAGCCCCGCTGACAGCCATGCGCTAGCACTTCGAACGACATCCAGGCCTTCCAGTGACGCACGTACCTCGCTAATATTATCCGGCCTGTCCGATTCCACTTATTACAAGCCATTTAAGGCGACAACACTGCCTCGCGGGCGAATTTCCCTCCGACTGGTCCCAAATCCATAGAGTGCCGCCGCTTCGGCGGCTCCAAAGCCCTGATGCAGAGTACCTACTGCTCGGCTATCCGAGCGGGAAAAAAGTGTCTGGCGCATAAAACCCTTGTCTCCCATTCCATATTCCTCATAACTCGACGCGAATATGGACTATTCCCGGCAGCTGTCGGTCGTATGCTGCATAAAAATTTAGATATGTCTGCCGAGCGCAAAATACCTTGCTTGCGCCGTGGTGGAGCGTCCAGCAGCTTCGCCTTTTCATGACAGCAAAGCTAGCAGGCAGGAGCGGTTTTGCTATAATTTTCGCGCAGTGATCCGTGCAGCGATCAGCGATCAGGGACCGATGGGGTTTTGGACCGTACCGCTGACGGGCGGATTTTTTGCGATACTTGGGTTCAATGCTGATGTTTGCTACTCCGTCTGACAGTGCCCATGTGCGGCGCGGGCAACAACAACAACAACAACCGTCTGATAGTGCTGGACATTCATCTGTACGATCTCTAACTTGCTTCGAATCTGGGGAGCTAGCTGAACACCGTCTTATACAACAGCGACCACGCGGGCCGCGGCGCCATGCGGTGCTGTTCAGTTCAGTTCAGTTGTTTCCCATGCGGTACTGTAGCTAGGGCTCTCGTCAGTCTCGTGTCTGTTATTATTGCTCCGCCGCTCAGCTCCGGCTATGTACATTCAAGCCTCATCAAGCAGCTGGTGCGCACGCCGCACAGGCGCACACAGCGGAGCACGCGTCCTGTTTGTGGCCTTGCCCACACGTGCCCCCTGGAGGAGGAGTACGGTATCCCGTACATCGAATGTGCTGTCATCATCATAGTCGGCTCCCGGGTCGAGACCGCCCCGCGACAGTAGGCTCTAGTCTGCTCTAGTTGGGAAGGCCACAAAGTGGCCACTCGCCATGCGTGGGAGATGCGCAGTCCACAGCGCACTGCCCCGTGCCCGGCCATTCATTGCCCGTCCCATTTCCTGCGGTCCTCGCCTGCTCGTCACGCATTTCCCAAATACTCGACAAGACACGCACCCGCGCCTCGGACTCAGGCATGTAGCTTTTGCATCTGGAGCTGCCTCGAAAGAAGTGTTTTGGCTCGTGTTTTACGAGAAAGAAACTTGAGAGTTGGATATGCGTGCATGCCTTGCCGGACAGCGATATGCCAACAGCATCGCCCTGCCACTGATGGACAACTGCACTGCTATGGCAGTGGTACACTGACTTAGAATTGTTTATCCCAGAAAGATCGCGTATTTGGCCCAACCGGCCGAGTGTGAACGAGCTTGGCGGACATGGCTGCGCCTGGTGCAAGTGGCATGTCTACTGTTTCACCGCTAGCAAAGTATAAACTTGTCTTCCTGGGTGACCAGTCCGTCGGCAAGACCAGCATTATCACTCGTTTTATGTATGACAAGTTCGACAACACATACCAGGTGAGAAGAGAAGCTCACGAGTGACATGAATGATGATTTTACGCTAAGAATGTGCTCCTACTCCGAACTGCAGCAGTAACTTACTTCACGGGGGCGTGTCGAGATAGCTTGTTAGGTGCAGTCATTTTCCTACCATGTGGTTCTTAGCTCACGCTGCTGTATCAGTTCAAAGTAATAGACGCGACTATGTTGTTGGACAGATGATATGCACTTCGCACAGCTCGATCTGGCGCGCACGTACTGCTATTCTTACGTACTGCTCGGTTCATCTGTCCCCCCAGCCTATATGTCATGATCCCAGTATTTTGGCAAGTGTGCCATGTATTTATGATTAGGCCTGTGGTCACTTTTTTCTGTGTGTATGGAATGGCGTCCTGGCGGACTTGCCCCGCTTCTTCTGGTACCGTGCTTAGAAAAGTTGCTTTTCAAGTCCCTAGTCATGCATGTCAGATTCAGTTAATCGCATTCGCCAAACCTGCGCTTTTTGTAATGATGAAAAACACCTGCGTGATTCTTTAATGACGATGCGGTGAACCTGATGAAGCCACACTCCAAACCTGCCTGTGGTTGCCACGCAGGCCACCATCGGCATCGATTTCCTATCCAAGACCATGTACTTGGAGGATCGGACGGTCCGGCTGCAGCTGTGGGACACCGCCGGCCAGGAACGGTTCCGCAGCCTGATCCCCAGCTACATCCGAGACTCATCAGTGGCAGTGGTTGTCTACGATGTCTCAAGTACGTATTTCTCTGAAGCCATGCCGGCGTGGTCATGGTGACGGCTGGCAAGTTTTTTTGTGAACCAAGGCCGGACAGCCAAGAAAGCCCATGTGTAACATCCTGTCACACGTTCCTTCCCCTGCATAAACGCTGCCTGGATGACTTGACTTCAGAAGATTTTTGTATATTGTCACCATAAACTCCCAGTCCAGCAGAGCGAGGTTAGTTGAGATTTGTGTGAAAGGTTGGAAGAACAGTGAGAAGAGGTGTGTGTGTGGTGGTGGGGGGGGGGGCATGTGTATGTCGAGCGGCCATACTAGAAACGAATATTGAAGAAGGGAGCATTTGTTAACATCAGCCTATGTCAGGTTGTTGGGACCGACCATACAGGTGTGTGTGGGTGTTGTGGTCGCCGGCTGCGTGGCATGCGTGTGCTGATGCTTCCTGCATGCGTGGTGGTGTGTAGCCCTCTCCAACGCAAGGGATGGGATGTCTGGACATTGTGGCCTGTGTGTCGCATGGATGTCCTGCATCTATTGGGCCCACTGATCTGGTTGGATTGACTCCCACTGCTGGAGGGTTTTCAATAGCAATCACACTTTTGCGGGTCCCTGGACATCATATGCCCCAATTTTTTTTCCGGACGACACCGACCATTGCCTGAACACTCCTGTCCATTATCTCGTCTATCGTTGCTGCCGCATGTAGTGCGCCACCGATCACGCCGGTTCCCACAGTCTGCCACTTCCTGGGGGTTGCTGATGCTCCAAACGCCTTGAACCCACGGCAGTAGTGGCCGCTGCTTCTCTCGCCGCATGGCGTGTCTGGTATCTGTGGCCGGCGTGACTTGTCCTCTGTCCCCAGCTCTCTGTGTGTGAGCATGCACCGTCTGTCGTGCGTGGAACCTGCGTTGGTGTAATGATGGTGTCATGCGCCTGGGCTCCCGCTCTGCGTATGTGGATGTCTCGTACCCCTGTGCCCCGTGCTGCGCGCCAGATCGCGCGTCCTTCCTGAACACAGCGCGGTGGGTGGAGGAGGTGCGCACCGAGCGGGGCAGCGACGTCATCATCATGCTGGTGGGGAACAAGACCGACCTCGTCGACAAGAGGTGAGCGCAGATGCGGTAGATGATGGCGGACATGGGACACATGTGATGATTGACAAGAGGTGAGCGCCCAGGCACACTTAGAAGTTGTGGCCGGGAAAGGGAGAAGCATGCAGGGCATGAGAAGGTGGGGTGGGCTGGGTTCCATGTCGTGGGCGATGCCGGCCAGCAGCATCTAGAGTCACAAGGCGGACTTGAGATGGGTCTGGGTGCAGACAAGCCCTATCATGGCTCGCTGGTCACCAACATGTGTCTGGGGTTAAGGGTTTGTCGGTACCCAGGCCCATGTCTATGGCAGGTACGCCACTCACACCGATGATGCCCCGTCTATCCCGTGGAAGGCACGTGTGAAAATAGGATCGGTGGCCACCTACTGGCAGTGGCGCATGCTTTCTTTGATAGGGCATTGTAGGCGAGATTCCAACACTGGCTAGTGGCTAGCTGAATGATGAGGTGTAGGCAATGCTGGGCTCTCGGGCTCTCGGGGTTGGGCTTGGTGACGACCGGGGACGCTGTTTGTCTGCCAGCTGTCGCAGGCCGGCTCGTGGCATCAAGGGTAGGCATTGAGAGACGATTCAACGTGGCCAGTCAGAAAGGTCCCCACGTGGCCCGAAGTGGGATGATGATGGTGGCAAAAGTACCCTGGCACCAGCTTGGGGATCAGCACACATCGATATCGGATGTTCACCGTGTCGTCTACAGATCAACAAGAGCAATATAGCCCTTCGCGAACCGTTAATGGTTAAAGCATGTTTGTTATGCTGCCTGCGATGTCTGCCTCGTTTGTCTTTTCTCGGTTCTCGGTGTACTTCCACTTGAGATTGCTGCACCAGTCACGGTGCTGGCTTGTTGCATTGCTTTCCATCCTGGACAAGGGAGGCTGGGCCACCGCATGCGCATCACCCCACAGGTGGTTCATGCCGCACGCCACCTAATTTTTGTCTTTTTTTTTTACCCCCCTTCGGACTGTAGGCCCTGACCACAGCTGGCAAGTGTCTGCCGAGGAATCACCGTGGGCACGCTCGTAACCGCTCCTTTTTGCCACATGCCACCATTGCTTGGTTATCCTTTTCTTCCCCTTGTCACATGCTTCCTTTAACCCCAACAGACAAGTGTCAATCGAGGAGGGTGACTCCAAGGCCAGAGAGTTTGGTGTCATGTTCATCGAGACGAGCGCGAAGGCAGGCTTTAACATCAAGGCAAGTTCTGGGGCAATAGCCGCGCCATTGTTGTCGTAGTGTGAAACCCAAGGGCCCCATCGTTTCGATGCCTCATTGTATTTTAGTACATGTAGGCACCGCATCCATGATGCCAAGGGAAGCGCTCATAGACTAATATTATGCCACGAATTGTTTGGCTGATGGGCCCGTACTGATGGGCATTGTTGTTGTGTAGATGAAGTAACTCAGTTGGTAGGTGTGCTGTCCGCTTAACGAATCTGTCGCATATGCAACCCCTGGCGGTCATGTGTTGCCCGCGCCTCGCTGCTGGCGCCCGCAGGCCCTCTTCCGCAAGATCGCGGCCGCGCTGCCCGGCATGGAGTCCCTCTCCTCGGTGAAGCAGGAGGACCTAGTGGAGGTGAAGCTCAACCCGATGAATGCCACCCACGTGGCCGGCGCTGCCAAGCCAGGCTGGGGCGCCAGCTGCCAGTGCTGATCCGCCACACGTGTCTGCCTGGCAGTGTGCCGATGGGCTGCTGATGTACTTGATGCGGCCGATGGGTGTAGCTTCCTTTTTGGTTCCATGGGCGGGCATATGAATAAGAGCTACCTGGATGGGCGTGATGGGAGCATTCTTAAGAGGTTGTGTTGTTCCATTGGGCTGGAGTCAGAACATTGGGCCTGGATGGTACGCCCAGTTTCTAAGCCTCCCAGGTATGCTACCCAGTCTGTTGTGCCTTCCCATTATGCTTGCCAGGGCATGGTGGGGGGAGGAACGGAAATGGCTGTACAAAACAGTTGGGCTATTTACCCGCGACGCAGAATGAAGAAGAACCACCAGTATGGAAGAAATGTGGCAGAAAGCACCTTCGGGAGCCACTTCAGCTGCATCCATACCACGGATGAAGATGGGGAATAAACGCGTTGCTGAATGGCAGGGCGCTGGCATGGCATAGAATGCACAAATCCTATGGATGACGCAAGTAATTTGGCAACAGGTCTTTAATGGTTTGTTGATGAAAAGAAGAACCAGGTTGCGAGGTCTGGTTTTTTGTTTGAATGGTCCGTTTTAAAAATCTGGTTTTATCTTTCAGAGGTTAAGTGCTGGTTGCCTCAGATTTTGACAGTTATCGCGGCTGAGGACAAGCGTGCTTGGGCCAGGAAACTGATTCTTTTCCTTGTTGCCGAGCTTTCCTTGGCACCAGTGGATGATATGAAGAGGATTTGTAACTAATATCATGCTAATATCATGCAAATCAATTACATTTCTAAACTCATTTGATTTTCAATGAACTCATGTACGTGCACGTAACTGCGTCACGTTAGAGCATCAGTCCTCATAGGGAAATGAGCTTGGGATCGTGGGTGGATGGGGTAGCTATCTAGTTCCTACTTATACAGGGTTGCGCGGGCCCCACGGCCCCACTAGCTCGCTATGAAGTGAGAGAACTATGCCTGGACACACATGTGCCTAACTGGTATATATACGTCACAACTGCACATGGTGACCCCCCGCCTGCTCCTCACCCCTCTCGGGCGTGGTGTGCGCGGCCTCCAGGGTGCGGTTATTGCCCGTTGCCGACGCTTTCTGCAGGGGGACTGGGAGGGGCTGTTTGGCGTGCCGCCCTCGCGCACGGCCCGGCTGTCGGGGGAGGTCAACTTCGAGCGGGTGGCCGCCGACGTCATCCGCCTCGTCCGCGAGGGGCAGCTCAGCCGGGCCATGACCCGCTTGGAAATGGCCAAGCTGGCCCCCGCCAATGCGGCTACCCTGGCGGCCTTGGAGGCTCTTCACCCTGCGGAGCCCGGCTTCCAGCTGCCCGTGCCGGACCCCCTGCCGGCCCCCCTCCAGCTGGACCGCGACTGCTTCCTGGAGGTGATGCGTGCGGTCCCGCGGGCTTCCTCTACCGGGCCGTCGGGCTGGCGCTACGAGCACTTGGAGGTCCTGGTGGGGCATGGGGGCGAGGACATTCTCTTTGACACCCTCATTGACCTGGCGGCTGGTCGCGTTCCTCCCGCTGCGCGCGAGTGGTTAGCGGGCGCTCGCCTCCTCGCTCTGCTCAAGGGTGTCTTGCCCCCCCCGAGGGCAAGGTGCGCCCGATCGCCTGCGGTGAGGTGCTCCGCAAGCTCGTGGGCAAAGTGATCTGCCGCCAAAAGGCGCCCGAGCTCCGTGCCTTTTTCTGCCCGCCCCTCGCAGCGGGTGAGACCTCGGTGGCGGCCCAGCTGGGGGTGACGACTCCAGGCGGGGCGGATATCCTCTCATCCATTCGGTGCAGGCCTACCTCGAGGCCCACCCCACCCACGCTGTCGTCAAGGTCGACTGCCACAACGCGTTCAACAGTCTGTCCCGCGCCAGCATGTTTGCGGCCGTCATGGAGTCCTTCGAGGACTTGTACGCTTGGACAGCCGTGTGCTACGGCCAGCCCGGCCAACTGGTTCACATCATGGAGGACGGCACTCGCGGCGGCCTGCTGTCGCGGTCGGGCACCCAGCAAGGGGACCCCCTGGGACCCCTGTACTTTGCCGCCCCCCTCCAGGGTTGCCTCCAAGCGGTCCATGCTGCCCACCCGGCGGTCGCTATTCAGGCCTACTTGGATGATATCTACCTTCTGGGCCCTGTGCCGGACACCACCGCGGCTCTGCTGGCACTGCAGACCGCGGTGGCCGACATCAACCTCCAGTTGACCCTGGCCAAGTGCGCGGTGTACTCGCCCCAAGGTGATTGCTCCGGCTTTCCGCCCCAGCTCTTGGGCCGGGACGAGCGCCTCCATGGGTTGGATGTCCTCGGCGTTCCGGTTGGCGACCCCGCGTTTGTCATCGATGCTCTGCGGGCCGCCCTCGAGGCACGCACTGAGGTACTGCCCTTGATTGCGCGCCTTCATGATTCGCAGACCAAGGGTCTGCTTCTGTGGTTTTGCGCTCACCCTCGCGTCGTTCACTGGCTCCGGGGCGCTCTTCCGGCTCAGGTCCGGCTGGCCGCCGAGGGCCACGACGAACGCATCCAGTCGGCCTTGGCGCAGCTGGTCCCGGGCCCCGACCTCCCGCCACATGCTATTCGCATTGCCTCCCTGCCTGCACGGATGGGTGGCTGTGGTCTGACTCGTGCCGCCCGGCTGGCCCCAGCAGCATTTTTGGGCTCCGTCGCTCAGTCGTGGGCGGAAAGCTGCCGGCTCCTGCCCCTTTTGGCAACGGCAGCGCCTGACCTCCTGGACCCCAGCAGCCCTTTGCCCTTCGTCACCGCCATCCAGGAGGCCTATGCTGAGATCCAGCAGGCCTGTTCTCCCGTCCGTGCCGCTCAGGCGGTACAGCGCCACCTCCCTCGCGGCACTCCCTCGGTCGCCTCCGTTCAATCTCCCGCCGCATTCCCTGCTCGCGTCATCGATAAACACCAGAAAACCTACGCGGGTATTCTGCACACGGCTGATTGGATTGCTCTTTTCGCGGACCTCAACGCCCAGGGACGTGCGTGGCTGTTCTCGCTTTCCTTGCGGAGTGTGGGCTCGGCGTACCTTCGTGCTCTTCCCATGGCCCCCCCATTCGCCTTGGCTCCCAGCCACTACTCGGTGGCGCTCCGGCACCAGCTATTTGCCCCGCAGCCTCTTGTTCCGGCCGGGCGGCCTTGTGGTAGCTGTGGGCAGCCGCTGGATCCCACGGGGACTCACTACCTTGCCTGCATGGGGGGCCAACAGAATCAGAATTGGTATTTGTATTTGCACACTGTCCTCCTGACGGTGGTGCTCGCCATGATTCGGTCGGTTTTCCCCCACGCGAACATCCGGTCCGAGGATGCGGATGGCGCTGCCTTCTATTCCCCCAACCACCGGCCTGACATCGTGGTGCTGGACTTTGAGGGGGGTGGCCGGCATCTGCTTATTGACGTTTCGGTGGCGCGGCCCTTGGCTCTTAGCCACGTGGCTGGGGCCTCCCTCACGGCAGGTTACACGGCGGACCGGGCGGAGCGGGCCAAGCTCCTGGCCTACGGCGACGTCGGGCACCATCGTGTGGTGCCCTTTGTCCTGGAGGAGTTTGGGGCCATGGGGCCCCTGACCTCCGCCTTCTTCAAGGAGTGTTGCCGGCTCCGGGAGGACCGGCTGGACCTGGAGGGCCAGCGGGCCCCATGGTCGGCGCGGACCTGGACGTCATATTGGCGTCAGCGCTTGTCGGTGGCGCTGACTCGGGCCATGGCTGACATCATGCTCCGCCGTACGCGGGCTGATTTTGCGGTGCAGCAGGGCTATTAGGTTCCTCCCGTTAGGAGTTTCCATTGGTCTTATCGTAGTATAGAGATTTGACATGGCTCTGTATAGAGGTTTATAGCTGGGCGTTTGCTTTGGTTTGAGTGATTTCACTCTGCTGTAAGTAATTATATTATTAAATATATACGTCACATGCACGCGGATCGAGCCCCCACCAACTGCATGGGGCCGGCCGGGGTATACTACGTGGTGCATTAAATTAAATTAAATTGTAACATACCTCCGTTGGGAGAATATGTAGCACATATCCCTGAGAAGGGGCATATGGCCTATAATACATTCTAGGCTACTTCCTGCAAGGGTGGGAATGTAAACAACACTTGCTCTAGGTGCACTAGGGCACCTGCACCACCCAGAGTCTCGGGCAACTCCCAGCTAAGGGGAGCCCGTCATAGGTGGGGAAGATCATCATGGCTATACAAGAGCTAGGGCATGCATGGCTTCTCGACAGAGAGCATCTCTCTGCGTAGGCATAGCATGGCTAAATTCTTAATGCAACATCCATGGGGGTCCCATTATAGGCATGGCGTGGCTAAATTCTGAAGGCATCATCCATGGGGGGCCATTATGGGCGCACATGCGCGTGGGCCACATGCTAGGCTAAGCCTGACTAATCTACACTACTGGTATATATTCCCTAGTCTGAGGTGGCAGGAGGGGCCTGCCAGGGCTTGTGGTCAACGTGGATGACCGCCCCCCTCCAGTATACCGCGGCTTCCCCCTTGCGTTCTGCCGGAGCTGAAGGTAGGTCAGCCATAGCTCGCGTCGCCGCTGTTGCTGGGCCAGGGTCAAGTCGTCATCCAGCGTGAAGCGAGTCTCCGAGAGCTTCTTGCGGCATTTAAGGAACGACAGCTTGTCCGCCATGTACTTAAAGGTGAGGAGCACGGGTGCCGGGCCAGCCTTCCCCCGCGCGCGGGGGAGGCGAACAGCCGACATGTCCAGCTCACCCTAGTGAGTAGCTTGGGGGCAAAAATGTCGCGCTTAAATGCCTCAAGAAGGCTCGTGGAGGTCTCACCTGCCGGCTGGTCGAAGTGCTTGACGATGACATTGTGGCTGCGCCGGGCGATGTCGGCTTCCTCGCGAAGGTCGAGGGCTTGTTGCTTGAGTTGTGCCGTGATGGTGGAGGTGGTGGAGGTGGAGGTGGTGTGATGCAAGTCCGCCCAGGTGGAGGGAGCATCGCCGGCCGGGCCAGCAGGTTCCGGCTGGGTGGCGATGTCCTTCACCGCCTGGGCGGTGAGGCCGGCGGTGTCATGCAAGCACTCAAGGCCGGGCGGTGGCGGTGGCTTGAAGGCGTTGGTCGAGGTCGAGGAGCTGGGCAGTGGAGGCGGAAATGGCAGTGGAGGTGGAGGCGGCGGTGGTGGAAATGTGAGGAAGTTCAGTAGCCAGCGTGCCGCCGATTGCTGCTACGTCGGCAGCAAGGTGGGTCACGTGCTGCTCAAAAGGCTTCCGTAAGGATGGAACGGAGTGGTGCATGTACCTTCATTATAATGACAGTAATCACTGTCTGCCACTTATCTTTACGTGTACGTCATCTGCCTTGGTCCATATTTCGATCCTAAAAAATATGTTGACCATCTAGTCGCTCTACACATACTAGCCAGCGCCATTTTTTCAATGCACAAGGCCACACATTTCCATCTAGTAATGCCAGCCATGATTAATATGAATGGAGATGGAAATGTGCATGTAGCCTTGTTCATTGAAATTATGGCTGGCTTACGTGAAGAGCGACTAGATGACCTAGACGGTGGGGCCGGAAACAGCTTGCTTGATCAGGTCATGCATGTGTTTCGAGCCTAACTGGCGATGTATCCAATTACACATGAGGTCCTGTTGCTTTCTGACGACAATGTAAGATCGGTTGATATTAGTTAGTTTCGGATACGTCCTCTAGGTTTGTACGTCACACTACAACCAAGTAAGTAAGTAAGTAAGTACTTGCGTGTCATGCGCAAAGGCATGCCACGGAGTACTATGCTAATCTCATTAGAAAAATAATTACACAAAAGTTTAAACATTTGAATATCGTCTGCATCATCCCCCAACCGTTAAGCACTAGATGGGGATGTAATCCTCATCCGAGCTGTCCTCTACTGATATGGCAGACGAGGCGGTAGTGTAGCGGCTATCCTCAGGATCTCTTACTTACTATAACTTAATATCGCGTAGGTCCGTGCGTAGTACTCCTGCGCACTTAGGTCTAGTGGTGAGGACTTCATCTTCTATAGATTCAGCAATATCCTGATTTTGATTCTGATTTGGCACGCCGCAAAGGTGAAAACCATTTGCGTTCAGTGCGGGTCCGCGGAAAACGCGGAGAACGCGATCTGCAAATGAATCCGACCGGAATCGAACTGGGGACCTCTCGCACCAACTTTCGCTGACTGTAGGACGGACGTATATCGAACGTATTGGCACCCCGCTCTGGTAAAGAGGTTTTTCGCAGTTGGGCTGCTTCGAAACGTTAAGTGAGATGCCTTCGGATAAGGAGACTCGCACAGCCGCGAAATCATGCCAAAGGTCCTATGTTCGATTCCTTGCTGGTAGCTTCTAGGCTTTCTTACTTTCTGTGTTCCGCGGAATCTCAGATTTGGGCAGCTAGCGTTTTCACATTTGTTGCTTTCTGACGACAATGAGGTCCTCTAAGAAGTGTGCATGGGTGGGTGGGTGGGAGCTCGGAAAAGAGGCCTCCCTAGAGCTATGTCCCCTACACCACGCGAAGTACTGACCGTGCATATACACTTGTCTCCTTGATATACACTTGCGCCGTGCCTAAGCGCCGGTCCATGGTTTAGAGACGTACAGTATTAGCTACCTAGCCCTGTACCACGGGTCCGACCTCTGCACCGCTGGCACAAATGTGCTGGCAGGCGCAGTACCCCCGTGACAGGCGCTAGTACTATGCTACCTGCGGCAGGTCGGTCCCCTTAGATCTCGTCCCATATGAAATGAGCAAAGCACTCAACAAGTCAACTGCGTCACGTGGGTACCAATAAAGGAACCCCTCTTCATGGATGACAAGGAGACCGGTAGGGCGCCCTCGACTAGCTTGCACTAGCTTCTCTAACTGCCACAGGCGGGAAGGCCACGGATCGAGGATCCTGCACCATGGTGCAGGCCGGCCCGACAGTGCACATGCATGTGGGTGCAATACAGCTCTAGTAGACTGACACAAAGCGGATGCTATATTAAAGTCAAGACGTAGGCTGAGGCGCAAGCTCGTGGCCACAATGATCAGTTAATCCTTAAGCACTGTTCGGCACAATAATGTGTTGCCTGTCATGACACGAATCAGGTGATGCTGCACCTGTCTACACGAACGCCTAGGCCACAGGGAACTGTTCCCGAAGCCGAGGGGGGGGTTTCATCCTCGGTGGCGGTGCTCCTCCTGGTGATGCCCGAGAGGACAGGTCGCCCAGCTGGCCACATGCCGCCATCTCATCATCTCCCCGGCTCTGCACACAGCAACATGCCACCCAAATGATCGGCAGATACCAACATCGTGATCAGGAACCCATGATCAGCATACTCCTACTGCACCTCAAAATGAACGACAGATGAATCATCACATACTTGTAGGAGAACAGGGACAACCATTTAAGACAGATAGAAGGATCGGTTTTCTCTGAATATGGTTTAATTAACTCATGCGGGAAAGATAGGGCCGCTATGCCTTGGCCTTCATGTGGAAGGCTGTCTGCGACAAGGGTTGTCTAATCCGTTCTGTACAAAGGGTTTCCTGTTCGCCTGAATTCTCTTTGAAAGACCCGGTTGTTTATAGGGGTCCGTGGCTATTATTAGTGGTTTTAAAAAAATATATAGGTTTTACATATACGACTTACTTGCAAAGATTCGTAAATGTTTGCACCGGCTGTGAAGCTAGGGATCTGTAGGGTCGGCTGGTTGCTGAAGAATCTTTGGCTGATTGTTTTAGTGAGTCCTGATTAATTATTGTTCAGTGGACTCGGACCGGCCCAAGAGGTCGATGGGCGAGAATTACGCTGTCAGTCTTGGGAACCTTGTACAACTACCTGTACGGTTAACGTACTAGCCTGGGGGTGCGTGGCCACGTTAGTTTGTAGTGGCGTTTTCAGCACCGTTCAGGCCGGCACGTGACACATGCCGGTAATTAATTTAATAGAATAATGTCAGCTTGTGTTCCAGCGGACCATGCCTTGAGCAAGCTAGGCCGGCAATGATCCGCAATTGTTTGTTTCCCTCCCACCCACCCTGGAGGCTTCTTGCTTCCGCGTGCGGACTGAGGACCTTAAGGCCACTGTAACTGCTGCATTTGTGGCAGGTCTCCACTTATTGTATCAATCAAATGCTGGTCTTCTTGTGAGCTTAGTGATCTTAATAAACATACATATGTACTTTGGAGCTCTTCCACGTTGGTGCCGGCTTCGTTCCAGCCGCCGTCCACGGCGTTTTTCTGGCAGTGCTCACTTTATGTGCCGCAGGATGTTGGCTCACCCCGCCCGTTGCAACATGATGCGACATCTGTATTTGCACTGCGTGCAGGCCTTTCTTGGATGTCTGGAAGCATGGCATGGCTATTGTCATGACTGACATGACCTATCGATGGTAGCTCCGTCGAGGGCGATTCCTTGCATCAAATGGCGGGCAAATATTTTTATCGAGGGTGATTCCCTATACAAACGGCGGGAGAGCGCTCGCAGCAGTGGTGCTTACAGCAGGACACTCCTGGACGCTAGGAACAAATGCACTGAATCACGCGATGTTGCCTTTTTAGATACACCATCTAGGTTCTGCTCTGGACAGTCACCAGCCATGATTTTTAATATACAAGGCGAACACATTTCCACCTCCACTCATCTCCATCACCCTGCACGCCTCGACTAAGGTGGAGAAGGTAACGGAAGGCCCTAGCTACCATGGTCCGGATTCTCCACTTTTCTGGCCTGCGCTGACGTTGTCTCATGGATATGTACAGCACCGCCGCTCTTATGGAATGATGCTGTTGGCCACGACACATGGATTGGGGGGCTTATCCATGCAACTATCACAAAATAAACACGTAGACTGCGTCACGTATGCAACTGTACTTGCGATGAAACAGAACATGGCTCGCAGAGCTTCGTAGGCACTCCTTTTGGGAAACCTTGCTCGTCTAGCGCTGGCCGTGTATCTAGCCAAAGGTACACCATTTCGGCTGGGTTGTCCCCATCCTTTATACATACAGCCTATCATGGAAAAATCAAGTGGCAACTCCGTGTCACTTGCCTGGGAGTGCTGCCCCCAGCAGGACTACCTCCGTGTGCGACTGCCAACATCCGATGAACTGGACTTCACAATGACATGGTAGGCTCCACCTCAAGAGCGCAACGTGCCCAGCTGACTGTGTCCCCTAGATCACAAAAGCAGCTTCCCCTGCCCTAGTGGAAGCTCACCCTAGTTACAGCTGCTAAGGGCCTAGCGAATGGCCAAGTACCTGCGAATGGCTAAGCACCTGCGAATGGCTAGGTGCCTAGCGAATGGTTAAGTACTGCGCGCGTGGCGTTTCGTACCTTGCGGATGGTGGCCACGCGGCCCGCCTGCATGATGATGTCGCGGAATGCCAGCACGCGGTCGGGCGGTGAGCAGCGGAACTCGGTGCCGTCGTGCGGGTTAAAAGTGATCAGGTTCACC
The DNA here is from genome assembly GCA_009746045.1 of Mesostigma viride. NCBI lineage: Eukaryota > Viridiplantae > Streptophyta > Mesostigmatophyceae > Mesostigmatales > Mesostigmataceae > Mesostigma > Mesostigma viride. The sequence goes on from RPFO01000059.1 coordinate 596,753, forward strand.
TTGCAGGGGATGCCAGCTGTCAGCTCCACGATGCGGTGCGCATCCTCTAGGCTGCGCGCGCGGCAGGATGGGGGTAAGGGAGAGGTGAGGGATGGACCTCTTCTTCATCCTGAGAGACGGCGTTCTCAGGAAACGATGACCAGCACACACAATCGCTCATGCAGCTCCCCAGCGGTTCAAACACATCTGTGGAAACCGACTGCGTGGCAAGGCCCGCCGCAGGGTCTCTTCCTCAGACAGCGCGGGGAAACATTTTCGCGAGAAGCACATTGTTGTGAGGCCGTCCGCTGATGCAACACAAAAGGCACGCTTGCCCATGTCACAATCACGTCATGTGGCTGCACGCGAGACTACGCCAGTAAACCCACACGCTAGCCTTGCACTAGTCTAGACACCCATTGGGTGTCCGAAGGGACAGGTAAGGTGCGGTACCGGCTGCCAGTGCGTGTCCGGGTGCCAGTGGTGTGCCGGCTGCCAGTGCATCACAGCATTCATGGCAGCAGCCAGCAGCCGCTTTTCACTTATTGTGGAAGGGCATACCTGTCGTTGACACCCGCGAGCATGATGTACTCGAAGAGCACCTGCTGCCGCCGCCGGTGGCGCTTGGGCAGCTGCCGACCACGGTCGCCCAACACGCGATGACAAGCCGCAGACCAGCAAGCGTGCGAGGGGCAGCAAGCCATTGGCAAACAGCCAAGATATAGTCGATTAACATGCAGGCAAAGACGCCAACACGACATGCACCACCAAACTCCCGTGCAATGAGCGATAGTCAACAGCTAAGGAAGCATGACAGCAGAAGCCCACGTCGGCCCCTGTGAACTCCCCTAACGGTTCACGAAATAACATGCCGCGGCAGGTGGACGGGCGAGGGCGCACGCGGCATGGGGGCAGCCACAGACAACAAGAGCAGGGCCGCTGAGGTACAGACAGATGCACTCAAAGAATTTTGAGGAGGATCAGCCATGGCAAGGGCGCTTGAGTCTGCTAATTACAGCCAAAGCCACGCATGGAAAGGTCAACAAGCACCACCATATACAAAGCTACTTACATGCTGCTAATCTCACATCCGCACCATGTTACAATAATTTAAGGCACACGTGCACGTCCTCACAGGTGCACCCAGCCATTTCTGCTGCAGCACGAGTCGCCTTGCTTTTCATGAATTAATGGGTCGCCGTACATAAGACTTCTGCCGACACGGCGCCGGGAATGCGCCAACACGGGAGCAAGCAACAAAGCACCCTTACCTCCTCCCTCAGGGTGTCCATCAGCATCTGCAGGGGGTACTTGCGGTTGATGGGCATGATCCAGTTGCGCACCTGGCGGTGGGGGCCGGGGCAAAACACAGAGAGACGGCACCAGAGTCGTGGGTGCACACCAACATAGTTATCAAAAACACCGTTGTGACATGGACTCATGCCCACGCTCCCCTGTGACAATGCCATGCCATACAGACCCCATCAACCACGCCACCCACCGAACAAAGCGCTGCGGGCGCTTAGGACCGGACCCACTGGCCCGACACACCGCAAAAAATGCAGAAGTCCTCAAAAGACTAAGTTAAGCAGCAGGAAAAGGCGACAAACGCCAGCACAGGGGGGGGCACGCACACAGAACCAGGCGTAATCTGCCCTTGGCATCTGACAGGACTACCGGGACAACCTGGCCTCCTCCGTAGTCGACGTATCGAAGCGAAAGGTACGGCGCCACATAGCCACATGCAACACAACCTAATGGCAATAATTACCACTCCACGGCCGCTCATGGCCATGGGGGGTATCACAGGTAGGGCCAGGCCACCACCGAGTAGAATCGGAACCACTGGGAAGGAGTGCGCACCTCATCCGTGGTGGCGTTGAGGCTGACCGCCAGCTGTACATCGGACTCTTGGCATAAGCGCCGGATCTGTGGCACGAGCCCTGAAGTGGACACGGTCACCTGCAGGGGGGGGGGGACCATAGGGGAGGACGGGGTAGCCAATGGGTGGTGGGGCAGAGGCAAGCAGCAACGTGCAAATGGGTGGTGGGCCAGAAGTATGAAGCCGCAACGTGCATAAAGGCCTCACAAGCAAGCAAGCAAGCAAGCATCAAGGCACACGGGCCAACAAAAGAAAAGTTGGGAAGAAGCGCTGCACCAGTCAAGGGGCGGATGCAAGAACATGTCTAAGGGATTGTTTCTGGCACTTGGTAAATAATAAGTGCTTAGTTTCGTGTCTGATGTTTCTTTCGTATCAGTATCTTTAGTACTACTATGCTTCTTGGTATGTTTTCTAGTATGTTATGTCTCTCGGCGTGTCGTCGCCGTGGAACCGCTGGGCAAGCCAAAGGACCACCTACAGTTGATGCCAACAGAACCAGGATTCCGCAATTTCAAAGGAGCCACTTGTAGTTTGGGGGCACACGCATGGGTATTGTCCGAGAAAGGGATTTGCAATGCGCAGACAAGGCAATGAGGGCACCCAAGACACTAGCATAAACATTCCCATATCTTCGAGCTACATCGCATGACTGGCACACCCCTCAAAAAAATATTTGATTAATTGAGAACAGTGCCTCCGTGCCATTCTATCCCAAGCATCTTCATGCTGGCCGCTGGCCATTGCTCTCTCTCACAAGCCTGCGTAAGCCCCCACCAACCATACCTCCCCACACACAACCCCCACCCCACCCCATCCATCCCACCTAAATCTCGCCTGCCCCATCACCCCACGGAACAGCCCTAAACCCTTAACCCTACGCCCTGAATCCTACACCCTGAACCATACTCCGCCTTCCATGCCTAAAGCCACCACAACGCCCGCACATGAGCTTGCACCCGCTACATCCCAAGTTGGAGGCACTCACGGCCCAGCACATGCCGCTCGCGTGGTCTCGCACCTTGTTGTGGGAGAAGGCAAGACCCCTCGTGTCGGTCAGTATCTCAATCGCGCTCATCACGTTGGTGTAGTTGTGCAGCGGCTCTCCCATGCCCTGCCACAATGCAACTCACAAAGAGGCAGTCAAGGTGCCCCAATCCGCATGCCACCGTTGACATGGCGTGCCACACAAGATGCTATTCAATGAGACCGCTACAGGGGGCGGCAACATGCCACGCCCGAAAATGGGGCCATCAAGGCACTGCTATAAACAAGGGTTCGCCACCAAACCAAGGTGCACTCTGTTAGGTGCCCTTCATTCCTAAACCCTTGAAATTGTGCGCAGACTATGCATGTAGGTCATGGGATGTACAACCTCCATTACATGTAACACCGAATGTAGTGTGCGGTTAAAGATGGTCGCTATAAAGAAGCACTAACTGATCCATTATGTATGCCACACAAAAGGGTTTATCAATCATGCCCCTCATCGACAGGCATGCGCACAAGTGGGCCAGGGTACTGGGATGGGGTTGGACGGCAGCAGATGGTGGGCAGCGATAAGGACTACGGAGTGACTGGGATCTAAGCGCGAGTAACCAGACCCCCCCAGCCATGCGACGAGGAAAAAAAGCCACCACGACCCACCTCCCACTCCCCACCCTAGCGTATACCCACCCTAGAAACCACTACCAACCCAACAGGAAAACCATAAGCTACTAACCCTGAGAAAGGATTACCCACCACCCACCCACCATGGACAGCAACATCCACCCTCCACTGAAGACATCACCTACCTAACCTTAAGAAGAGAACCCACCCATCCACCCACCCACCCCCCCGCCCACCCACCCACCCACCCGCCCATCCCCCCCCCGCCCCCGCCCCCACCCACCCACCCTCCACCCCCCCCCCCCACCCCACCCCCCACACCCCCCCACACCCCCCCACACCCCCCCACACCCCCCCACACCCCCCACACCCCCACACCCCCATACCCCACCCGCCCGCCCGCCCGCCCGCCCGCCCGCCCGCCGCCCGCCGCCCGCCCGCCCGCCCGCCCGCCCGCCCGCCCGCCGCCGCCCGCCCGCCGCCCGCCCGCCCGCCCGCCCGCCCGCCCGCCCGCCGCCGCCCGCCCGCCCGCCCGCCCGCCCCCCGCCCGCCCGCCCGCCCGCCCGCCGCCCGCCCACCCACCCACCCACCCACCCACCCACGAACAACAGCAACAACAGCAACAAGTGCACCCTCCATGAACACGATGCTCCCACCATGAACACAATGTTGCTGATCTCCTCCACTGCCTCCGCCTCCTCGCCTTCATCTGCCCTGCCCGCATCACCCTCTGCGTGCAGCGATGTGGCATCCACCGGTGACGGCGGCGGAGGCGGGCGCGAGAACAGCCGCCGCGTGAGCACCACCTGGTCCACGATCTGTGCCGTCGACAGGTGGCCACGCAGGCCCATGCTGGGGGAGCAGGCACCCGGTGGCAACAGGGGGCACGCACATGTAATAGCAAAAGTACTATAAGAAGCACACACATGTAATAGCACATGTCATAGCACGCTGGTTTCAAGAAGCATGCACATGGAATATCACATGTCATAGCACGTGTGATACAAGAAGAAGCACGCAGTGGATGGCACAGGAAGCGGGCCATGGGCGGCACCGCGGGGCAAGCGCATGGCGTAAGGATGCACGCGGCCGATGGCGCCAGGACCATATGGGCGCTTATGGAGGAGGGAGGCAGGATGGGTTCAGCGGTCGGGCAAGGCGCAGCGAGGGGAGGCAGGCGGTAGCCTGAGGACGACGCAAGGAGAAACAGGGACAGCGCTCTGGAGGCTTCCATCCGTGTTGACCGTGTCCATGGTGGCATGCACCGTCGAGTCAAGCTGGATTGAAAAAGAACACCATAGAAGCTATAGTGAAGATCATACTTGTCATAGTGATAGGCTCGCTTGATGCGAGGCCATGAAGTAGAAGCTATAGTGAAGATCATACTTGTCATAGTGATAGGCTCGCTTGATGCGAGGCCATGAAGTAGAAGCTATAGTGAAGATCATACTTGTCATAGTGATAGGCTCGCTTGATGCGAGGCCATGAAGTAGAAGCTATAGTGAAGATCATACTTGTCATAGTGATAGGCTCGCTTGATGCGAGGCCATGAAGTAGAAGCTATAGTGAAGATCATACTTGTCATAGTGATAGGCTCGCTTGACGCGAGGCTATGAAGTCCCCAACAGACACACTACCAACCCACCAGCCCTTGTTGAGTTGTTGACTTGATGGCCGTGTCGACTACCGCAACAGACAGCTTGCCACGCAGGAAACGATGCAAAAGCGGCCCAGACATGATCACCAGCTTGCCAGCCACGCGGCTCACCCGCCAAAACACCCACCCACCTGCAAAAACGCCCACCCAGCTCTTCCCCCCCACACGCACGCACCGGCCGGTGTAGCAGAACTGGCAGTTGAGTGCGCAGCCGACCTGGCTGGACACACAGATGGTCCGGCGGCCGCTCTCGGCGGGGATGAGCACCGTCTCCACCACCGCGCCATCTGGCAGCTTGTACAGGATCTGCGCCAACATTTGAGGCACCAGGCCCGCACGAGTGGGCGCGTGGGCAGCGTGGTCAAAGAAGGGCATGCATTGTGCCGAGAAGGTTTAGTAATGATCTGAATTTTTGCCACAGTGCATGCAGGCATACATGCCTCCTGTTCTCACCAGCTCCTTTGATTACTTGCGAATTACCAGGATTCCCACTGGAGTCCCAATACTGATGTGGTGGACAGGCCCAGTGGGTGCACGTCTCGCCGCTACTGGCTGCATGCCTGTCCCTCCCGCCCCATGCCCCCGCATGTGAGAGGGGATCCAACCCCATGCAACCCATGACACACCGCCTAGCATTGCGCCCCATGCCCCCGCATGTGAGAGGGGACCCAACCCCATGCAACCCATGACACACCGCCCAGCATTGCGCCCCATGCCCCCGCATGTGAGAGGGGATCCAACCAATAGGGGATACAACCCATACCACACCGCCTAGCATTGCGCCACATGCCCCGCCTTCCCACCCCGTATTGCAGCCACCTTCCACCGCGCATCGCAGCCACCTTCCACCGCGTATTGCAGCCGCCTTCCACCGCTTATTGCAGCCACCTTCCACCGCTTATTGCAGCCACCTTCCCACCGCGCACACCGCATATGGCAGCCGTGCGCGACGCGCCCTACCTTGCAGGTCCCGTCGGACGCGCGCGCGACCTTGTCCACCTGCAGTGCATCGACCGAGGCGACTGACTGCATGCGCGCGGCGAAGGGCTTGCTGACACCTGGCGACCGACAGCGAACAAGCGGCGCCGGTGGGAGGCAGGAGTGTTAGCCACCATCGACCCCAATTGCCATGAACTGATGGACACACTTGGGTGGCTACCAACGCCCAACTGCCCTCCTCGAATATCCCCACAGTGGAGCACGGGGAAGGATGAATGAAGGATGAATGAAGGATTAAATAAGGATTAAATAAGGATTAAACAAGGATTAAATAAGGATTAATAATCAATGGGAGAATGTCGGCCAGACGGGAAGGAAGGAAAAGCAGGCAGGCAAGCAGCGGCGGAGGCAAGGCGGTGGGCTGGCCGGGAAAGGGAGGGGGGGGGGGGGGGGGGAAGCAAGGCAGGATGGCGCAAGTGAACTTAGGTGCATACTGTGCACTCCCACGGCATCGCCGCATGTGCTCCTCCACCCCCCCAACGTCTCATGGCATCACCCCATGTGTGTATGTCTCGTGGCAGCAGCTGCGAGGTCCTTCATTGCACACCGCATAGCACTCCGGACAATGAGAAGACGAAAACACCGATTAATAATCGCGTACCGGTCAACAAACGTGTGCGTCCGCGGTAGGACAATGAGCCAAATGCACCTTGCCGAATAAGCGGCCTATACTGCACATGCGTGCCTGCCACACGCGCCACACGCTGACGTCACAGATATGGCAAGCACTGCACTGCAACGCTGTAGGCACACAAACTGGATGATGACATCCTAGTATGATGCAAGCTCTCCCCTCCCTGCCAGGTCACCCCCTCACCTGCCAGGTCGGCCACCCCCTCACCTGCCAGGTCGGCCACGTCGGAGATCAAGTGCTTCTCCCTGTACAGCGACGTCCACAGCTGGTGCACGTTGCGCGGGGACTCGCCCAGTGCCACCAGCCACGCCTGCGAGGAGGAACGGAGGGACAAGACCGCCAGCAGCCGACAGAGACCACCTGATAAGCCATCACAACCTGCCTTCTGGAATCGGAAACCGGGTCATCCCAACTACATGAATACTGGTGTGCAGGATTACCCTTTCCGTGGCAACAGCTACGGACATGTGTGCAGGAGAAGCCTTCGAAGACAAACGGCGCACTAAGAAAGCAAAGCAAGATGGGCAAGCGGGGCGACAAGGGCCTGGCAAGGAGCGATTGGCACGCAGTGGCCTGTTCAAAATGGCGGCCACACCTGTCCCTGTCTGATGTTGTGGTACAGCCCCACCCCACCCCCGCCCTTGGCCTTGCTTAGACTGGAGGTCTTGCTACCTGCTGGTGCCCAGACACCGCCCATGCACACAGCTCAACGCCAACCATCACAGGCGCTCGGACCTGTGGCATGGCATCACATGCGCAAGGACCTGTGGCTTGGCGACATGGCGAGGGCGTGAGACCAGTGAGGACATGCAGTCTGCGCCATCGATCTATCAACAACCATGATGGCCATGATGGCCATGATGGCCATGATGGCCATGATGGCCATGATGGTGCATGACGGTGCATGATGGTGCATGATGGCCATGATGGCCATGATGGTGCATGATGGCCATGATGGCAATGATGGCCATAATGGTGCATGATGGTGCATGATGGTGCATGATGGTGCATGATGGCCATGATGGCCATGATGGCCATGATGGCCATGATGGCCATGATGGCCATGATGGCCATGATGGCCATGATGGCAGCAACCTCTGATGATGGAGGAAGGGTGCAAACTCTGATGATGGGGGAAACTATCCCAAGACAGAAATGTACAACCTTTACGGCTCATGACGGCATCGACAATTATGGGATGCCACGCAGCCTGCACTGCCAAACCAAGGCACCTACAACCTGTCTACCTTCATCCCACACATACAAACTGTAGGGCGAGATAACGGCTGTGGAAGCCGAAGGGAAGAGTTGCCATGTAAACCAGGACCTACGCGCATGCACACCACAGGAAAAGGTGCACCGTAAATGAGGGGAGACTGCCCAAACAGATGGCGGGAAACTCAAAGAAGAGGGCCAAGGAGGGGAAGAAGGGGGACAAGGGAGGGGGAGGGACGGGGGGAGGCACGGGGTGAGGAAAGGGGAAGGGGGGGGGGGAGAAAGGGGGAAGGGGATGGGGGAGAGGAAGGGAACCGGGGAGGAAAAGAGGTCGAAGGCGGGGGGGGGGGGGGGGGGGGGGCAGTGACTGCATGCTTACCTCCATTTCCTTCCAAGTCATGTTCTTTAACATTGCCTTCCCACTTTTGTCATATATAACCGCCTGACGGTCCGAGACCCCTGCGCGATGTGACAGATTACGGAATTAGATTGGTGAAGAGTGCATGAGAGAGCATTCAGAAAACAAATGTTAATCAATCTAGATTTAAGTTCCCAAGCTTGCAGTGAATACATGCTGCATGCAAAAGAAAAGTTCACTGACAGCATGCCAGGAAGGGCTGCTATAGGCGGTGGCAGATATTCTCAACCATAAACGCCTGCGTACCTTGAGACGAACCACAAACAGTCTGACGCAAAGCAGACACGTAGCGAACTAAGCATAATTGACCAACCTGGTGAGAACACGCCATCTTTGTCTTCTGCGATAGCTGTGCAGCGGAACGCCAGCCTGCCTTCTGGAATAAGAGGCGCTGAATTTCCGGAGAGCCTCCCTGTACGCTTGCTTGGCCATGAATTTTGGTTCGTAACCCAGCAAGCGACTTCGCGTCCTAGTCCTCTGGTCGATGATGTAGATGAAGGGGCAACGGCCCCCCTTGAGCTGTGCCAGCTACAATTCCAAAATGCGCTTTCTCCTTGAAAGACGTGTCTAGGCGTGTACCGCGTCAGCGGAAATGGCGAAAACGGTCTGCTTGCTGTAGCTAGATTCATGCTTTCGGCTATCAAAGCTAAGTAGGCACTACCACCATTAGGTCCGGAAGTTAAATTACGTCCTTGTAAGCAAACAGAAGATGACACAAAAAGGAGGGAACCCTTAACTTGATTTGTACATCAGCTACGTTGCAAAGCAGCACGACGTCATTTTCAAGGTCTATGTCGCGAATAATTTATTTGTTCGTGCCCTGCTCTCGATCCTCGCACAGATTGAGTAAAAAAAAACAACTCAGTTGGCTACTTACCTACGCCAGCGGCGCCGTCAGGTTCTAGTAAACAATAGTCGGCAACCAACGTGCCAAGTGGCATTGACAACCAGCAAATTTGAGCCCAGCAGCTGCAATCCCTCGTATCAATCATCATGCAGAACGTCTCCTAACGTGTTTAACCCTGTCTAACTTACACCGGCGCGGGAATAAACTCAACTCAACTCAACTCAAATGAACTCAACTCAACTCAACTATGGTGTTTCACAGACGTCATCGCGGAGGGTGGTGCGCTGACTGCGCTCCCAAACCACAACGCTTGACGGGCGGACTTCGAGGCGAAAAAACAAGGTTGATGGAGACGTATTGGCACAAAGTCATTCTCGTTACCCTACGTTTTCAATGAGAAACTTCGATGGTCTGACTGATTGCGAGCTGTCTTTGCCGGACGTGACGTGGCATGATGTTCTTGCCACCATGCAGTCATCAGACGTAATTTGGAAGATGGGAACACAACGAAATTTCCCCCGTTAGGTACTGCGCAAGCGTGCGATGAAGTGCTGAGCTTTTATGGCAAAGGGGCAAGCAGGAGGCCATCTTTGCCCGCGGATGACCGTTTCATCCCTGCCATTCGAAATTATACTCTCGTCATTGTATTCCATAAGTACCAGCGTCCCAGGTGATATCCTGACGAAAACAAACACGATTTGCTGTTGCTCTTTGCACCACATGCCGGAAGAATGCGTTTGATTTCTAAAGACGTTTTATGAGCCGAGGTTGGGAGAAGTGCTTACAGGAGAGAACCCGGGATGACACAAGGATGACAATCGGAGCACTTTTGCAGCCCAGTGGGGAAGGTGGGAACCCGAGATGAAAATATGACAGCCCTTGGGCCTACGCCATGCTTCGATTTTCGCATCCTGTTAATAGCAGTGTACTCGCTCGCAATAATTCCAGGAGGTTTAGCCTCGTGGCTCGATCATGGCACACGAGAACGCCGCGATGCATACCTGAACACAATGGGGCTGTCTCCGACGGGGAGTCCTGGTCATCTGAAGCCGTACCCGAGATGTGTTTTCCTAGCTGCCATTGCTGGGAGCGGGTCAACGGTGGTGCAGGATTACATAAACCAGGTACTGTGCTTGCGCATAAACCAGGTACGGGGCTCGCTCATAGACCAAGTACTGTGCTTTGCGAGCCCGGTTGTCATCCGATCACCCTTAGAAAATGGTACATGTGCTGCTTCAAGCCTCTTACACGAGTAAAGTGGCAATGGCTCTTTTAGCGCTTGTCTGCTATTAGCAATTAAGGACGAGTTAGGTTGAAAGAAAGAAATCTCCACCTCGGCAGCTGCGTCTAGAGGATCACCCTCATCCCTGCCCGGCATAGTCAAGCCATCTGATTTCTGACATTTTCAGAATACAAAGGTTACATGCATGCTTCTCCTTGCGGTGTTTCCCCCCCCATTCCCCATCCCCACCTACCAAGCCCCCCCCCAGACACCACGCACCCCCTTCATCCACCCACCCACCCACCCACCCACCCGCCCACCCACCCACCCACCCACCCACCCACCCACCCACCCACCCACCCACCCACCCACCCACCCGCCCGCCGCCCGCCCGCCCACCCGCCCGCCCGCCCGCCCGCCCGCCCGCCCGCCCGCCCGCCCGCCCGCCCGCCCGCCCGCCCGCCCGCCGCCCGCCCGCCCGCCCGCCCGCCCGCCCGCCCGCCGCCCGCCCGCCCGCCCGCCCGCCCGCCCGCCCGCCCGCCGCCCGCCCGCCCGCCGCCGCCCGCCCGCCCCCCCCCCCCCCCCCCGGCCGCCCGCCCGCCCGCCCGCCCGCCCGCCGCCCGCCTGCCCGCCCGCCCGCCCGCCCGCCCGCCCGCCCGCCCAAACCATGCACACCCACACCCACCATCTACCAACTTCACCCCATACGACCCTTACCCTTCTAACGGCACCCCCCACACCCACGCTCCCATCCCCGCCCTCTGCCCGGTGACAGGTGCCAGGCCACGCCATGTTCGGCGAGAACTACGGCCTCTTCAAGGTGCTGCGGTCGACGCACCAGCGGCTGCAGCCCTGGGCGACCTCTGGCTGTGACTCTCACGTTGACTGCTACCGCCGCGCGAGTACGCCTCCAATGCAGAAGGGTCCCATCGCGTTCTATAATTTTCTCGACGATGAAGACCTGGTCCAAGCCGCCCGGGGGCTATTTTGGGCGTGGTACGGCTCCAAGGTGGCCCCAGGGACCACCGTGGGGTTCAAGGAGATCCGTTACGGGCGGCAGTGGAACCTGCCGTGCGAGCGGGGGACCTGCGTGGGGAACGGCAGCAACAACCCCTGCGGGCACCGCAAGCCCTTAGATTGGCATTCCTATGGGGGCGTACTGTGCGCCGAGTTTGAGCGCGACATGTGGCTTCTGCGCCAGCTATGCGCCGACACGCGCATCATCCTGCACATACGCGACGTGGCCTCCACGTCGCGGACGAGGACGGTGTACTCGGCCAATCGGATGACCCCAAAGGAGGCGCAGGAGGAGATTCAGGCGCAGGTCGACTGCTTCGTCAAGTACAAGGAGCGGAACGAGGCCAGCGTGCTGCTGTCCACTTTCGAGGCGCTCGTGCGGGCGCCGCGCGCGGGGGTGCCCATGCTGTTGGACTATCTGGGAGTGAACCGCACGAGGGAGGGGGCGGTGATGATGCTGGATGGGTCGGTAGTGAAGTTGCTCGCGCATAGGATGCAGGGTCGCTAGCAGCACCGCTTGTGAGTAGATGAGGGAAAGGCCAAAGGAAGGAAGGACGCAAGGAAACGGGAGGACGGAAGGAAGGATGGAAGTGGGCATGCACTTCAGTCTTGCCACGGAGTACCTTAGGCACGTCACCAGGCGAATACTGCACCACGCTGGTGGCAAGTGGCGCGGTCCACTCACCCATCGAAGATTCCACTCCTTGTTCTCCGGAGCCCGGACTTTCCAAGATGCCTGCTTAACCCCTAAATGGGCAGAAATACTGCCGATGCATCGGCTGTAACTTCACAATTTTGCAAACCAGATGCCATCCAACCCACCCATATCCAATGGCTGTCCTTGGGGGCCAAGCATGTCCATGAGTTGCCCTTCGGGTTGGTATATCACAACCTTACATATATGCAGGGTAGGCCATGTATAACTGCCGTCAAAGTCAGGGGGGTCAAGACGAGCGTTTTCATTTTTGGTAGAATGTGCATTTTGAATTATGTTGTAAGAGCTAGGCACCTACCACTTCAGGGATGATAAACAATTAGTTGCTGAACAGTTTGAGCCATTGGGGTCATCATTTGGGTGGGTATACCAGCAGTTACACCCAGTACAGCCCATAGGGGTACCGTTGGTAAAAAGCAACCAAGGGGGTAGGAGTGGGCATACTACCTACTAATACCTACTAATATGGCCCCCAACCATGCCACACAATACATTTCCCTTCCACAATGATGGGGAAACATAACTGCATCATCACACTGCCCTTACATGGCACCTATGTGCAGGTGCCACCTTGTCCATGCACGTAGGTAACGTGGTACAGATACCTACGCAAGGCATGCATTCTAGGAGGCAGCCACCAACAAACTAGTGATTTTAAGCCTATTTCAGGTTGCCCTAGCAAGGATAAACTAGGCCTAAGCTGCTATAGCTTGCCAGGTGATGGCCAGCACACCTGGTGGCACATGCTGACAATGGGAAGCTTCTACTCACCGGTTACATGCTTGATGATGCCACAGAGACCAGCCAACTGCCTCACACTCATGCAATATGTGTGTGGGAAATGTATAACAAACATACATGGAGGTATTCAAACCCATACAGCATCTAAAACTAATCACCATCACCCTGTGGCAGGTCAACTGACTGAGGGAAGCATCTAAGAAGGGTGTTTTAGAAAGGGGCCAGGCCAGGGTCAAGAAAGAGCATGAATAATGCAAAAAGAATGTGCTACACAAGCTAGAACGTATATATAAACGTCAAACATCGATAGGAAAACGATGATTAAGCTTTACCAGGCATGGATGGCGTTACCTTGGCCCAGGCGGTGGCCGCAAAATTGCGCATTTCGGCACACCAAAGCTGTGCAGCATGGTCGCTGGATTCGGCGATTTCTGGCCACCCTTGCACGTTTACGACTACCATGTATCATAAAAAGTACAAAGAAACCAATATATCCTTTAAAATACGCCGGAAAGGTATTGCTGTCAACGTTTCTATCATCCGGCCTGTTCGCAGTTTTTTCCAGCAAGAACGCTGCCGACACCTATCAAATGGCATTCCCGCGAACCAAAAATTGGCCTGTATCATCTTTAGGACGTATAAAATCAATTTCCTGAGTTTGGTCAGGAAATTCGAACGAAAACGTAAATGCCATGCGTGGGCGCAAGCCGCCATGGCCAGGTCGTCGTTTTCCGGAATGCACGTTGTACGTGAAAAAGTACCCTGACCCCTTGTACTTTGACCGGCCAGAACACCTCTATAACTTTGTCAGAAGTATGCAAACCCTAGTACCATGCTGTGAGGAAAATTATAAACTTTCGATCTTCTCAGCTAAACTTTTCCTAATTCTCAATAGTTTTCGCGGCATTTGGTCCCCCGAGAAGGGGCCGACGTGTCGGCTGTAACTCAGTTTTAGGCGGAAAATCGGCAGCCAGACCATTTAGGGGTTAAGGCCATGGACACGATATGGGTGTGTGGGTAAGTTGCCAAACCCTGGTACCTAGCCGGCTAGCCCGGTCCGCTAGTGGAACAAACGATCATCACCTACGCTGCATTCTCCCAGGTTGTATTGTATAGTGATTCTCCAGATTTCTGTGCGCTGAGCTAGGGTTGTCTCATGGATATTGACATTGAAACTTTGACACTAAAAATGCCTCAACTAACTAGTACAGACATTTTTTTTTTTTTAGTATGCGCCATCAAGGCCCACTGCTTTAATATATGCATTTTATTTTGATACGCCCCGACCTCATCATTTGCACCGGCTAGCTTGCCGGTATAAAAAGCTACAGAAGCACAGGGCTGCATGCATGTAAATATTTTTTTATATACACGGTACAGCATTATGTGAATAACAAGCATGTATTTACTTATGCATGTGTGCCATTTGTGCTTTAGCCTTTATTACTGCGTTTATTGCTGCATGCCTGTATTGCTGCCTTTAACTGTTGCTGCCTTTATTGCTGCCATTCGCCTGCTCTATATGAGAATTCGCAGGCGCGGTAGTGCGCACCAGTTGCGGACGGCACCATCCCGTCATTCGCCCGGCCTTCACAATGGGATGTGGCAAGTTTGTGTCCTGTCCCCGTAAGTGTCCATTATCACGTCGCGGACTACGTTATGCACCAGGCACGAACGTCGAGCCTGCATGGGCCTTGGACATCGGCAGCTGACCTCAGCGACGGCGGCGGTACGCCTCTGGGTATCGCTTGGCGGACTTGATTTATGCGGATCGATGACACGATATTCGATATTCGAACAGCCTCAGCACATCCATGGAGCACATCCAGACATGGTTGTCCAGACTGTCTGGGCCTGGAGGCTTAGGCAGTGGGCCTGGAGAGTGGCGTCGATCGATTTCCGAGGCGATGGCGCTTGGCGTGACTAGTCGCCTGCCGCCCGGCCCTCCTGCTCCTGGACGGGTCCGCGGTACCCTAGACCGCGAACGTTTTGAAAACTGTTGGGGAGCATGCATGCTCCCTGAACACCGCCGATCGAACACCCACATTGGCCTGGCCTGGGCCAGGCTTCGGACGCTCAACCCCTGCGGGCACTCTAAGGACCTCGGTGAGGATCGCACGCGCATGCAAGCTCCTCAAGGGCCTGGTGCTCACGGTTCGATCTCACGTATGGTGCAGAGGCGTGTGGACACTCGCCGCTCCCATATGTGCTTGCGACTGGTTGGCGCACGATCACCAGGATGCTGCGGCACGCGGTTTGAATGTAGGATTTTTCACCCATCGGTCACTCAAGTCTCTGTACAGGGGTATGCCTCTATCGATCGTATTTCCGATGAACTTAAAGATATCGATGAGTATACCTTCAGCTCTCTTGGTTGCTATGCAGAACAAGAAGAGGTGGAAGATCGACGATTGTCCAGGCTCACACGCCAGCCCCTGTGGGCAAAACCCCTCCCTCCAAGAGGCAGGGGCGCTTTGCTGAGTAGAGCGCAGTTAGGGTTTTCTAGATAATAAGATTATATTAGAGTAAGCTTAGTTCGGTTTCGCTGCTTCGCCCACTTCCATCCATCCAGCAAGGGAATATGTGCTACATGATCTCCCAACGGAGTCATGTTATAATTTAATTTAAAATTTTTTCATACCTTAAAATGTGTTATAAAAACTACAAAGACTTACTACATCAGAGAGAAGGCACCCGATTCAGTAAACATAACCAAAGTCAACGCTAGTTACAAGAGATACCACGACAAAATAGCTACAACTATCCGGCATGGGATCGACACTCCACACCATGGGACGAAGTAAAACTGCCCAATAACCGTGCTGCATGCGCGCCGCAAAGTCAGCCCGCGTGGGGCTGAGCAAGATGTCAGCCATAGCCCGGGTAATTAAGCGCTACCGAATGGCAGTTGGCGTCAGTACGACGCGTCCAACATGGTCCGCGCCGACCAAGGGATCGACCTGCGCACGTACTCCAGCTAGGTGGTCCTACCGGAGCCGACAGCACTCCTTAAAGGAGCCGGCGGTCAGGGTCCTCATGGCCCCGAACCTTGATAAATATAGCTCTGGCATGCAGCTTGTGGCCATCAGCTTGCGACTTAGCGGACGTCTTGAGCCCATGCACCTCACCTTTTTAGCACAATTGCTATGGTCAGCCTGCCTATATGGTATTGCATGCGCATGGTTGTATTGCACCCACAGTGTTGCGCCCCGGCTGGCACCATGCTGTGGGGAGAGCGCTCGATCTGTGGCCTGCGGCCCACTTGTGGCAGTGAGAGACGCTAGGGCGCTCCGTCCCTCCTTCACGTTGTGTATAGGGTTGGTCACGCAGTCACGTGTCTATTAATTAATTAATTAATTAATTAATTAATAGGGTTGGTCAAAGGTTCCTTTACTCTGCATTGGTACTCACGTGACGCAGTCGTGAGCATGCTTATTAATTCGATGTCGTAGAATAGCTTTTGTAGGACATCTTGAAAAAAAAAGCCAGGTCAGGATCAATACCGCTCTTGCATGGCCTGGCTGCATTGCCCATAGTGCGGGTATAAAATTAATAGGCCAGCCCGGGCCGGCGGCATCTCTTAACATGGCCTGGACCGGCTAAGGCCATTCCCAGGATCGAAGGGTGGCCCGGCCTGAACACATACACGCACCAACTGCTGGCAGACCTAATAGTCCCAGTCCAGTAATTTGAGCATCGCATTCACTCTCTCTCGACCTGGAGCTTGGACCGCTATATGCAGGACAAGCGGAGATGGCGAATTAATTCATGATTGTCCAGGCCCATGAGACGGTGACCCCGTGGGCAGCCCCCCCCCCCCCCCACCCACCGAAAGCAAATGAGGCGTTAGATACATATATAGGATTGTTAGACGAGATTAGCCTAGCATACTGCATATATTAGATTCCTGCCGCCATTTAGAGCTTCTCTCACTGCCACAAGTTCTCTCACTGCCACACGTACGTACCAAGGATTCTCTCGATCTGCATGCCCAAAAGCGTGGAGGCATCCATGTCACGGAGTAGTCTACCCACGGAAGTGTCTCATCACAGAAATTCAAAATCGACACAAAACCTGCATGCACGCATCATGCCCAACTAGCCCTGCGCATGCATGCATACATCAGCGTAGTATTGACCCCTCGCTTTACTCCGCCAGTTTCCACTGCCTCCGCCTCATGTCTCAGCTTATACGGGGTAAGGAAATTTTCATGCATCTTAATTATGTTTAGGCATGCAGTTTGAAAAAGCTCATGCCAGATTATAAAGTAGTATTGTTGTCAACCTCTAGTTGATTCTTGATCTACTACAAGTTCAGAAGCCCCCCCTTCCCATGCCACAAGCCTGCGCGGCCTGCTCTCCCGCATCATACGCCACAGGGTCCACGGGAATGCTGACCACTGCTAAACGAGTACGATGTTTACTAAAAAGTTCCTTTGATCCATGCTGCTATGATCCACCGTGCCGGACTCGTCGTGACAGTGGGGCAGGCCGACCTACTCATGAGGTGCGGGCAAGCAAGCAGCTACGCATGTTGGCTGCAGCCACCACCTCGGTTCTTAACACAGCAATGCCGCCCAGACCGCTGCCACCCGTTGCGGCCACCCACCTATAGCTGAAAAGGCCGAGCCTACCGACCTGCCAGGGCCGGCTGCGCCACCCGGCTCGGCTCAGGACGTTACCTCGTCTCCCCGCTTGTCAGGTCAGGGCAGGCTGTGCATGAGGACGATCTCCTCGATGACTGGCGGCATGCTACAAGGTCACGATTAAAGACATTAGGGCAGGTTTGCTCCAAAGTTCACGGACAAGAAGATGTTGCGCCACGTAAGCACAAGTCTACCAACTCGAAGTACACCAACTGTTATTGGTGCAACAGGCCAGCTGCCACTGCACGCCGCCACCCATGTATCCATGAGACAACATGTCGACCCATGCACGGAAAACGATAATGTAGCTATATGTGTCCAACAGACACAAAGGCCAGCCCCGTACTGGTGGTCTAATTGGTAGGCTTGCTGGGCACAGAAGGGTGTAAATGCCTTCGGGTTCAGACTCGAGGACGTGAGAGAGGCCAGTAGCCGGACCGAGCGCGGTGATGGAAGACGCTGGCACATCTTGGTTCCCGCAAGGTGGTGGTGAGGTCGTTCACACCTTTTGCGGCCTGTCAACGCAGTCAAACAAGCCGTCACGAACCGGATCGACCCACGACAGAGAGCAAGTGCATTTTAGGGGGAGCACACCCAACAACAAGACCCCAACAAGAGGCAAATGCGGCAATGAATGCTGGCATATAGCAGACCACACCTTGGCAGGATCTGCCCTTTGCCTTGGTCCCTGACAGGCCGTGGTAATCATGGCACGCACGTAATCATCCTTGTAATCCGCAGGTAATCGTCCTCGCAGAAAAACACGCAGGTGGTCATCCTTGCTAGCTAGGGGCGGCATGTGCCAGCAATCATACGCCAAAAACCACCGATGGCAGTCATCCACACAGCAGCTGACAGACACTCCATTGACGGAGAAATCGTGACACCTCACATGGGTCCATTAGCTGGCCTGCGCTATGCTTGCACTGGCACAAACTTTGGGTCAACAACAACTCGCTGTCAACACAGAGGGCTGCTGTCAGTGCTGAGCCTCCGACGCAGCGGTAGCCGATGAGGTATGCAGCACAAAAAACGGAGGCATACAGCATGCAGTGAGCGGCATACAGTATATGGTCAGGAGGTATACTGTATATGCAGTGAGCGGCATACAGTATATGCAGTCATTAAGATCAAGAAGGATACATCGTCAATAACCTGCCGTCGCGCAGTGCACGCTTACAGGCACTACACCACGCATGGGCCTGAAGCGGCGCGACTTGGTGCACATTCCAAGCCTCGAAGGCTAGCTGGACTAATGAAATTGCCCCCCCCGCAATGACATATGAGTACTAAAAAGGTAAACGGTAGCAGGTAAATGGCAGCGGGAAAATGGCAACCGTGCTGGAACAAACAGGTTCAAGGGAAGAGTGCAGACCGCTGCAGGTCCTCTTGCCCTCCTGTGATGGTGACTGGTGACATAAACGGGTAAACCATCATTGCTAGAACACTTTGGATAGATTGTCAACAGTGCGCACCGTTCCAGGTCCACCTTCAGGGCGATGTCACGTATGTCGGAATAATAGCGGTCCGTGACGCCCTCCGCGTACTCCCCCCCCGCGGCCACGCGCACCACGTCTAATAATAGCTCGTAGTTGCCCATGATGTCCACGTGGTCGCCGCTCGATGACCCGCGGCCCTCCAGCAGCGACTGCGGCGGCTGGTGCAGGTACTCCCGGTTGACCACCGCCATGTTGCCCGGCGGGTTGTATCGCGTATCCCGCCACCCGCGCGAACACATGAAGCCCAGGCTCTGTGGGGACAGATGCAAGCGGCATGGCAGCGGGGGGGGGGCAGGGCGCAAGGATAATGGGGTGTTTTCGGCTGAACACGGCACGGATCCAAACACATCCATGACACAACCAGCGCAGGCATGAACTAAATCACCCTGTGGGCCCAGCTATTAGCACATTGGCCTCCAAGTTCCCGCCATGACCAGCCATCAAAGCAGAGGCCTCGATCTGGCATCTGTCCAAGATCTGCTTCTTGCACCCGCCCCAATCCTCACGGCCCGTCTCGCCACCCACCAGTGGCGGCGCGCATCCCGGGCCACCCACCATCCCATGCACACTCATGCTCACGACCCTCTCGCCACTATCTGTGATCGCATCAGCCCACTAGCAGCAGCACAAATCCTTCACCGCTTAGCTCAGACTGTAGCTCAGACTGTTGTTGCCGATTGATTAAGCCACCAACCCACCAGCAACGGCGACCATCCCTCGCCACCCACCATAACCCGCAAGCATCTCTTCCCACCCACCAGCAACAACACAACCATCCCTGGCCACCCACCAGCAATGGGGCGATTTTTCTCTCCAGCGAACCCTCACCAGATGCGTCTGTTCCCGCCCCTCGTCACCCACCACAAACACTGCAAAAATGCAAGCATCCCTCACCACCCACCAGCAACGGTACGGAGCCGTCCCCTTCCCCGATGACCACACCCGCCGCCACGGAGGCCGCGTCGTCGCGCGCCATTGTGTTGATGGTCAGCGTACTGTACAGCGAGTGGGCGCCCGTGACGTGCGGCGGAGGCACCACGCTCGCACTATACACGTATCCGCGCTCCGTCGGCAGCTCGTGCTGCTGCAGGCCCACGCCGTAGAGGCACATCATGCGCGTGCGTGGGGCGATCGGAAGCCTGCCAAAGGTGCAAGAAGCGAACCACCGTGGGGGGGGGGGGGTCAGACACAGCACAGGGTGCAAAGCTCATGGCCTCCGTACATAGACCTACGAACGGATTCTGGGTGCGAGCCTCAGCCCCGGCCCCGGGTGGTGACATGGCAAAGCACAACATTCTGACCACTGAAGTATCCCTTCTTGTCACTGCTGACAACGAAGCAAATGACAGGGACTGCGGTAATGCATCCGACCTAAAGAATCACTCGCAGCCCGGCAGCGAGCCCCCTTGCGAAATGTTGATGCTCTACAGACGTCGGACGCAGTACCGCTAGCAAGCGCTCAACCACCCCACACTGTGCGCGACTAATTTAACCATGCATACAAAGCAAGCACGCTCATCGAACGTCCGTGTCCAGTAACTCAGTAACTTCACGAACTTTCGCCATCACTGCCCACCGCTAAATAGATTCCTGATCCCTCAACCTCCCCTCGCTCACCTGCTTGCCCCTCAATCTCCCCCCTCTGTCACTTTCCCGCGCCCCCTTACTATCTTGCCCCCTGAACCCTTGACCTCACCCCTGAACCCTTCTTCTCCCCCCCCCCCCCCCCCCTCACCGTGCCTCTAACGGGTTGGACCAGTACTTGTACACATGCGCCCCCCCCCCCCCCCCCCCCCGCTCGTAACCCACAATGCGCCCCCCCCCCCAGTGAGGCTAATATTGTGCGGAAACCTTTTGCCACTCGGCTTCTAAGGTTCCGCACAATATTACCAGCGACAACCACTCGCTGGTACACTCAAGTTCATGCCGGAATTAACTTGAGTGTACCAGCGAGTGGTTATCGCTGGTAATATTGTGCGGAACCTTAGAAGCTGAGTGGCAAAAGGTTTCCGCACAATATTAACCTAACTTCCCCCCCCCCCCCCCCCTCACCGTGTCTCTAGCGGGTTGGACCAGTACTTGTACGTGTGCGGACGCGCTTCGTCCAGGTCCACCGAGATGCCGTGGCTGTAGACACCAGCACAAGGGGGGGTGCACGTAGTCACATACCAGCACACGGGATGCGGAGTAATTGAAAGCTGATTCATTTGAATGCCAACACAAGGGGGGGTGGCAGAATGAGGTGGCAGTATAAGGGGAAGCGCCAGCGCAGGACGGGGGATTGCAACGAACCGCAAGTACTTTTGATGCTGCTAGCAACGTGGAAGGAAAGCACGATGACACTTTGCTTTTCTTAGGAGGATACGCAAGCAGGTAATGCCAGAAAACAGAAAGGGCGTGTTAACATCAGCGAGTGCTGACTGGTGCGACACAACGATGCCCAGTCCTCCCCCTGTGCCCTCTACATGCTATACCGTGCCATCCCATAGCCACCCTGTCGTGCGCTACAGTGCCATCCTATAGCCACCCTGTCATGCGCATGCACGTAAAGACACATCCTAACATCCCCATGCAGGCTTCCTGGCAGAAACGCGCAGCTGCCCAGCTGATCAACAAGATGCGTTTCACAACTGCCTAGCTAATGAAAAAGATACGTTTTGCAGGTACGAAGAGAAAAGCGTCCTCCGTCCGCGCAGAGACAAAAATTCCCTCCAGGCGGTTCACCCATATCAAACTACTGTATAACTTAAGGCGGTTCACCAACAGCAACCACGCCAGCTCGCTTCCTGCCTTTTGAGGACCGGTAGGGAGCTCGCTAGTCCCCCATGACATCTACCCGAGTGCATGCCCGCACGCAGTAGTGGTCTACGACGGACACGCAGCTACGGCGGTACCCCCACTAATACAGAACACCCACTACTACACGCACCCCCCCTTCACCCCCCCTGACCCATCTGTACGCATTCCCACACCCATATCCACTGGCACCCCCCCACTCCCGCACCTGTACACCTGGTCCATGGCACGCATGTATTGCGGCGCCGCCTCGCGCAGGAAACCGATGGTGTCCTTGATGGAGTAGGCACTCTGGGGGCACATGAGCAAGCATGCATCCATATTCACTTCATACATTTTCGTTTACTCATCCAGTATGCATCCGCGAACTTTGAGAATGGAAATACAATCAGAAACAAAGTGCATTTGTTCATTCAACTGCTTCAATCGAGGGTGCGCTCTGGGCACATAGAAGACATGCATCTGATTCCATACATCTGTACATCCGTTCATCCATCTGTTCTGGGCAAGCCGCAAGTCGTCACCACGGGATGCAAGAGTCAAGTTTCGCTCATTCTTAGTTCGTTCGTCCTATTTAATTTTTCAAATTCACGTTCTGGGGATACATGATCAGTGGTGCCACTCAAGCAGCGCAGGCCGTGTATGAGACCGGTTGATGGAGAGTTGTCAGGAATCAAAGGAAAAACAAGACTCCTGACCACATTGCGAAGACCTGGTGGCCTCTCATGCTGACCTGGCGCGACAGGCACAGACAGGCATCCTGCGTGGTCCCATTGGGAAGGCACCGGCCCAAGTTTACGAGTAGCACCTAACGCCTGCTGGGGCAAACACCCGTGGTGAGCCAGCATAAGACGGCCGCTGCTGTGACTACAAGCGATACCTAGGGATATATTTATATTTATATTCATATTTATAAAATACCGTTTATATAATACAACTACAACTACAACTACAACTACAACTACAACTACAACTACAACTACAACTACAACTACAACTACAACTACAACTACAACTACAACTACAACTACAACTACAACTACAACTACAACTACAACTACAACTACAACTACAACTACAACTACAACTACAACTACAACTACAACTACAACTACAACTACAACTACAACTACAACTACAACTACAACTACAACTACAACTACAACTACAACTACAACTACAACTACAACTACAACTACAACTACAACTACAACTACAACTACAACTACAACTACAACTACAACTACAACTACAACTACAACTACATATAAATATAAATATTTATATAATACAACTACAACTACAACTACAACTACAACTACAACTACAACTACAACTACAACTACAACTACAACTACAACTACAACTACAACTACAACTACAACTACAACTACAACTACAACTACAACTACAACAACAACAACAACAACAACAACAACAACAACAACAACAACAACAACAACAACAACAACAACAACAACAACAACAACAACAACTACAACTACAACTACAACTACAACTACAACTACAACTACAACTACAACTACAACTACAACTACAACTACAACTACAACTACAACTACAACTACAACTACAACTACAACTACAACTACAACTACAACTACATATAAATATAAATATTTATATAATACAACTACAACTACAACTACAACTACAACTACAACTACAACTACAACTGCAACTGCAACTGCAACTGCAACTGCAACTGCAACTGCAACTGCAACTGCAACTGCAACTGCAACTGCAACTGCAACTGCAACTGCAACTGCAACTGCAACTGCAACTGCAACTGCAACTGCAACTGCAACTGCAACTGCAACTGCAACTGCAACTGCAACTGCAACTGCAACTGCAACTGCAACTGCAACTGCAACTGCAACTGCAACTGCAACTGCAACTGCAACTGCAACTGCAACTGCAACTGCAACTGCAACTGCAACTGCAACTGCAACTGCAACTGCAACTGCAACTGCAACTGCAACTGCAACTGCAACTGCAACTGCAACTGCAACTGCAACTGCAACTGCAACTGCAACTGCAACTGCAACTGCAACTGCAACTGCAACTGCAACTGCAACTGCAACTGCAACTGCAACTGCAACTGCAACTGCAACTGCAACTGCAACTGCAACTGCAACTGCAACTGCAACTGCAACTGCAACTGCAACTGCAACTGCAACTGCAACTGCAACTGCAACTGCAACTGCAACTACAGATACAGATACAGATACAGATACAGATACAGATACAGATACAGATACAGATACAGATACAGATACAGATACAGATACAGATACAGATACAGATACAGATACAGATACAGATACAGATACAGATACAGATACAGATACAGATACAGATACAGATACAGATACAGATACAGATACAGATACAGATACAGATACAGATACAGATACAGATACAGATACAGATACAGATACAGATACAGATACAGATACAGATACAGATACAGATACAGATACAGATACAGATACAGATACAGATACAGATACAGATACAGATACAGATACAGATACAGATACAGATACAGATACAGATACAGATACAGATACAGATACAGATACAGATACAGATACAGATACAGATACAGATACAGATACAGATACAGATACAGATACAGATACAGATACAGATACAGATACAGATACAGATACAGATACAGATACAGATACAGATACAGATACAGATACAGATACAGATACAGATACAGATACAGATACAGATACAGATACAGATACAGATACAGATACAGATACAGATACAGATACAGATACAGATACAGATACAGATACAGATACAGATACAGATACAGATACAGATACAGATACAGATACAGATACAGATACAGATACAGATACAGATACAGATACAGATACAGATACAGATACAGATACAGATACAGATACAGATACAGATACAGATACAGATACAGATACAGATACAGATACAGATACAGATACAGATACAGATACAGATACAGATACAGATACAGATACAGATACAGATACAGATACAGATACAGATACAGATACAGATACAGATACAGATACAGATACAGATACAGATACAGATACAGATACAGATACAGATACAGATACAGATACAGATACAGATACAGATACAGATACAGATACAGATACAGATACAGATACAGATACAGATACAGATACAGATACAGATACAGATACAGATACAGATACAGATACAGATACAGATACAGATACAGATACAGATACAGATACAGATACAGATACAGATACAGATACAGATACAGATACAGATACAGATACAGATACAGATACAGATACAGATACAGATACAGATACAGATACAGATACAGATACAGATACAGATACAGATACAGATACAGATACAGATACAGATACAGATACAGATACAGATACAGATACAGATACAGATACAGATACAGATACAGATACAGATACAGATACAGATACAGATACAGATACAGATACAGATACAGATACAGATACAGATACAGATACAGATACAGATACAGATACAGATACAGATACAGATACAGATACAGATACAGATACAGATACAGATACAGATACAGATACAGATACAGATACAGATACAGATACAGATACAGATACAGATACAGATACAGATACAGATACCGATACCGATACCGATACCGATACCGATACCGATACCGATACCGATACCGATACCGATACCGATACCGATACCGATACCGATACCGATACCGATACCGATACCGATACCGATACCGATACCGATACCGATACCGATACCGATACCGATACCGATACCGATACCGATACCGATACCGATACCGATACCGATACCGATACCGATACCGATACCGATACCGATACCGATACCGATACCGATACCGATACCGATACCGATACCGATACCGATACCGATACCGATACCGATACCGATACCGATACCGATACCGATACGGATACGGATACGGATACGGATACGGATACGGATACAGATACAGATACAGATACAGATACAGATACAGATACAGATACAGATACAGATACAGATACAGATACAGATACAGATACAGATACAGATACAGATACAGATACAGATACAGATACAGATACAGATACAGATACAGATACAGATACAGATACAGATACAGATACAGATACAGATACAGATACAGATACAGATACAGATACAGATACAGATACAGATACAGATACAGATACAGATACAGATACAGATACAGATACAGATACAGATACAGATACAGATACAGATACAGATACAGATACAGATACAGATACAGATACAGATACAGATACAGATACAGATACAGATACAGATACAGATACAGATACAGATACAGATACAGATACAGATACAGATACAGATACAGATACAGATACAGATACAGATACAGATACAGATACAGATACAGATACAGATACAGATACAGATACAGATACAGATACAGATACAGATACAGATACAGATACAGATACAGATACAGATACAGATACAGATACAGATACAGATACAGATACAGATACAGATACAGATACAGATACAGATACAGATACAGATACAGATACAGATACAGATACAGATACAGATACAGATACAGATACAGATACAGATACAGATACAGATACAGATACAGATACAGATACAGATACAGATACAGATACAGATACAGATACAGATACAGATACAGATACAGATACAGATACAGATACAGATACAGATACAGATACAGATACAGATACAGATACAGATACAGATACAGATACAGATACAGATACAGATACAGATACAGATACAGATACAGATACAGATACAGATACAGATACAGATACAGATACAGATACAGATACAGATACAGATACAGATACAGATACAGATACAGATACAGATACAGATACAGATACAGATACAGATACAGATACAGATACAGATACAGATACAGATACAGATACAGATACAGATACAGATACAGATACAGATACAGATACAGATACAGATACAGATACAGATACAGATACAGATACAGATACAGATACAGATACAGATACAGATACAGATACAGATACAGATACAGATACAGATACAGATACAGATACAGATACAGATACAGATACAGATACAGATACAGATACAGATACAGATACAGATACAGATACAGATACAGATACAGATACAGATACAGATACAGATACAGATACAGATACAGATACAGATACAGATACAGATACAGATACAGATACAGATACAGATACAGATACAGATACAGATACAGATACAGATACAGATACAGATACAGATACAGATACAGATACAGATACAGATACCGATACCGATACCGATACCGATACCGATACCGATACCGATACCGATACAGATACAGATACAGATACAGATACAGATACAGATACAGATACAGATACAGATACAGATACAGATACAGATACAGATACAGATACAGATACAGATACAGATACAGATACAGATACAGATACAGATACAGATACAGATACAGATACAGATACAGATACAGATACAGATACAGATACAGATACAGATACAGATACAGATACAGATACAGATACAGATACAGATACAGATACAGATACAGATACAGATACAGATACAGATACAGATACAGATACAGATACAGATACAGATACAGATACAGATACAGATACAGATACAGATACAGATACAGATACAGATACAGATACAGATACAGATACAGATACAGATACAGATACAGATACAGATACAGATACAGATACAGATACAGATACAGATACAGATACAGATACAGATACAGATACAGATACAGATACAGATACAGATACAGATACAGATACAGATACAGATACAGATACAGATACAGATACAGATACAGATACAGATACAGATACAGATACAGATACAGATACAGATACAGATACAGATACAGATACAGATACAGATACAGATACAGATACAGATACAGATACAGATACAGATACAGATACAGATACAGATACAGATACAGATACAGATACAGATACAGATACAGATACAGATACAGATACAGATACAGATACAGATACAGATACAGATACAGATACAGATACAGATACAGATACAGATACAGATACAGATACAGATACAGATACAGATACAGATACAGATACAGATACAGATACAGATACAGATACAGATACAGATACAGATACAGATACAGATACAGATACAGATACAGATACAGATACAGATACAGATACAGATACAGATACAGATACAGATACAGATACAGATACAGATACAGATACAGATACAGATACAGATACAGATACAGATACAGATACAGATACAGATACAGATACAGATACAGATACAGATACAGATACAGATACAGATACAGATACAGATACAGATACAGATACAGATACAGATACAGATACAGATACAGATACAGATACAGATACAGATACAGATACAGATACAGATACAGATACAGATACAGATACAAATACGAATACGAATACGAATACGAATACGAATACGAATACGAATACGAATACGAATACGAATACGAATACGAATACGAATACGAATACGAATACGAATACGAATACGAATACGAATACGAATACGAATACGAATACGAATACGAATACGAATACGAATACGAATACGAATACGAATACGAATACAAATGCAAATGCAAATACAAATACAAATACAAGTAATGAAGTAAATACTACTATGAATATAAATATGAAAAGCAAGAAGCCTCCAGGGTGGGAGGGAGGGGAAATAAACAATTGCAGATCATCGCCAGCCTAGCTTGCTTAAGGCATGGTCCGCCGACACACAAGCTGACATCATCCTAAATTAAGTAACACCGGCATGCGTCACACGCCGGCCTGAACAGTACTGAAAACGCCACTACAAACAACGAGGCCACGCACCCCCAGGCTAGTGCGTTAACCGTACAGATAGTTGTACAAGGTTCCCAAGACTGACAAACATAAAACTCGCCCATCGACCCCTTGGGCCGGTCCGAATCCACTACACAATAATTAATCACGACTCACTAAAGAACCCAAATCAGTCAAGGATTCGTTGAGCAACCAGCCGACCCTACAGGTCCCCAGCTAGTCTCAGCCGGTGCAACCAAATACAAATCTTTGCAAGCAAGTCGTATAAAACCTACAATTAAATTTCTCGGACCACTAATTAATAGCCACCGACCCTTATAAACAACCGCGTGATCCAAGGAAACTTCTGGCGAGCATGAAACCCTTTGTACAGATCGAATTAGTCAGCCCATGTCGCAGTCAGCCTTCCACATGCAGGCCAAGGCATAGCGGCCCTATCTTTCCCGCATGCGTTGATTAAACTATATTCAGAGAAAACCGATATAAATATAAACATAAATATAAATATAAATATCATCTATACCTGGGGATAAGTGCGCCTCACCACCATGGACGGCGTGAGTACGATCACACAAGAAACAAATACTTATGCATGCATGCAAAAGCAACAAGAACTTGGACAGTGAGGATCACCGAGAGCCAGTAAACGCCGAAACTGACCCATCTCCTGCCCCATGTTTTGCTCCTGCTTATACCCCACCCTCCGCCATGCTGACCACACGTATGTGTGTGCGTGACAATAAGTGACCTGGACGCGCGGTCATCGCCGCTCCCAGTGAGTGTCATGGTCCCGTTATTGGGTCCATGGCACATTGGCATGCCTGGTATGTGCAGTCAACCCCTCCCTTGGCTCATGCTGAGCATGTGCCCCGCCTCCGCCAGGCATGCACGCTACCATCTGGCACAGCAAGTAAGCGCCCACCTGGCTCATGCTTTTGTACCGCTGGCCCCCACCTACCTGGCTCATGCTGAGCACGCGGCCGATGGACAACTCCACGGCGGACACGTTGGCCTGCACGCTGGTGGCACTCGAGTGCGCGTGCAGCTCGAGGAGGGACGCCTGCAGCGCCTGTAGATGCGCCGTGCATGCACGCACACGCGCGCCCAGAGACGCACAAACAGCACTGAAAGGGGTGTTAGTTGACCGGACACTATAAGGACACTATAAAGCGGGTGCTAGTTGTACGGTAGCGAAAAGGGAGGTATGACCGCTCATCATTGTCGTGGGCTATGTCATGCGCAAGGCGCGCGCCCGCTTCGCCAGCGTTGTAGGGCATGCGCCTGGCGGGTGGTCATGCAGATGGGACGGACTACCGCCTGGCCCATTGATCTACGCCGATGATACCACTCTCATCGAGGATACCGCGAGCTTGTCCAGCTCTGGTTGGACTGCCTGGCCCTGGAAGCACAAGCAGTTGGCCTGGAAATCAGCAAGAAGACTGAAGCGATGGCCTTGGGGCTTGATGATCGCCCCCCACCGCTTTTACACCTGGACGGCACAGCAGTTCCCAACACCGAGCGTTTTAAACTCTTGGGCAGTTGGCTTCCTAGCACCAAGGATGACATCGACACACGCATACGTCTTGCATGGACGGCTATGCGTGAATTAGACAGAGTGTTGCACGCCGAGGACCTGGGCGCTGGCCGGAAACGGGATCTTTTCAATGTTCTTACTATTCTGACCTACGGTGCGGAAGCCTGGACACTCACTCATCATCTCGAGTCCAGATTGAATGGGACAGTTACTAGGATGCTTAAGTATATCTTGGGGGTGAAGTACGGCGAACACCCCCACTTGGCGGCTTTGTATGATGGGATGCCCCGTGTGTCTGATATTATTAGGCAGCGTATACTACAGTTTGCAGGCCATCTAGACCACACTAATCAGGTTGATACAGATGAGGGCCCTGCTGGTTCCTTCACTTCCTTGCGGACTGGCAAGCCCGGGAGATATCTTCGTACATGGTCAGGCCCTGCCAGGGTTAGGCGACGCGATGGCCTATACCGACATATCATTTTGGCTGACATGCAGAGCAAAGACGCTGTTGGCGTCATCCGCTCAACCCCTCTTACTCAGATATGGTCGGATATGCTGGATAAGCAGCGTCGGGCGGACATTCTCAAAGACTACGACCCCCCAACCATGTGGGTCCCAGGAAATATAAAAAGCATGGTAGGCATAGTTAGCGTGCAAGATTAGCTCGAGGCCTTATGTGAGGCCCATATTTTAGACTAGCTGTGGGCATACATGTACATATGGATGTCTTGGGGAGACGTCCACTATATCTTCATTGGGGAATTCAGTGCTCCGTGGTCCCCCAACGGGGACACGAGATAACTAATTAATCAAAAAATGACCGCTCAAAATAGTCAAGATGGGATGAATCAGGCGTCTGTAAGGTAGATGAACATCGGTGAGAAGGCAACTCGGCAGTGACGAAAAACAAAGCCTCCTTCTAGCATTATCCAAAACTCTCCTCCTCGCTCTTCTGCCCCCCCACAAAGCGACCCGAAACCAGAAAACATCACTATACTGCATCACTATACTGGCCCTCTACGTAAACTTGTCATCCGTGACTCAGGGGCCGGACCCTTACACACTTACGTCCATGCAAGCGCATTCGGCAGACCTCATCCAGAGCTGCCACTCTTTGAAAGCGATGGCACCACACCATCATTACAAAACAGACGGCACCGCATCCTTATGGCAAACGTTCCGTGCTACTCCGAGGTGCTGCGTTCCCACACAGGGCAGCCGCACAACATCTCACCGCATCGTGTGTGCCGGCTGTGCAAAGCTGTGGATGCGGCTTTCTTTGGCCCCGGCCCGCTTCTCGCCACTTATCCTTCCTGGCCCTCTCTACAACCCCTTCTTACTCACCCCACCACACCCCAACCCATCATCTCTCAGGCCCACTCATTCCTCCCCCTCCCCCCACCCGATTCCTCCCCCCTCCCCCCACCCCACCTCCCTCTCTCTCTTTCTCACCCAACTCCCTCCCTCCTCCCCCTTACCGTGCAGTTTGGCGGCGGGTCGGCCCCGCTCCACTCCGCCAGCACATGCTCCGCCTGCTCCCTGTCATCTGCCCCCTCCAACATCTCTGCGAGCCGCTCGCACTCCAGCAGCTCCAGCGTGGTGAAGTTGACGGGGGCCCCGTACACGACGTGGAAACGCAGCGTTTGGCCAAACGAGGTGTTGTGGCGCTCCATGAACGCCTGCTCCGTGTGGGGTCGCATGCTGATGCCGTCGCCAGTATTAACGCTGCCCCTTTCGCTGCCACCCGCCCCAACACCAACCGCATCACCACCACTCCCGTTGGCAGACCCCCTTTTGTCATCCGCACCCCCTTCCGCCATATCCCCCGACACTCCTGCCGCCTCGTTCCCTGGGTCCCTGGAACCCCCCCCCGCCGCTTGCCTCCCAGTTGTCCCCCCCTTGTCACGTCCCGACGCACTCCCCTCTGGCCCACCGCCATCACCCGTGCCAGGGGCCAGGTCACCAAGCGCACCGGCACCGTCGCCCGAGGGTGTGCCCCCTTGTGAAGGGTCGGAGGAAGAGGCTGACCCACAGGGAGCAGCAACAAAGCCGTTTGCATGGCTGGAGGGTTCCTGCAGCCTCAGGGACGCTGCACACGCGTGGTCGCCCGCCGCGGCGGCCGCGCGGGCCATCACGCGGGTGGACCTCTCGGGGTCATCAGGTGCAAACGTGGAGTTGCCTGCAGGGGGAAAGCACAGGGTGTATGTGTGTGTGTGTGGGGGGGGGGGGGGCGGAGGAGCGACGTTGCATGCCAGTGGGAGTAGGGTGTAAAGACGGGGGCGCAGCGCGATGCGGTTGGCCACAGGGGACGAATGCCAGGGTCGGCGGCAAGGGAGGAGCCGTGAGGCGAGAGCGGAGCAGCGCGGCAAGGGAGGAGCCAACGATGCATGGTGTGATAACCTGCCCCGATGTCCCACTCGGGCGCGGCGCCATACATGGACTGCCACCCGGCTAAGACAAGGGACAACCACCCTGGTCGCACGCACGACTCCGCCGCCTGTTGCGTACATCACTCCTGTCACGTACATCTCGTACAAGACTCTCGGGCATGACGTGGCGGGAAATCTGGGCATGACAGCCGATGGAAGGTCGACGTGCACGGCCCGGGCGACTGCTACCGTGCACACCGCGCAGCACAACATGGCCGGCAGGACAGTCTTGCGATACCACCAATGGGGTATGTTCCACCCGACAGCCAGGTTGATGGAAAGGCAGCCACCTTTAATTGAAGTCCATTAATGACACAACAGACAGCGGACGTCACGAGGGGCGCAGCCTAATCTGGTTGGCCACAGGGCTTCGCTACTCGCTACAGCCAAGAACCCACCCCAGACGGCCTCGCCCCCCTTGGGCAGCATGGAGGCCAGGGACCCCCAGGACCGGAACAGCGAGCGCGCGAGCGGCATGGTCAGGGCGTGGACCGGATCCGCGAACCAGGGCGTGGCCGCGCGCATGTTGGCGGTGTCCATCGTCTCGCCTGACAGGAGCGAAGGGATCGACTTGGCCACACCCAGAAAGGGGGGCCCGATGTTGACCACCGACTTGATGTGGGCATCCACCCAGCCAAGGGGGCGCCCCCCCCCGGACCAGTAGGGGTCGACGGAACTATCTGCCAAGGAGCCGAACGCGTGCTTCGGGTCGGCTTCCACCCACTTCATGCTGCGCATGAGTTTTGTTGTGTTTCGGGTTTCGGGGGGAGTGGGGAGAAGGGGTGGGGTAGAACAGGCCCAGGGGGAGCGGTGTGCGGCCGTAGGTGGATGGTTACGATGCAACGTACAGCAAGGGCACACGGCAGGTATGGGTTTAGGGTCACACTAAATGTCCACATCGTACAACGGGCGTCTCTTCATCAGCAAACGTGTTTATATTGCGCGTGAAACTTTGCTCTTGATTCGGCTGGCTGGAATGCTTCTCAACAAAGTGTGCTACCATCGGCATGATAAGGACTCGCCCGTCCATCTTATATCTATCTTATATCCATCTTATATCCATCTTATATTCATCTTATATTCATCTTATATCCATCTTATGTCCATCTTATATCCATTTTATATCCATCTTATATTCATCTTATATTCATCTGATATCCATCTTATATTCATCTTATATTCATCTTATATCCATCTTAAATCCATCTTATATCCATCTTATATCCATCTTATATTCATCTTATATTCATCTTATATCCATCTTATATCCATCTTATATTCATCTTATGTCCATCTTATATTAATCTTATATAAATCTTATATTCATCTGATATCCATCTTATATTCATCTTATATTCATCTTATATCCATCTTATATCCATCTTATATTCATCTTATATTCATCTTATATCCATCTTATATCCATCTTATATCCATCTTATATCCATCTTATATTCATCTTATATTCATCTTATATCCATCTTATATCCATCTTATATTCATCTTATATCCATCTTATATCCATCTTATATCCATCCTATATTCATCTTATATCCATCTTATATCCATCTTATATCCTACATGATTATCATTATCATCAAACTTCCACAGAGGGGCAGGGGTGCGGCCGTTATAGGCCCACCGCCTCACAAGGCAAGCCGTGGTTGGACTACTCTACGTTGTATAAGAATCAAACAGATGCGCAGACCCGTTACGCCAAGAATGGCAAGTCATGCTGCCTTCCGCAGGGCCGAGGGACCCAGAAATGCTGTTCAACATTATTATAGGAGGCAGGCTCATGGGTGACCACCAACACTGGGCAGAGCCACGGATATTCTGGACGAGTGACGTTGACGAGTGAATTGATACTGGACACTGTGCCATGCGCAGGTATGCCACCAACCACATGGTGGGGTGGCCTTGCCAGACTACATGCCAGAGTAATGGGCGTGACACTCACACGGAGAGGAACACGAGGACGTGACACTCACACGAATCGGAAGAACAGGAGGGCGTGATATGATGACACAAAAATGTCATACTCACAAGTAGAGGAACACGAGGGAGCCCATCGAGTGGGTGACCACCACCACCGGCTGCTCCCCGTTCAGCGCCTTGAGGTCCTCGATCGTGTTCGCAAGCCGGCTGAAGTAGCGGTCCCTCAGCTCCAGGTTGGGGAACGCCAGCCGCCAGTCGTACGAGGCCATGTAGAGCGAGCTCTCGTCGTGGCCCGCCGCCGCCAGTGCTTCAATAAGTGGGGCGAAGACGTAAAAGTTTTGGACAAAGTAGTCGGCCGCACCCAGGCCTGTGGGGGGGTGACAAACATGATTGTGTGCAGGTGACGTGCGTGTTTGACTGTTAGCCTTATGTGCGTTGATGTGAAAGGGTTGGCGGTAGACCGGTCTACTATCGTAGACAGGGTCTCGAAAATCAACCCCGAATTTTATTTTGAGTAGTGCAATCGACAGATCTCCGCGAGACCATCCTGGATCATACCTTAGAAACTGGAAAGTACATTTCCGGTGGGGAGATAGTGTGGCTACAAGGCTGGTGAAAATGGCTGTATGCTGACCCCTTTGCATCAAACGGGCCAGAGTCAAGACAACCCTAGTAGGACATTGGGGGGGCCAATCTTAACTTTAAGTAGCGCAATCGACAGATCTCGATGAGGGAACTCAGAATCTAAACCTTACACGCCAGGAATGGTCGACACTTGGGTGGCAGGGGTCAAAATACAACACTCCCGACGCCAAAAATGAATTTCGCCGAAATGTGCTTTTTAAATAGGGTAGACCGGTCTATCACCAACTCTTTTATGTGTCTACGTGTGTATGCGTGAGCGTGGTGGGGAGCAAGGTAGCCGGGTCATTCGGAGTCCCTGCTACGCGATGCAGTTCGATCCCATCCGGACAAACGGACAAACGTACGAATGTCTGCGCACTGCACAGGGAGGTGGGGGTGGGGGCGGACTTGCAAGGTGTGAAATCTACACTGCACTGTTCAAGACATGACAAACTAGCCAGCCTCTAAATGCTGCGGCAAACTGCTCACAATTTTCATCGCGAACGCAAGATCCGACCGTTTCCTACGGCTGCCACGTGAGCAAAACCCAGTGCTTGGGTGCACAAGTGGCGGGCCCTTGCCTACGCTTGTGATAAAGCAAAGCATTGATGAGCGCAGCATATAGTCAAACCACTGTGTGGCCAAGCATGGCAGCCCCACCCAAGGCTGCCCACCCAAAAATGCTTAGAAGCACTGTGGGAATCGGGAGCAGGCACGGGGAACACTATTGGAGAGATGGGGGAGTACGCATGGAGCTATTGCCGGGCGCCAACGGACACACGAGTGCCCGTTGCCACCGTCCAATGGATCACGAGGCCTGGCGGCACGAAAGGAGAACCACTCTCAGATAATGGAAAGGGTATCTCAAATAAAGACTGTACTGAAGCACAAAACCATACTGTAATTGGAATAGCCAGTTAAGGGGTCCGGACACACCGGAATTATTTCGCGCCAAAAAATTCGCGCCGGTACCCGGCACGTGAAATTGTGGTGCACGATGCGCGTAGCCCTTGCGCCAAGTTGGCCATGGCGACGTGCGTTAGGTAATAAATGCAGTAATATGGCAATAAGACCGCATAAAATTATGCAGATGCGTCAAATCAAAGTTTCATCATGATCTTGCGTAGCCGAAGATGCATTATTGACGAGATCGATGCCATTTTTCATCCGCGTTTGCGAGGGGGTCTGGCCCGGAAATCTTGCCGCAACGAATAAGCAGCAATACATGCCTACAGCGATAATTACAAAGGTTCTTAGTCCCTAGCGATGCAGAAAGCAACGTTCATTAACGGGGAGATTGAAAATGTTAAAGAACCTTTTATTTTATTACTTTTCCTCGTCATTTTCGGAAAGAAAACGCCAGGTCCTGCTTTATGCGCTGTCAACCCGTCCATGGGTGGCTGGCATTTCTTGCGCGCCTTGTCAGGAAAGATAGCATGCCATTGTACGTCTATTATCCAGTGGTTACCCCCGAAGTCTATTGCGTTTAGAAATCCCTTTATTCTAAGCTTTCAGCACGGTTTCCTGGAAGGGTGCGTTGTTTTGTTCGCCGCTTGCTGCATGCACGTCTCTAGTTTTCCGGCAGCTTTCAACCGATTCGCTTACGTTATGCGTGGCAAGCTCTGAAATCCTGTCTAGGATTGGGTAATATCAAGGTAAGCTGCTACGTTAATGTAATGATATATGGAAGGATTTGGATGGCAGAGTGCTTATATTGCATATTCAACACGTACCCCGGCATGCCTCGAGGGCGGCATGCAACAAGCTGGCGAGCATATGAACCGTGCGTCTCAACGTGCTGGGAAACAAGGTGGCTATACTTCTCTTGCTGGCCATGCTTTGTATATGTGTAAGCTATGCTTACGTGTGTGTCCTCTTTAGATTTGTGGATCACAGCCACTATGCTTCACAATCAATGTGCTCTCAAGGATGCTAGCCATGCTTATGAGGATGGCTGCAAGCCATTTCTCTTATGGCTTTGCTGTATTTCGTGTTTGCGCTTACAGTTCTGTTTTGTTGGTTGGTTTTTGAACGGGGTGATGTGAACCTGCAGGGTTAGAACATTGTGTTATTATTGCTGGTTGATTGAGGCATCATCCTCTACTCTAAGTCAGCATAGCACGTGTAGATGAGCATGCTGTTTATGCACCTTATTGTTGAGCATGGTTTACAACCATGGTGAGGTGTGGGGTGTGGCTAGCATGTACGAGTCACCCATCTAATCCCACATGTTTCTGTTGCTATTGAACGTTGCTTGGGCCTCTAAACATTTCTGTTATTACCAATGAAGATTGCCAACTATGCTACCATAGTGTGGTGCTGCATGCTATGAATGACCTCTCTAGTACTCAAGGCTCATGCTCAGCTTGATCCTGCATTTGGTGGCTGTTTGTATAACTCAATTGGCAGCCGTCTATGTTAGGATTCTGATGATTTGTGGTGGGCAGGTGATGAAAAGGGTTATGTTTGAGCTCATGCCAGTCTATACTAGGGTTGAGGGGTGGCAGTTGAGGACACTAGTTTATGCCATCAGTCTAGCTCAGAATGACCTGAATTTTGATTCCAAGATAGTTTGCATGATAAATAACTTGCTGGCACCTTGTTTGCCCCACTTGGTGGTGGGCAAGGGTGATTGGTGCAGCCATTTGGCATAAAACCGTATTTTCGTGCATTTTTTTTTTCATACAAAAGTGATGTTTGTTCACATACGTGGTCAGAATGAGCTGAAAATTGGTCCCATTGATATTCCCACCCTGTGGAAGTTATCTATATCTCCCTGGGCCCAACCCATGCGTATTTGATTTGATTTTTTTTTTTTAGTCACAAAAAAGACGTATTTTTCGGTAAACTGCCAAAGTATGCCCAGACGTGCGATTTTGGTGCTGCAAATTAGCTCCATTCCTTGGTCTGGGTGGGGATTTTACTGGAATATGGTGTTTGGTCCACAAGTGTGGGGGGGTTGTCCTAGGCAATCCGTGCTTTTAGGGGGTGTGCGCGCTAAAAATAGCTCCGTGCACATGGATGGTGATGGGCCTTGAACTCAAAAAGTAGCCAGATGCATGCCCAAGGGTCATATTTATGGTCCCCCATCATAATTTGCATTGCCAGAATGGGTATTGAGTGCAAAACATGTGTATTCAATTTGGGGGGGTTCAGGTGTGTCCGGACCCCTTAAACAGTGAAACAGCCACCCTGCATGGGCACAGCTAAACTTGCCCTTGTCTAGCGACCATATACTACCATACTCTCTGTTCAAACACAACCATACACAACTATACAGCAGCAAAGTCTACCATACACTGCAATGTTCATACAAATATTGTCTCCTTGATACGTACACCGCAATGCACACCTACCCAAGATTTGGCCTCCCTTTGATGCCATGTCTCCCACATCAGTTAGCATCACGCCATACCACACCCTGGTTCTATTCATAGCTGCCCTGGTACCCGCATGTGACATCGGCCACAATGCTGGACACACCCCACATCTCTGCACAGCGGTGCTTGCATACCTGATATGGGCCGGACCTTGATGCCCGGGAAACCGCCCATCCACATATGCACGCGTGCTGGTTGTCTTATGGGACCTGATGTGAACCTGATATAGGCCCGGCAACCAACTTGTCTTAATTCTATCCCCCTTGTCTACACACCACTGTCGATGTCTCACCAGATATCGGCCGGACCTTGATGCCCGGTGGGTCCAACCCCGTCTCTGGGTCCAGCATGATGTGCTCCTTCCAGCAGTTGGTGTCCACCAGCAGCTTGAGCATGAAGCTGCCGATGCTGCCGCCCCACCTGCGCACGCGGGCCCCATCCACCGACAGCGAGGGGGCCATAGCCGGCAGCCATGACGGATTATTGGTTATTGCACGCCTCAAACACAACAAACCAGGCAGGAACAGGACAGGCGTATACCCTTGATACACAGATACTGAAAATGCCTCGCGGGCACCGAACAGGTACCATACACCGGCATGCGCACAGATGCGTTAGTGTCCCGGAAGTAACTGATGAACCCAATCCTACCACCTTAATATCATCTTATATGCGCTCAATCCTACTACCTTAATAACATCTTATATGCGCTCAATCCTACTACCTTAATAACATCTTATATGCGCTCAATCCTACTACCTTAATATCATCTTATATGCGCTCAATCCTACTACCTTAATATCATCTTATATGCGCTCAGTCCTACTACCTCAATAACATCTTATATGCGCTCAATCCTACCACCTTAATATCATCTTATATGCGCTCAAGTGCGCTGTACAGGCACTCATCAAGCGTACATACAACGTCGGCATGGGTACGCCATGGGTGAAATGGCAGCAAGTAGTGTAGATAATTAGGCTGCACTGAAATAATTTTCATAAGCACGCGGCACTCGACTTGATGGAGCACGACCCAGCAACCAACTGTGGGGGCACCATAATTAAATACATGCAGGTAGCAACATGGCATATTCGAGAGTGTACTAATACGCGCTGGCCCCGTAAGTTGTCCCAGGTAGCAACCGAGTGCAGGAGGGAACACAATCGCGTGGTGCATTTTCTCCTGGGCAGTCAGGGAACCGTGCGACCAAGATGCCACAAAGGGATGCTAAGGCTCCTGGCTACGCATGACCGCACGCGTGCACACGCCACTTGAAACACAGCGCCGGCCCTTGCTGTGAAAATTATTAATGCTGGGGAATATGTACAGGGCCTTCAAAAGTGTACACCCAAAACCATTTCAAGTTCAATTAATTACTGTACTTTACGAGAGTTCGCTTTGGATGCACTTCAAGGCTGCAAATAGTAATGTGGCCACGGGGAAAACTCACATGTGTTTCCGAAACGAATTCTTCGCGCATTCCTTCCCCTCCCACAGCTCCAGCCCCGATGTGATAATGCCGGGAACGAAGACCACCGGATGCTTCCTGGTTAGGTTCGCGC
Source organism: Mesostigma viride (assembly GCA_009746045.1). Lineage (NCBI taxonomy): Eukaryota > Viridiplantae > Streptophyta > Mesostigmatophyceae > Mesostigmatales > Mesostigmataceae > Mesostigma > Mesostigma viride. Next base: position 637,068 of record RPFO01000059.1, read on the forward strand.
CTCGGACAAGGTCGGATATCCGTACATGATCACCCGCAAGGCGGGTGGCAATCATTTCTGGGGACAGGTCTGGATGCATCATGGCTAGCATGATGGAAATGTACAAGATGGTCAGCGCCCCAACCCACCACAGGCACGCCTCGGAGCACTTCCGCACGCCATGACATCGTTTCTTACGCTTCTTCTTACTAGTAGCACGCTTCTCTGGTTCAGCGGGGGCACTGGGAAAAAGAGGGCTGGATGCCTTGTCCTCAGCTATCTCATGGGAAGCGCCTTTTCGACGCCTGGGAACCGACCCAAACTGAACCGCTGGACCTGGGGACACACTTGCAATCTCCCCACCGTCTGCGTCCTCTTGTAAATCTCGCAGGGCATCAAAAGAATGCCGGCGAGATTGAGCTATGCTCCTTGGATTGAGACTGCTTCCGCGAGCCATTTCTACTCATAATTAATTTCGTTTCGTTTGCAGTTTCGTCGCAGCTTCCATGGCTAGTTATTATCATCTTAGTTGTTATTGCATCAGTGCGGTACTGTAGTCGACTGGCCTCAGACCTCAGTGGCCTGAGTGGCCTCGCGACCTCCACTGTTTGTTGAGGCGATCACATTTTTATGCTCCCGACCCAGAAACCAGTGTCGATTGTTCAAAATGCTGGCAAACCTAAGTCTGACCGAGTGACGTAACGTGACATCTCGTGACATCACGTCATCCGACTGACAGTCATGATGTTGTCCACTTGGATGATTGTGGCTGGGGAAAGAGGGATACTTCCACGATGCCCTCGTAGATTTTTCTACAAGTGCGAAGGAGCCACACATTCTTGCCTCTCCGTACTTAAATCTAGTAGAGCTTTTGTCGTTTGCATGCCACGGCGGTCCGACCGTAGCGTCGTGGGCTCCAGCAGGTCGAGCACTCTCGATTGCGTCCCGCATTTCCTTCATGGATTTGGTGCAAAACGTCGATCACCGTCTCACGCAATCCGCTGGGTTGCCAGGTTACCACCGTCGCCATGGCTGCCACTCTCGTCGCCGTCGCTTCCAACGTCCATGCTTTGAAGCTGAATGCAGCTTCTTCGCCATCAGTGCCCGCACGGGCATCATCCAAGGCATGTGCTGTCCGGCCATCACATAGAAGCGGCAGGCGTAGCCGGGTCGAGTCTGTCGACGGCGGCTTCCTCGGGCAAACGCTGACCACAGTTCCCGTGAGGGCTTCAACATCAGCGACTGCCACCACCACCCGTGCCTCCGCAGATGGAGCAGTCAAAGCCAAAAAGGGAGGGGCTGTGGTCACTGGAGGGGCTGCTGGCGTCGGTTTTGGAATGGCAGAGGAATTTCTCGTAAATGGCTATGACGTCGTAATTTGCGACATTAATGGCGACAAAGTGCAGGCAGCGGGGGAGTACCTTGGAAAAAAGTACCCATCCCAACGTATTTTCTCCATTCGGTGCGATATTGGAGATGAAAACGATGTCCAAGCTCTAGCTGATCTCGCACGGGAAAAACTTGAACCTGCCGGCGGGGTGCGGATTTGGGTGAGTATGACTCGTGCATTCCCCAGTTTCCATAAGTATGCGCCAATTGTGCGCAGCTCCCCCCCCCCCCCCCCCCGCGAATGCAGTGCGTTTCTGGAAATACTTGAACCATCAGCGTGTGCGCGTCAGAATAGATGCCCTGGACATGACGTCCTCGATGACCATGTTTCCTGCGACACGCGCGATATGGCAAGGGCGTCGAGAGCTGGCCCATATTTACCTGGAAGGTTCCAATAAGCACATTTACCTCAGCCTTGGCCTGCAGGGCCTTCTGGGGGCAGGAGTTCCAGATTTCTCTAGAATGGAATGGTTCCAACAAGCAGGCATCCTGAACCTTAAATTGCAGCTCCGCCCGCTATGCCTCCCATCAACCCACTATATCTCGCACTGCCCTTGTACCCACTAAGGGATTCCTATTTTTATGCTCCTGCAGCAGCAGCAACCTGCCCATGTCCCTTACCGTTTTGTGTATCTTTGTCCCTTTCTCGGCCCCTCTCTCGGCCGATGACTTTTCTTGACCCTTGTCCGCCACCCCCTGCCCCCTCGCTCCCCCCCCTGCCCCCCCCCAGGTGAACAACGCGGGCATCAACGGCGGCAAGGTGCCCGTGCGCAAGCAAACAGTGGCCAACATCCGCCGCGTGGTCAACACCAACCTGACAGGGACCATCCTGACCACGCGCGCCGCCATCAACACCATGCTGGACGCGGCCAAGGAGTTCGTGGCCAAGAACCCCGGCCAGGTGGCGCCGCGCGGGCACATCTTTGTGGTCACGGGGTCGGGGGTGAAGGGAGAGCCGACGCCAGGTAGGTGCTGGTGGGGGTGTCGATGCTGGGTTGATTTTGCTGAGAACATTTCCTAAAGAACCAGGCACTCGTGAGGCTCTGATGTGCTGTCTTGTGTGCTTTTGTCCTGTAGTACCCTTTTCTCCCGTACTGCGTGTGAATGCAACATGCGACTAACAACTCCTGCAGGAAGCAACACGGTCACCGAGACGAGTCGTGCTGTCATTCCTTGCCCGCTGCTGTCAGTGACCACCTGCTGCTTGAATCTTGGGGTGGTCGTGTCATTGAACCAATCGCCGCATCATGCCTACAACCCCCAGGGTGGGCCACCTACGGCGCCACCAAGCGCGGCCTGCCCCAGCTGGTGGCCTCCCTCAACAAGGAGCTGTCCGAAGAGAAGCCTGATACAGAGTCGGCCGTGGCCGCGCCAAACTGGAAGCCTTCCGACGTGGTGGCCGTGCACACGGTGAGGGGGGGGGGGGGGATGTGTAAAGTCTGCGGATAAGGGGATGAGGGCGTGAGGAGATGATGGTTTGTTGTGGTTTATAGTGATGGCTTAATGTTTGCACACCGTGAGGGGTGTTATGGAAAGCCTAAGTGGTGGAGTGAGTGATGGACGCAGTGAGGGTTGCACCGTGCACACGGGGAGGGGGGGGGAAGGGGTGCACACAGTGAGTGGAGGATGGGTGCACCGTGCCCACAGGGAGGGGGGTACACACAGCGAGGGGGAACCCGACGGTCAGTTGCTTGGACGTAACATTTGCGATGGCATGCTACCGCGTTGGTTTGTGTGAGCTGTCTAAGTAGGTAAGTATGCGCGTGCCATGGGCAGGGGCTTGTCACAAAGTGATATTTAAAGCTCCGTGATAAAATTGATGCAACTGCTAAAAACAACTATCTTATGTATCCTGCCCCAGCCCTAGCGGCGTAATCTAGATGGGGGGCTGTCTCCCACATCGCATATCCACTGTTCGTACCAGCATCAGACCATGACGCTGACATGGCGCCGTTGCCGCAACCCTTTTCTTCTTTCTTTCCGTGCCTCCCTTCACCGTGCCCCCAGATGTCGCCCGGCATGGTGTTCACTGACCTGCTGCTGGAGGACTCCACGCCGCGCCTGCGCCAGTTCTTCGACATTCTCGCCGACGAGCCCGACGTGGTGGCGCGTGACCTGGTCCCCCAAATGTGCGCGCTCGTGGAGGCCAATGCGGCGCCGGGAGCCAAGGTGGAGTACCTGTCGCCGCCGCGCATCGCCAGCCGTATGCTGTCGCTGGACATGGTCAAGTTCCTCATCGGCATTGGTCCGCAGAAGCACTTTGACGCCAAGGGCAACCGCATTAGCAAGGGGGAGAAGTACAAGGACAATGGCGTCAAGGTGCTCTACTGAGGACTAATTGGCTAGATGCTGGGGGGCCGAGACGGAATGGGCCAGGTCCACTGTTGCATTTGTGCTTCTTTTCTAGGAGGCGGGAGAAATGAACAGTATCCCCTTTCATCCCATCTGATCGAGCAACACTAATTAATTTATTTGTGAAAAGCAATGAAAGAAGGGTGTCGAATGCCAATTTCAACTGTCAAGACTTGAAGAATTGACAAGAATGATCAAGAGAAAGCTACTGCGAGCCGTATCGCGAGAGGGCCTTCCCTCGACTCCCCGTTGTGTACAGGAGTTTCTTTTGTTGGTACCGACATGTGTGGCGCAGTCGTGTGTTCAATTCAAAATCGATCAATGTGTTGCCTGCACCTAAATCTACTGCTGCTTATGAAAAGCCGACTGAACTGACTAGCAAAAGCCCCAATAATACTAGTGCTATCAGTTCAACAAAGATAAGACAAGGCCGGAAATCCCCGCCCTGCCCAGATCATGACCTGCTCCCCATGGGCAACCACGCTAAGGGCAACCCCCCCCTGGGACCCACATGCAACATTTACACCTTATTGGCAGGGGCTTGCAGGGGCTTTTTTTCTGTCGACACCGTAGCCTCATGGAACAAGTACAACTAACGAGAAGAAAAAGAGAGACGGGCGCCGTTGCCCACAGGGTAAAGTCTCATCCTCTGACCATGCTGACCCACCAAAATCCATTGCACCTGGCTTCAGTGGCCAGGCAAAGTTGTCACATTCAAGTCGCAAGTTACACTCCTACCCAGTCTCAACCGTGTGTGCCTGGCCAGCAGGTAGCCCCTCGCCTGGTTGTCCGTTAGATAACCCTCTCACCGCCCATCTCAAGGCCATTCGCCGGGGTGCCCGCTTCAGGGGTACCCTAAGCCCTGCTTGACCTAGAGTTGCGCAGCCATTACAAGCAACGGCCGCAACAGCTGACACCGCAACCAGGGCCATACCCCTTCACATTTAACAATCTCTGGTTTTACTCGTATGGCTTCATATCTTCTTCTCTGTCTGGGAAAACTTTTGGACCGATGTTCACGGGTATCCAAGGCCGCGTGCCGTGTTGAAGTTCATCGCGCGGGGCGGCGAGTCCTCTGGCGGCACGCGGAAGAAGTCCTGGTCCGCCCCGCCACCGCCACGATCCCCCGTGAGCGAGGGGAACCGCGCGCGCAGGTTCTGGAACTGTATGTCCCGCACGTTGGACCAGGACGGGAGCCGGTCAAAGATGGCACCAAGCGAGGGCATCTCCCAGCGGCCCGTCTGCACCATGTACAGCGCCATGATCCCGGCCAGGATGACGAGGGTGATGAGGAAGGATCCCAGCCAGAAGTGGCCACCGGAGGCGCCCGCGGTCGGGTGGTCCACGTAGTGCCCGTACCCAGTGACCTTGCCCACGCAGACGTCACCGGCAACCAGCCGCTTGCGCTTCCTGCGGGGGGGGGGGGGGGGGGGGGGGCGGGGACTAGTCAAGTAATTAGCGGAAACGATGAGTGAAACGATGGATGGAACGCAGAGATGCAAGGAAAAGGAGGGCCAACCAGATATGGACTATACGGACTATGCCCCCTTTGGTGGGGGGCGTGAGCACTGCCTGGGGCGATAGTTAGCTTCACTTCTCACTTAATGGTTCAACCCCTGATGGCCAGCACATCCTGGGGTGGACGCATCAAGGAGCGACCCCTTTCGCACCAAGTGGCTAATATTAGAGCTGCACAGGCCAACCGCCCCAAGCAAAGAACGCCTACGAAACCTCAGAGGACCGGATCACTGGGCATGGTATGTATGATGCCAACTGGCTTGATGCCCATTGCGATACTCGCGAATGCCAATTGCAGGAAAGCACGGGGAGGCACAAGGGAGGGTGGGGCACCCAGGGGGGAATCCGCGGTCCACCCAGTTTACAACCTTGTCGTTAGCACAGTCAGAAACACAAGCAGGTACATCACCACGCGACAAGGGAAGCAGGCATGTCACAATACAGGTTCAGACACTGGAAGCAGGCATCGGTCCACGTACTCTCCAATCTTGTAGCGGCCCTCATCAACCACAGGGCACGAGTAGGGCAGGCCGATCGGTTGGCAGTAGGAAATGGCTCCTTTGTGCTCGCTGCCAAAGTCACTGCTCGGGGACACACAGGGTGAAGGATTGGGGGGGGGGGGACCACTCGGGGGGGTGAGGGAGGAGCATGTCAGGGGCCCACCAGCCGCGCACCGAGGGGAGGACGGCGTCTGGAGAGAGTTTCCGTGCCTACCGCCAACAATATGCGTTCCTGCAGGGCACATTGTGATGCCAAACGTACATGCGATGCTAAGATATCATCTTCTTCTTGTGCGTGGGGTACATACTAAAATATATACTGTGATGCCAAACATACATGCAGCACCGCGATAACATCTTCTTCTTGTGCGTGGGGTACATACTAAAATATATACTGTGATGCCAAACATACATGCAGCACCGCGATAACATCTTCTTGTGTGTGGGGTACATACTAAAATATTTACTGTGATGCCAAACATACATGCAGCACCGCGATAACATCTTCTTCTTGTGTGTGGGGTACATACTAGAATATATACTGTGATGCCAAACATACATGCAGCACCGCGATAACATCGTCTTCTTGTGTGTGGGATACCCCCTTAGCCCACAGGGACGTGGCATGCATGCGCCATGTGCACGGCCCACACGTGTCGTAGCCACTTGCACGCGGCGGGTTGCATGTCCGTGGACAAGAGAACACCCAATGGGTCGCCAGTGAGCGGCACACCTCATACCAGCTACCAACTGCCGCTGTCCCCTGAACGCAAAATAAGGGCCCCCTTCCCTGCCCCTCTGTGTTCCATGGCACAGACAGACCAGCACGCACAGCCCTAGCAAGTCTGCGCGTCCCTCCCACCAATGCATGTGCCAATAAGAGCTTGCGTTCAAATAAGCCTCTGGCGGCATGAATGTATTGACAAATAACCATTCAATGAGGAGCCAGAGGCCATTACTTGGACGATTTCACCGCGCACATCACCACGGGATTCACCAGAAAAACAGGGGGGCAGCAAACAGCCCTCGCGTACACAGCCACCACCCGTCAGCCATCTAAGCTCAGCATCAGTATACTCTTGACAGGCGATCAATACATGAAACATGCCCTATATTCAAATAAGCATCAAAGCTGTGCCCCTATCCCCTTCTGCACCCAAGCCACGCTTTGTACCCAAACCGCGTCCATGCACCACTCCACTCGTAGTCGACAGCGGCGCAGTCAGCGTACCGCCGACGTGCTGTCGCTACAGACCAGCACGCCACTATGGTACCGGCACGATGTCTACGTCCACATACCATTTGTAGTCAGCGGCGGTGCACTTAGCACATATACAATATACTGCCAACATACCAGCTTAGCCAATTTACTGTCAAAATACCCCACGTGCCACCAATACAGGAGTCAACGTACCACTCGTAGTCGGCGGCGGTGCACTCGCACTGGCTGCTGAGCGCCGTCAGGTTGGGCCGCACGTACGCCTTGCCGTTGTAGCACTTGGACTCCCGCTTCTGACGCTGCAGCGTGAAGTTGCGGCCCAGCAGGCAGTGGGTGGTCGTGCTGCCGCCGCCATGGGTCGTAACCACGTCACAACGCCGGAAGCAAATGCAACCAAGGCCATGTCGCCACAGCGCACGTGAAGCGTTTCAGAGGATCGCCAACAAATGTGCACAACGGGGTTGGTGTGCGATTGTGATGAAGCTACGCAGGGACCCGCGGAAAAGGATTTACTTTGTACTTAGCCCCCGGAAAGGGGGCGCCCTCATGGGCTCATGGGCCCCCAGCCTCAGGTGAGCACCCCAGAACACCAATCTCCATATATGTAGCGTCTCAGGAATGGGGCGCGCGCACTCGCGGGGACCCGTCCTCACAAGAACATGCAGGATCGAGATGTATACATGCGAGTCATGGAATGCAAACCATGCAAGAAAGGGGCCGCGCGCACTCACGGGGACCAGTCCTCATAGTCGCTCTCGCGGCATGGCGGGAAGCCGACCTGGTCGCGAGCAAAGTCGACCGCGATGATGCGCCCGCGACGCGAGTCGTTGGGCACGTTGGCCTTCTCCAGCGCCTGCACGAGGAACACGCGGCCCGCGCTGTCCTGGTGGGGGGCAGATGGGGGTAGGGGGGGGGGAGATAAATGAAGTTGAAGCATGTGACGGGGCGCGGTGTGTGTGTGTGTGTGGAATCACGTTAAATCACGTCATGCGGGGGGAGAGAGAGGAGGATTGGACACATGGGCAGAGGCCAGTGGCCAAGGACAAAGGCGCAGGGGTCCGGGGGTCCGGGGGTCAGGGGTCAGGGGTCAGGGGTCAGGGGTCAGGGGTCAGGGGTCAGGGGTCAGGGGTCAGGGGTCAGGGGTCAGGGGTCAGGGGTCAGGGGTCAGGGGTCAGGGGTCAGGGGTCAGGGGTCAGGGGTCAGGGGTCAGGGGTCAGGGGTCAGGGGTCAGGGGTCAGGGGTCAGGGGTCAGGGGTCAGGGGTCAGGGGTCAGGGGTCAGGGGTCAGGGGTCAGGGGTGACAGGGCACGGGGCACGGATGATGTGGGGGGGCAAGGAAGGGGGAGGGGCCAATGGCAGAGGCGAGGCGTGAGAGACGGCAGCACAGGCACGCACGGGGCAAGTTGCAGCCATGTTGGCGGGATGGAGCAGAGAAAGAAACGGCGGGCGGGCATGCATATGGAAATGCTTCACATGCCCCACAGGCAGGCGTTTTCTCTTTCTGTCTCGTCTCATGCAAACAAGTCCCCTCCCATCTTTCTTATCCATTCACGCATGCAACGTCTTCTACGCGCGCACGCACCGGCTCAACGCGGATATTGTGCACAAACACAGGCTCCTCGCTGAAGGTGAGGTCGACCCAGGTCAGGCCCTCATCCAAAGTGTAGCTGCACAGTGTGTGTGCGCAGGGAGGGAAGGGGGGGGGATGCAAGCGAGCAAAGGGAAAGTGAGATGGAGCAAGATGTGTCACTGTGCAGCTTGATAGGGGGCGGGCAGCAGGGTATAACAAGCAAACGAGGAAGCAGGGAGTGAGATGGGCAGCATTGGGGGGGGGGGGGGGGGGGGGACAGCCAAGCGCGCAAACGAAAGAAGATGAGATGGGGCCTCGCGTGTCGTCGCGCACACAGCGAGCAAGCAAGCAAGCAACATCAGGTGGGAGATCAAATAGGGCATGGCATGTAGCACCCTGGTAGGGGGGGAGGGGGGGGGAGGGCCGCCGGGTAAAAGACGCAAAGGGGGTGGGCGGGTTTCAGACGCTAAGGGGGTGGGAGGGTTTAAGACGCTAAGGGGATGGGAGGGTATGAGACGCACAGGGGAGGGGAGGGTAAAACAAGCAAGCCCAGGGGCTATGAGACCGGGCCAAATGTGTAGCTGCATGGACGTGTAAAGAAACATGTGGGGCAGGATGAACAACTGTACATCAGCTTGTAAGCCAGCCTACTGACGCTGTGTAGGTAAGGCACTTACATCAGCTTGGTGGTCAGCTCGTACATGGGCGCCATCAGGATGACGCCGCCCTGGTCGCCGATCTCAAAGATGAAGGGGCCCTGGCAGGCGGGTCGCGGGCGACAGCAAAAGGCACGCAGAGGCGTCAGCAAAGAAAGCCTTGGTCAGATAAGCGAGACGCAGACACAAGGCGCGGAAGCACACAAAGTAACGATAATTGCAAACTCAGACAATGGCATGCAAAGTATAAACACACGTTGAAATTGCAAACACAGATTCCTACCACACAGCCTTGGCTAAGCTACTTTCTACCGTAATAACAGGGTACGCTCGTCCAACCCATGTCCCCTGGCTTATGGTAAAACAACACCAAAGCACTTCTGAGCACGATTGCCCTACCTTGCGGATCTCCTCCCAGGTCATCCCACCATCCCTTGTCAGGTACGTGTTGACCTGCGGGGGAGGAACGGTGACGCGCAAGCATAAACACGAGCGCAAGCATGCACGACAGGTGCGCAAGCATAAACATGTCTGCAAGCATAAACACGCGTGCAAGGCAAAAGTCGCAGCGTCCAAGTGTGAGAAGAGGGAGCCACAAGGATGATGCCGCAGCGACGCAGCGCGGAGGCGGCCATGACTTTGTCGGCATGGCAACGAACGCACTAGGCGAAACCATTTGTAACAGCTCAGCAACAGCAGGCTTCAAAATCCTCTTGCCTTGGCAATAGGCACAAGTGCGCCACAACCCTGCACAATAACAACTTCTGCCCTGCACAGATGTCGCCAAAGGCCTCCCCAACCAGGCCATGTACCTGTTGTGCTACAAAGGTTTCCATAGGTTTTCAAACGTGCTCAACGATCGGAATGGTACCCCAGTCTCCATACAGTAGATACTCATCCTCGCACGCATCGCGCATGAGAGAGGATGATACTCATCCTCGCATGCATCGCGCATGAGAGAGGATGAGCAAAGTAGAACTCACCTCCCCCCCCCGCGTAGGCACATGCACACACACAGACGCGCAAACATAATTCGTAATCATGCACATCGCCTTCCCACACACAAGTGTGGACAAGGGCCCGTACTCACATCGCCCTGCTCGCAAACACACACTCGCCCTTACTGTTGGTCATCACGCACACACACCGCACACACACCTCCTCATAAACACACACAAATAAATGGGGAAGGCCCATTCACATCCCCATCCTCGTAAACGCGCACGCATGCTACTACGTAATGGTCACTCACATCGCCCTCCTCATACAGGTATCGCCCCATGTTGCCGGTCGCAAGCACAATGCCCGGCGCGTTCTCGTGCGAGTAAAAGCTCGCAAACGGAGGCTTGAGTCCCAGCCCACGCCAGCTCGTCGGGCCATGCAGGTGCAGCTGGCACTCGGGGCTGCCACGGCTGCAAGTGATCGGCCTCTCTTCCGCGTCCACCGCGGGTGGGTTCAACGGCTCCCACTGCGCCCCCCCGCTGAAGCTGATGCGTGTGGTCACCTTCAGGTCATCCATGTCCTCACTGTCAAACGCCAGGTCGTCGCCGACCTGGTTCGCGATTATGACACCTGGCAGACCGTGGACCGTGTCAAAATCGATTGCGCTGCTCGTTGTTCGCGCATTGCGGCGCAGGCTCAGGCTGAAGAGCAGGCCGCGCGAGTCGCTGCTGTACACGTTGCCAAAGGGGCCGCGCCGGCCGTCCTCGGCGTCGTGGTCCACGTTGATGTAGACGGCGCCGGTGGACTCCACACTCACAAGCGAGTAGCCCCGCTGGGCGAGCGGCACGGGGAAGCAGACCTGCTCAAAGTTGCGCCCGCTGTCGTGGCTCACGTGCAGGTTGACGGCGAACGCGTCGCGCGCGGTGCCCGCGCCCTGCGCCACCGCCTGCAGGGATGGAGGTGCAGAAGAAAACGACAGACGCAGAGGGCAAGGGATCGAAAACAAGAGACAGGGGGCAGGGGGGTGGCGATAGAGAGGCGGGATGTAGGAATAAGAAAGGACACAAGAACGCCGCGTTGCAGGCAGGTTGAGCGAGGTGGGAAGGGAGGAAACGTGGTCGATGGGAAAAGGTCCTGTGTGCTGGGGTAACGGGGGGCGATGCGCCGAGAGAGGGGGCCCAGGCACAACATCAAAACAACATACCATGCATGTCCCCAGGCGTGTCAGGCCCCTTCCCCGCAACAGCTGTCATCTATCCCACCCCTCACCAGGAGCAGCTGTCATCCGCCCCACCCCTCACCTGCAAGAACTTTCGTCCACCCCACCCCTCACCAGGAACAGCTGTCATCCACCCCGACCCTCACCAGAAACAGCTGTCATCCACCCCGACCCTCACCAGAAACAGCTGTCATCCGCCCCACCCCTCACCAGGAACAGCTGTCATCCACCCCACCCCTCACCAGGAACAGCTTGGAGCCGACGATCTCAAACTGGTTCCCCCCCTTCATCTCCAGCGCGTGCTTGCTCTTGAAGAAGTCGCTGCTGCGCACAAAGTTGACCTGCCGGTCCCACCCCACCACGGTGCGCCGCTTGTGCGGATCCAGCGTCGCGCTGCTCTCCACCACGGTCGCCAGAATCGTGTCCGCATTGTATTGCTCGTCCGCGCGCGCGTGGGCGTTGCGCTCCGCCGCGTCCTGGGGCAGGGGCAGGGGCAGGGGCAGGGGCAGGGGCAGGGGCAGGGGCAGGGGCAGGGGCAGGGGCAGGGGCAGGGGCAGGGGCAGGGGCAGGGCAGGGGCAGGGGCAGGGGCAGGGGCAGGGGCAGGGGCAGGGGCAGGGGCAGGGGCAGGGGCAGGGGCAGGCGGTAACAGGGGCAGGGGCAGCGGTGGTACCACAAGGTGAGTACAGCTAACAAGACGCTCTTCTACAAACAGTGGTACTGAGACATGGGGGGTCGCGGGGGAAGGGGGGGGGGGGGGGGGGGGGGGGGGGGGGGGGGGGGGGAAGGGGGTTAAACGTACACTACCCCATGAGCGTGTCGCCACAAGGGGGTAAGCACCACAGCGGGTCCACTGCGTGCGCCAAGGGACGGGAGGCTGAGGACATGGGGTTGAGGCTCTCGTCTTCAAGGAAAGAGAGCCACAAGAGAAGCCCCGCTCCGCTGCAGCTGAGAAGACGAGGTGGAGACCATTTTATTACCAGACACATGCATCAACCTGCGCATGCTTGCTTGAGACGTACCTTGGAGAACCCCCAGTCAAAGTCGACGAAGTTGAGGATGCGACCCTGTGGTGGCCATGGGGGGGACAGCAACCGCCGCAAAAGGGGTGAGGGAGAAGGCAAGAGACTAAAGTATGGAGCAGGATACCCGGCCGAGAAGCAGCCATCAGAATGACCTACACAAGCGCGAAGCTGCCCAACAGCCCAACACAAGAGTGAGGCTGTATGGCGCAGTCAACGCCGTGCGATGACAAGTTGCCAAGATGCAGTGCCACGGACTCCCACCATGGCAAACCGCCTTGTTACGACCAGCGGCATGACCGAGCGAACGAGAGAGCGAACAAGCCTAGTGAACGTGTGCAAAATGATTATTTAGGATTATTTAGGATTATTTAGGATCTACTAACAAATATTATGCCCCCCCCGGCCTGGGAGCACAGGAAGGGAGCTGTCGAACAGTTTGCAACTAGACCATACTTCGCAGGTGATGGGGGAATGCCGCTCTGTGTCGCATGCTGCTATCGATTAATTAAAAAATTAAAAGCACGCACACTGCGTCACGTAGGTACCAATAAAGGAACCTTCAACCCCTATACACGACGAGAAGACCCCTACTGCTATCGACAGACACCAGGAACAGACCTTGCAGCCACAGAGTCGCCCCTGGAAGCACCAACAACCACACAGGAGCTGCCAGAGACCCGATAGAAAACACCGTTCGGTTGCGATGATATCCCTCACCATCAAAAGGAGCTCTGCAGCACTGTGCCAGGCGCCAGAGTGCTGGCCATGTGCCACACGGGCCAAGGCGTATTGCTGCATGCTCCTCCGTTAGCGCGCGTGCTGCTGTGGCATATAGCGCCATCCTCTTCCTGCACTAGATTGCCCTAGTACTCGATTTTCATACCCCATTCCCGTACAACGACTCCCTACTACCTAACTTGCCCCTACGTGCACAAAGGCAGCTTGACGATGTGCCCGCGTTCTGGGCTCCTGTGCCCCCATGCTCAACCACCCCGCACCTGCGCGTTGGCGGTCATGTTCGTCCACGAGACGCCAAAGTCGTCCGAGTAGAAGAGCTGGAGCAGCGCGCGAACAAAGGCAACAAGTAAACAAGAACAGAGACAACAACAGAAACAAGAACATAAACAAAGAGTTGGCGTATTTTAGGGGAGCCCGGGGCGCGGTTGACAGGGGTACCCCCGCCCAAATGGTGCTGCATATATTAGAAAGGTTGGGGCCACACATGGGGTTGACGAGAACAAAGCGTTCAGGGGTGGGGCTTTGGGTGGGGGATGTGATCGAAGGGGGAGCGGGTAGAACGGCAGGCGCGTGTACGCACTACAGGCGCGCTCGCTCGTGCGCAAACGTCTGGCCATGCAAACCACATTTAGCAAAAACCATTAAAACGCTGAATAGGCATTTAAATATATCCCATCACCAACCAAGCAACTGCTGGCATGGTGTGCCAAGTGGCAGCAATACCACGATGCGCTGTGACGGCTTCATGACCCTTGCAATCTTGCTACATCACCATTTCTCGTGAAGGATTCCCTACATGTTTGCGCAAGCAGGCTCCGCGTCGGCGGCTATCGCGCGCGCGCGCGCGCGCGCACACACACACACACACACACACACACACACACACACACACACCGGCGGGGGCCTGCAACACCTAAGAGACCCGAGCCAGTGGGCGAAAACCCACTGCAGGCAGAGGCAGCGAGAATCGCCCTCGACCCTCCCTCACGGCAGGACGCATGTACCCCGGTGGCAGGAAGGGATGAGGATGAGGATAGGGCGCACCAGTGGCAAGAGAACCAGCCTTTATCGTGCCGATGCGCTGGAACCCCACCCTAAGCCAATTCTGGTACCCGAATGGATGAGAGGGCATACCTTACCACTCAGACCAAGGGCGTTCTTCACACTCGGACAAGGGAATATCTCCAAAAGAGCCTACGGGTTTCCTGAGAGCATCCTCAAGGTGCGACACGCATGCAGGGTACTTGCGGTGCGCACGGCGAGCATCTACCTAGGTAGAAAGGCTACACTATTGTCGTGCATGGGGGGCACTCTGCCAACCAGTGGGGGTAGCCCTGAGAAGCCATCGCTGGCCATGCAGGGAAGGCAGCCGCGGCATGCGTGCTGGCCAGCCAACCACGTGCGTGAGAAGCTTACATCGTCGGCGCACAGCGGGTTGGTCAGGAAGTCGGTCAGGTAGCACGCCCAGCGGCGCACGGACGTGAGGATCTGCGCGTACCATGTCACCATCATGGGGGGGGGGTGCCAGCAGGGAAATGGGGAGGAATGTCCGCATTACCATGGGGTGGGTGATGGCATGGAAATGGGGACAAATGTCCGCATGAACTTGGGAGGATGTCGGCATTATCACAAAGAGGCCGGGCGCCATGCTCACACATACGTTGCGCTCAGGAACGAGCAACTCGACGTCATCCCATGGAGTTCTCTGTCTTCACAACCACGTCAGGCGGCCTGCAAGCTGTGTACTACACAACGAGGACAAGCACCCATCCCATGGGTGCTATCCACGTGCCCCTATCCACGTATCCCTGTGGAAGCCCTGTCCACGTACCCTCCCTGGGATCGTCGGGTGCAGCCGGATGGTCTGGTGCCCGATGGTGCCTGCGGGCCCCTTGACCTGCTTGTACGTCTTGCCTGCGACAAGGCATGACAGAGGCATGAGCGAGAAAGCACGAGGGACCCATAAATTGGTGGGTGACATCGGTGGGCAAGCAGGAATGTGGTGGCCGTACAAAGCAGGAACATGGTGGCCGTACAAAGCAGGAACATGGTGGCCGTGCCCGCTTGGGAAATTATTAGGAAGGTGCCCTATAAGTTATATTGATTATGTATTACGACATCAGGTATTCATCAAGACATTGTGCACAGCCCGTGTGGGCTATTAGGAAGGTGCCCTATAAGTTAAATTGATTATGTATTGAGACATTAGGTATTCATCAAGACATTGTGTACAGCCCGTGTGGGCCAACACGGAAACTGACGATGCACGTCCAGCCACCCAAGGTCCACACACACGGAGCAGCAAGCAGTCGCGCAATGCTACCGTGCCTGGGTGCGGCAAGCGGCATACAGCGGACAGCATACAGCATGCACGGCCACATGCCCCAGGCATGGCCCGTGATACCGCAGGGATGAGCGCGGCCGGCTACCCAAATATAGCCTCAAGGTCGGACAAGTGCTTAAAGAAGGAGTCCTATGTTGCCGCGCGCACACATCCTGTGCTGCCGACAGCAGTGACATGTCCGGCACGGCAAGGATGAGCGCGCACCGACGCATGAAGCAAAAGAGCCTGGGACTTGCCCAAGAGGGCCAAGCTTGCGACATCCAAAGCAAAAGACAGGGGATGCACTGCCCCACCTCGTCTTCCTGCCCCCCCTTGCCTTCTAAACCCCGCTTGACTTCCCAGCCCCCTTTGTCATCCCGCCCCCCCTTGCCTCCCCCCCCCCCCCCCCGATTGTCTTCCCCCGCCACACACACACCTCGGTCCTGCGTGCTCCAGTGGAGGGAGCCGTAGCCGCGGAAAAAGATCTGTGCATGCACGTAAGCACGCATGCACAAGCACGTACGCACAAGCACGCATTTACACAAGCACGCATGCACGGGATAAGAATCACACACGCGGGTGAGCCACCAGACCATGGCCTTGCGATGCTGATCTCCACTCACCCACGCGGGCTATGATGCGTGGAGCTCCTAGCACACTCAAGTACGCGGGCTATGCAGCGTGGAGGGTACTCACCCACTCGGGCTTGATGGGGCTCCAGATCACTTGCGCGACGCCCTTCTGTGCAGTGGAGCTGTTGGCGGGGCGGGAGAGCCAAGGGGTGACAAGCGCAAGCACACGCGAAAGCGCGGGCCGGAGAGAACGTCAAGGAAGCGGGACATAGACAAGAACCTGACAGAAATTGTAACAGGGTGCCTTCACGATCACGCTCGCGCGCGAAGGCTGCATGCGAGATGGCTACACTCATGACAGCTAGATGTGTGATGGCTAGACGCGCAGCCTAGACCAGAAGACACGGTACTTTGCTTCAAACCAGAAGGTTGGCTGGTGCCGTCAAGACGACAAGTGCCGCTCCGCGCGGACCCGGCTCCGCATGGCCCAAGCGGGACACCCCAACACCCCATATGAGAGGGCAGCGGGAACAGGCAGGCGGGTACGGTCGCACTGCGTTGCCAATACACAGGGGACCCTGTCCTTCCCCTCAAGCTTCTTTACAGGGAGCGTGCTCCTTGACGGGGAGCATGTCACACGACAATCCCACCGGTACAAAACCTGGTTTCATGCATATGGTCATGAAACAACTCATCCAACCCTCTCCCTTTCCCCTTTCCCACATGACCCTTATCAGCCACCATTCATGCCGGACCTGTCCCTGCATCCAACCACAACACACCCTCTCCCCTCACACATAGACCCATCTGCCCATCACAGCCACCCAGCCCCCCTCACGTACACTTGCATGCCATCGGGGAACTGCTGGGTGCTCGACTCGAGCGCGCCCACCAGCTGGCGTGTGGCAGGGATGTCGCGGATAGGTGCCAGGGAGGCCAGCATACCCACGCACCAGCATGCACCAGCATGCACAGGCAGTGGGGCACGAGAGACACCGCTCAGCATCAACACAACACGGGGTAGCGCACAACAAGGTAGCGCACAGCCTCAGCAGGTTTCACAAACACACACAAACACATACACACAACAACAACAAAAAAAAAAAAATAATAATAATAATAATAAATAAATAAATAGATAAATAAATAACTCATGTCAACCCCTGCGTTCAATCATGCAGATGCTGCACCCAATTGTCATGAGGACCACACGGGTGGCTGCGGCTCCCTCACCAGGACCTCTGTCCCGTCGCGCAGACCCCGCCGCTGCCTGACAAGACAAGACGAGGGGAATGCTACGAGGGTGGTGTGAGGGTAAAGCGATGGGGGCCGACAGGAATGGGATCTCAGTGGCCAATGGTGGCCAATGAGAGAGACAGCTCGCCACGGGGATGGCCACCTGGCTTCTACCAGCGCACATGGGATGGCCACCTGGCTTCTACCAGCGCACATGATGGCCAGCGATTCATGGGGAGGCGCCCTATGCATGCGGCGAAAGCAGACATGTCTTGGGTGGGGGAGCCAAGAACATGGGGGGGGGGGGGGCAGGTGGGGCCAAGCGGAATGGCCGGGGCAGAAGAAAGCGGTCAGGTTCACCAGAGCCGGTTCCTGTGGCTCAACCAACAGGGGAAACAGTTTCACAATCCAAGGGGGTTGCCTTGCCAAGCCGTAGGAAACCAGTCCCCCACCGTATTGGGCCGCATGTTCTACCCCCCACCTCGTTAACCACCCGCCCGCCACACACACCCCCCCTTCCCACCCGCCTTCCGGTGTCCTATCCTACAACCCTTATCCATCCTCCACCACAGCCACCTTGTTGGCCGCTGTCTCGTCGCTCCACTCGGCGCCCCCGCTGTCAGAGCGCCACAGGTGGCCTGCCTCTGTGGTCGCAAACACCACCTGTGTGCGCACGGGTGGGGGGCGGGGGAGGGATACGGGAGAGCGCGAGAAAGGAAAGAGGCGAGGAGAAGCAAGATGAGGGCGCGAGCGGTGGGTAGACACGCTTGGGATAGACCCCACACATCGCACGCAACGCTGGGTTAGTATCCTGTCAGAACTTGGAAGCAAAAGGGGCAGCAACCGCGGCAGTGACGACAGCAACGGCAGCACCCAGGGCAGGGAAAGAGCCGAGACGCGGTCCTCACCCCTTGCCTAGGGCTGATGTCACCGGTGCATCATGGATGGGACGCTCACGTGTCTGACACAGCCAGCATGCAAGTGGCTGCAAACGAAGGGAACACCACCACGCGCCAGTCCTTGCAAATGAGGAAGCAGTTCCTATGGTAGAACGCAGCTTTACTATGAGTTCACCCCATGAAACCACGCTGGCTACCGTTGTTCACCCCGTGAAGCTAGCCAGCAAGAAAAGAAAGGGGGAACAGGCACGAATGCGTTCAGTGGTCTGCACCAGGACTGTCCGCCATGCATTACAGTAAACCAGTCCATGTGCCAGACTGGGAACCTCTATGAACCATTGATGTGTTCAAGGGAACTCTTTGCAATCAAACTGGTGTGAGACACCTTCACGGCAAATGTAGGGTGCAGGACATCCTGGCTGTACAGCCACAATGTGTACATGAGGCGTGGTTGAAGTGGGGGCGTGGGGTGAGCGCATGCGCAGTGTAGGGTGAGGGCAAGGAGTAAGGGTAGGATGTGGGGGTGAGAAGATGGCTGTTTGAGGGAGGGAAGTGGTAGGAAAGCGGGGTATAAAGTAGGCTGAATAGGCCGGGTGTGGCGCCAATCAAATGAATATAGATATCTACTAGGACAATTCCAATGCCTTCAGACACGCAATACCGTTCGTAAGGTTCAAAAGCAAAGAAGACATAGCTACGTTGCATACCATGTCATCCTCGCCAATCCACTCAAGGTTCACGATCCTGCTTTCGAAGTCGACCTGGAAGATATCAGCCACGGACCACGAAAAAAAAGGGTCGACACAACCACCATGAGCTCGATACAGTCCGTTTGTCGTTCGACCGGATCGTAGTCTCGATCCCGCTAAGGAAAGACGACGCAGGATTTAAACTAGTTGTACACGGATCCAGAATGGCCCCTTCAACGCTACCACAAGGGATCCCACAGGCCACGCCAAATACCACAGCCTTGCAAAGCCAGTCATGGATGGGGTAGTCACAAGCACCTCCAATCGCCGGCAAGAAAATCAATGTCATCCAAGTTTCAACGGGAACTCACGGCGCTATATATCGTGGCAATATCTTCTGTTGCATTCCCAGACAACGCAAGCGCGAGCAAGGTCGCCAGAACCGCCAGAAACCTCCCCCACATCATCCCCCTCGTCATGTTTTTCACCAAAAGGCTGTAAGACTTCTAGCTTATGGACCCGACATCCGAACAAACCGGAAACACTGGCCAAAAATCGAAAGAGGGCAGTTTTCCAGCAAATTTCCTGCAGTGGTCTCCGATGTTATCAAGGGCTGGTTACCATTGTCGTGCTACTGAAAAAACATATGACCTCGTGTATTCGCGCATCGCGCGGGGCAATCCACCGTCCAGGCAAGCGCCGTACGGCCCTAGGGTCTCCCTACTCGAAGCAAATAGCAAAATCGTCTCTACGGTACAGTACTGTGCAGATGTGCGGCGTGGGCCACAACAACAACAACAACAACAACTGTGCAGATGTGACGTCTGATGATGTGAAAAGGATCTTCCGTCGTGATGAGTTGAGTTCCCTCGTTATGGTGGGAACGGGAAGTCAGGGAAGAACTGTGGGAAGAATCTTCTCCGGTGTGGGCGAGTCTGTCCTAGGACTGATTGGTGTGCTGCCACGTGCTTACGTAAAAATGGCTCCAAGTGGCGGAGAGAAACAAATCCAAGAATAATTGCGCGGGATCTCTGGAAAAACACGTCTTGCTGACTGCTGACAGCCATGGCATGCAAAATATACAAATATCAGCTACGCGTAGCAATGCCAAATGACCTCGGAGAAATATTCGGTTGTCTGGTAACCGTTCCGTGGTTTATTAACCTTTTTTTCAATGGATACAAACCAATGGTGGAAAAACCGGCATTTCAACGAACGAATTCCGTGAGAACTTCGCTGTGGTGACCCCAGAGCCTAAGAGGAAACGGGGAGATGTAGATAACGACCTACCATGACTCGAGGCGACCTTGACGAACGGGAAATCCACTTTGTACCGGGGCTGTCAAATGCAAGCGGAAAGTTTTGCTGGTTGAACTCCGCTCTTCAAGTAAGATTGCTGTTCAATGCCGTTATGCCCAGGAAGACTTACTTCAGGCCTGGATTTGCAGCATGCTTTTTATGCTGTTGTAGTCCTAGCGCGTATGCTGCTCCAAACAGCCGCATGTATGGTCTGACACGCTTTTTGAATTGGACTTGGTTGTTGCAGGCCCTTGCCAGCGCGGAGACGATTACCAGCTACCTGTCCGCTGTGATCGCTTTAAATGACGAAGCCGACCCAGCTGGCCACCCGCGGGGCCTTACCGCAACCCCCGGCAACGGCATCCCTCGATCGGAGATACTGCGCAGCTTGCAGTCTCTGCTTCGCGGTATGTCCGTCGGAAACTATCCGTTTGCTCTCCGCCACAGTAGTCAATCGCAACCACTTGTTCCTTGCAGGCGCGAAATGTTATCAGATAAATATCCACCCCTTCGATCAGGCACCATACTAAGCCACAGCATCAGCACCTCCTGCGGTGCAGCACCCAGCCCAGGCGGGCAGGAAGTAGCAAGAAGATAGATTCAGCCTCCACAAGGGAAGCGGTTATCCGAGAGCGCATGGCAGCATGCGTGGCCATAGGTAACTTGGTTAGATTCTGGGGCTACCAGTTTTGCTTGTTTGTACGAGTGCTCCAACCTTCACGTGATTTCTGATGCATCCACTCTCCCCCATAGCTAAGGGGAGAGTGACTTTATTTATCAGTTCAGTTTGCTTGTTGTTTGCTGCCTGGCTGTGAGTCACTTCCCACACGCCTCATGGCACCCTCTTGACCTCCGGTCATCCTCATTACCTGTCTTCCGTTAATGCACCGCTTCTTTTGGTGCAGTAGCTTCCCACCAGGCAGAACCCCCCCGTCACCCTCTCCCCTTCTACTTCTCCTCCTGTCGCCGTTATTCCCTTCATGCCCCCTTACATTACTTACCATATTCTAGACGCTCTTCCTTGCCCGGTGCACGCAAGTGCAACAATCCTCGCCTCCCCATCCCGGAGGTATGAGTCATCATCCTCAAGGTTTGTCGTGCGTCTACCAACTGCACGTCTCTAATGATAAACAACTTCCCTTTCACCGGCCTTAACGAGCACCTACACATGCCCTCTGCGATCTCTTCCATCCATGCCACCCCCAGACCTGGCCACCCCCAGCCGTGAACCGCGCGTGCTGAGCGCCCACCCCGTGGCGTATGCGCTTCAGTCCGCACTGGCCCAGACGTCGCCCTCTCGCCGCGCTGTTTTCGACCTGTACGCGGAACAGGACGCGTCGGAGGCGCTGACCCACCTGCTGGCGCATGCAGAGGACGAGGTCCTGACGATACGCGACAGGTGGCACGCGGCGCACCACCTCTCGCTGCGTTCGCTGCTGGCCGAGGGAGGGGAAGATCCCAGGGACGTCCAGGGAAGGAGTTGCTGCTGCCATACGCGGCCGGAGGCGAGCCTGGTACGCAGAGGAGACGTCAGAGAGCAAGGCCCGCCCAAAGGATGGGATGCCACTTCGAGACGGGAGGGTGAGGCAAGAGGTCAGGGCGAGGGGGATCATGCCGACAATGAGGGGGGGCGTGACACTTGTGGACGGTCAGGGGTCCCCTCCCTCCGCTTGCACGGGGATGCAACGGCGCAAGCCTATGCATTTCCTGCGGCAGCGGCAGGTCACCTCCACGGAGCGGCCGCTGCTGGGCAGGAAAGCACCGCCTCGGATGGGCGCACGTCCACTGCCCAGTCACCCCCGTTGTCGTCGCCATCGTCCGCACGGGATTCCCCCTCTCCGCAACAAAGTGACGTGGGCCAAGGATGGGAGGCAGGGTGGCAGAAGACGGGGGCGTCCGCGGATGCGGCGTGTCGCGCGCCCAGGGTGCCACATGGCGACGCGGCAGGCGGCCCAGGGGTCGTCGACCCTCTCCCCTGGCTGGGGTACTCGGTGTCCCTGCTGATATGCATGAGCTGCGGCCACAAGGTGAGGGTGGGCAGCACAAAACGTGCAACCAGTCGATAGCTTGTTACTAGTAGCTTGTAATTACATCTGTGTATAGTTACAGCTGCTCTGTAGTAGGGGTTGCCCTGGGAAGTGGTACAAGGATGAGGAATGCAAGTATAACTAAGAATATAGGCAAGGGCGAGAAAAGCAAGGTTGAGCAAAGGATCTGTGTGCTCTTGACCCCACCGGTCATGTCTCACGGTTGCGCCTGCTCCTGTGACCTTGGTGCGCCTTCACATCAATGACCTTGGTGCGCCTTCACATCAATGACCTTGATGCCTTCACATCAATGACCTTGGTGCCTTCACATCAATGACCTTGGTGCCTTCACATCAATGACCTTGGTGCGCCGGCATGCATGGCACCGGCATGTGCGCGCCCGTGGCATGCCCACACGTCTGCATCCCGCCCCGCTTTTAGCGTACAGGGAGATGGATGGCCAGGGTCCCAATCGGCCAGGGTTTTAATGGGGCAGGGGCTGCCAGCTTCATCCGTCCGTGCAAGTAGTTTCTCCGCCCCCGCTTCCCAATCAGTTTCCTTTCTCCCTCGCACTGGACTCCGCTGTCCCCATTCCCTGTACTTTGGCTTCTTGGCGACGACCGCCTGTTTTTCTGTGCCAACTTGCGTTCTTGCTCTCCTTCTGTTTTGGTCGTGCACGTCGCATCCCTTGCATCCCCAGTTCACGCTGCAGCTGTCGCCATTCTGCCAGCTGTCCCTGTCACCGCCCGAATCCGTCACGCAGGTAGGGCGCGGGCAGGAACGACGAGGCAGTGCTTCAGAAAGCAGCTGGGGGCTGCTCGGCAGTGTTTTAGAACGCAGATTAGGGAGCAGCAGCATCTCACACAGAGGGCATGTGTTTATGGGGGGGGGGATGTGTGCTGTCTGGTAAGTGACGTGCAGGGGTAGTAACCTGATGTCACGAGCCAGCAAGCGGTGCCGCGATTTGGTGGAGGGCAGGCTGTGTGAGGTAGGGGGATATAAATCTTCATGCCTGTTTCCATGTTTGGCAATCGATGCTTGGAAGGGGTCAGCTCCAGCTGATATGTGTTCCCCTCCTGGATTCCCTGTCCTCGGTTCTGTACTGGTGTACCGTACCAAACCAGTATGGCTCAATTTCATGACGTAAACATTTTAATGGTAGTGTTCTTCAGGTTTCGCGCTCATTGCGATCCAGATCTTCGTATTTCACACCAACAGTGGCTGCTTTGGCGTTAATGCCACTTTTCTGCAGCAGAAGGGTGGCACACAGTCACATACATGCACATGTGTTTGTGCAGCCAACGACCAGTAAGCGGCATCGCATGCTACGTATGCTGGCCATTGATAGGAGGGCCTGGGAGTGGGAGATCCACAGCCTCCCCGTCTCCGGTGGTGTGTCGCCATGGGGGTGTGTGGCCATGGGGATGTGTTTCAAAAGCATCCCATGAGCTCCTGCGCACGTGTCTGCACATGGATCTGAACTCCCTGCATCTTCCAAGAAAAAAAAACATGGCGTGTACGTAGGGCATCCTGTTGAGGAAGGCTGATGCACGTTAACCCATAGTCCGCTGACCCATTTTTGGCACTTTTATACCCCTGAAAATGAAAAAAATCATAACTTACAGGCCACAACTCCAAATACCCCCAACCAAGATGCTAGGAGTATCTACACTTCAAGGGCTTTCAGAATATGCAATAATACCTTGGCTTTATCAAAGCATTTGGATGATAGCTCCAGTCAAAGCTGGCCAAAAGACGATCTTTTTTCCCCAAGGAAAAGTCTACCCCCCCCTAACTTCCCAGGGAGGGCAGGGAATCTCAATACCAACATTGGACAACTTAGTTGGATAGTCCAATGGGGGTTTCCTTGGGTCAGACCACCCGGATAACCCATTCCCCCTAAATAACGTGCTCATACATGTGTGTGGGTTACGCGCGTGAAAACAGCTATCTATGACATGCAGCACAATAATGCATTATAACAAGCTATCAAAGGCTGCCAAAAGTGCTGGAATACAAACACGTTGCCTACCTGCACTGACGGAGTGGTATACTCCAAAGAAATGCCCAAAACTGGGCACTTTCAGGGCTAATACCACTCTTTACAACAGGCATGGAACTTGCTGAAATATGCATGGATGAAATCGTCATTCATAATGCATGGGATACGTATTCCGCTGCAAACAACACGCAAATACGTTGTCGTACCTGGCTCGTTCATGCCCTACCCGGATTCCGCTGGCCGGGACCCTCATATCTCACACATACTGATGCTCTACAGGCAAAGGTCGCCATAGCCGCATACTTCATGATCCGCCATGGCTACCAGGTCGATGTTCCGTGCAAAGATGGCCACTAAACTAGTCCGCATTCTCAGCAAACGCTGCAGCTGACGTCCCTTACCCAAACTGGATGCCCGGGCTGGCGCAGATTGCCCGGCCATAGGGAGAAAATCGACCTATGACAAGCTATGACTCATCTGGAACTGACGACCAGGAAAGTCATATTTTCCTACCTGTATTTTCCTAACCCTATAAACCTGGCGGAGCCTGACCTACGAAAATCATGCATCGTCATTCTGAGCAACATTCTGAACCGTTTCAAGCCGTGAGACGCAAAAATTTCGTGACAGCGGCATGTTGTCAGCCATATCTCATTACGCGCGCGCGCGAGCGAAATTTTCCCGCCAAAGTCACGTGATACATTCTCAATGCACGTTGTAATTACCAGGCTATGGCGAATATTACCCCCAAACCTATGCGTCACCTTCGTCCCTAAGTGTTCCCGGACCCACCGGACCACTGACATCCGTCACAGGTGGCGCGGCGCTCACGGCGCGGCGCGAAATTCGACCGTTAGTCAAACTACCCGACAGGTCGGGTAGTTTACGGACTATGGGTTAAACTGTCTTAGTGGCTACGTGTGGTGGCATCGCGTACCTTGTTCACGAAGCGGAACTGTATCCATGGGCCAGGCGCCAGGTACCCCTCCTCGCCATCACTGAATTGTTGTTTCCCAGTGTGTCTGGTCACCGTCACGGAACTGTTGTTTCCCAGTGTGCCTGGTCGCCGTCACGGAACTGTTGTTTCCCAGTGTGCCCGGTCACCGTCACGGAACTGTTGTTTCCCGGTTTGCCTGGTCACCGTCACGGAACTGTTGTTTCCCGGTGTGCCTGGTCGCCGTCACGGAACTGTTGTTTCCCGGTGTGCCCGGTCACCGTCACGGAACTGTTGTTTCCCGGTGTGCCTGGTCGCCGTCACGGAACTGTTGTTTCCCGGTGTGCCTGGTCGCCGTCACGGAACTGTTGTTTCCCGGTGTGTCTTGTCGCCGTCACGGAACTGTTGTTTCCCGGTGTGCCTGGTCACCATGCTTTTGGCACCTATCCCCTGGTGCCGTGCAGAGGCGGCCATATGGCAGGCCCTCCCAGCTGCATGACTGGCTGGAGCACTCCACCGCATGGGAGGTGGTGGATGGCGTGCGCTGTGCCAAGTGCAGCCACCGGGACACAGCGGACGCGCTTGCTCATGCTGCTACTGCTGCCCGTGCTGCGCATGGGACGGTGCTGCTTGGAGGCAGCACGGTGCCCGGCACGCCGGAGCCTGAGGTAAGCCGGAGCCAGAGGTAGGCACGACTGGGCACAGCGCCAAGTTCACACAGACCCTGTGTGGGGCTGTGCCTGCGTGTGGGCGCGCTGGTCCTGTTGGGAAGGTTGCCCGCACGTATGGCAGCAGAAGGGAGGCGTGGTTTTCCGTGGTTGCCAGGCACGCGTGCGCGGGGGAAGATACCTGGCCCTGTGCCTGCACATGCTCATGCGTGCTGCCAGTAAAGAAATGGTTGACGCCGCTACTCCTCTCCACGTTGTACAGGGTGCATTCTAGTGCTCACTACGTCGCGCAGGAGGTGATGGGCTTCAAATATATCGATGAAAGTCCGCCGCTTTCAGAGTCCTGTGCGCCCCCTTGTCGTACTAGAGAGGAGAAGTCAGACACGTCACAACTCACAAGGGAGCGGAGGTCAGACACATTGCCAGGCCCAAGGGAGCGGGCTGGAATACTCACTGCCACCTTTTCACTTGTGCATCCAATTCGCAAGCAGAGGGCATAGGGTTCTTCCTCTGCTCCTGGGTCGCTGCCTGCTTTCTTTGTTTTGTTTGTCCCGGGCCTCCAGATGGTCCTGACACCTGGCCCTTCTCTCTCTGGTTCTCACAGCGTTTCCACGACAGTGTGTGCTGCCCATCTTATACATCCCCGCACTGAACTGAGCAGTGATCCATTGCAGCTGAAGCCATGAAACGAGTCCGTCATGCCGCTGTGCTGCCCCTGTGCCTTGCCTGCTGCACCATGGGCCCCTGTGGTGTCCTCTGCCCCCACAGGCCACAGCCGAGACGTGGGTGCATCTGCGGCGAAGGGTGCGTGACTGCCCCATACCAGACTCTTGCCGCTGCAAGCAAGCAGTGCAGTCGGCTGGCGCCACTTGGCACCCCTGCCTTCGGCGTGCGCAGAAACGCCTGTTAATCGCAAAGGCGCCTGAGGTGGGCAATGGCGCATGGCCCAGCATAGGTAGCAAGCTATAGTGGGACCAAATGCTAGCCAACTGCCATGGGGTCTCAAACCCACCTACCAGCTTGTGGCATTTTATTATGCATCTAGTGCCAGAAAAATCGGTTTTCCGACCCCTTGGAGGGGTCCGTCTTGTGGCTCGTTGCCGCATCATCCTAGTGATTGGTTTACTTGTCACTTTAAGCTTTGCAAGTGGTCAGAGGTGCCGACGTGGGTCTGTTGTCCACGTGCTGGTTGCTTGCTGTTGCACTCTGTCCTCATGGCAGTATTGTCCGTGCATGCATCGGCCTGCGTGCAGGTCCTGTGCCTATCGCTGAACCGTGCGGTTGCTACATACAGCGGCATTCGGAAGATTGAGGTGAGATCCAGCTGCTTGTGGGTATAACATGTGCCCATTCGTCCAGGGTATAGTGAACCATGGAAGTGGGTTTCTTGTCGGTATCACGTGTGCCCATTCGTCCAGGCTAAAGTGACCCATGGAAGTGCGACTCCTATCCACGGGAAGTTGGTGTGGGACACACTGCACCCTCCTCGTTTCTGCGCCCGGAGTGTTCTTGCGCATAGCATGGCATGTGCTGGCAGGACAGAAAGGTGGTATCACGCATGACGTGACTGCAGCTACATCGTGCAATGAGAGGCTTAAATGGACGCTATATTGCGCACTTCGCCTGCATTTGATGACTGGCAGAAGTGTGGGTATATGCAACGTGCCTTTCTATCATAGAACATTTTGCTTCAAAGGTGTTCTCCACTCTTCTCTATTGGTTGTATTGGTCATTCAGAATTTTCTATATTCTCTACTGGTTCTTCTCTCTTCTCAATTGGTGCCTCGGCCCAGTGGCTGGGTTGCTACTATCACCCAATGCTATCATTCTCGTTGCTGTCCCCACCCAACAGCGCCTATGCCAGGCGCATTGTGCGCACATGGCCATGCCCTGCCTGGCAACTTGCCTTGTTGGACCGCACGCTTTATAGCACATTTATCAACGGCTCGAAACCTGCGACAAGATCTTACAGTATTTACACCCCTTGAGCACTCGTGTGCCTACATGCTGTAAAGACGCATGACAAGACGCACTGTGACACTCTCTTGTGGGCACTTCAACGTGGGCACTCCGATGTTTCCCTCTCTGCTGCGCACACAGGACCACGTGGCGTTCCCCCAACGACTGAGCGTGGCAGAGTTCACACTCGGATCGGCACTCAAGCTGCACAGGAGGGAGGGAGCCACCCTGGTGGACCCTGGCGGTGCTGCCAGGGAGGATGGCGTCCGCGGCGGCGTGTGTTCTGCCAGTACCGAATGTTACCGTGATCGACCGCGCGCACATGCTGCCGGCGAGAATGCGACACTGGGGGACGAGGCATCCCATGGGGACCACCCCGTAGCAGGCGGCAGTAACAACCCCGTAGCAGGCGGTGGGGATCAGCTGCATGCGGAGGCGGGCACATGTGCGGACAGGTCACGCCCACCCGATGGTTTTGCACGACAGACGCCCCTTTGCGCCGCTGTCCACCCCCAGCCTGCGATTGGCTGTGAACGCCAAATGGGAGCTGGCAGTGACATCCGACAGGGCTCCGGACCCGCACGAGTGGGTCATCAGCCATCACAGCCCAGTTCTCCAAGTCTGCCTGTCACCGAGGAGAGCAAGTGCGGTCCTCATGAGTATCAGCTGGCCGCCGTCATCGTCCACTTGGGGGCGATCGGGGGGGCAGGGGGTCACTGGATTGCCTATCGCCGCAGCAACGCTACAGTGACCCCATCCAATGGCTCCCTCGACCGGGTGGCCGAGTGGGCGGTGCAAGCAGCATCGTGGCAGCCGCGAGGCAAGGCATCCTTGTTAGAGGACGACGCAGCGTCGGCCGACACAGCAAGCTCTGGTGTGGGTGTCATGGATGCTGAATGTGCCCATGGCCCCCTGGACAACGGGCAGGGTGAGCAGATAGAATTGGGTCATGGGATTGGCATGCATTCCCAACAAGAGCCAGGTCATTTGACCAAGACACGACAGAATTGTACAGAGAAATCGCCGTCGACCTGTGAAGATGCAAGCTGTAAGAAATGCCGGGGCGCAGATAATCCCAAGGTCATGCGTCAGCCAGCTGGAGCGTGCGTGCCGGCTGGGGGGCTTGGGGTGCGTGCGGCCCAGGAATCGGGTGTGCCTTTCTTTCCTGCGTCATCAGGTGCCACAATAATGCCAACGATTGCATGCCATGTGTCCTCAGGACGAGGCCTCCAGCAGCTACTTCATCCTGAACCCATTGGCACCCCGGGTTGTGCTTTCAGCAGTTGGACCAAGGCTGGCAGTGGGGCATCTGGTCATCGGCCAGCTTCCGCCCGGGAGGCCGTCTGGTTTATGGTGTCAGACAAGTATGTGCAGGTTGTCACATGGGAGCAAGTTGCCGCCGTGCAAGCAAGCTTGTTGCTATACTCAAGGTAGTACTCTGAGCTTCGACTAACAAAGTCGGCAAATCAGGCCCTAATCATATATAGTATACAGTCCCTAGTCATCTACTCTGCTACCCTGGCAGAATGCATGTTGACGGAACTCTGCGTTGATTTCGCTCAACGGCCTTCTGCAAACCATTGGGCAGCCTTACGCACACCCATCCTCTCCCAATACCACGTACTGGCTAACTTCAGCAAAGTGACTGTGTCACGTAGGTAGAAATGAAGGAACCTGGAAACCATTATACACAACAAGGTATGAGGCCGCCCTAGCTAGCTTCTCTGACTGCTTCAAGTGGGCACGCCACAGCGGTACTCCCTGAGGCCACCTTGGGTATGCCCCTAAAAACCCTCAGGCTCCGGGAGAAGCCTTTATATATTCCTGGGCTACCGGGGGTTAGCATGCAACCCACCCACACACCCGCCATCATGGCCGAGCGTACAGTCTTGGATAGTCCGGATGACGCGGAGTTGCTATGTGCAACTTCAGGCATGTGTAAGTGAGTCGCGCCACCCTAAACCCTAAACCCATCCATCCATCCATCCATCCATCCATCCATCCATCCATCCATCCATCCATCCATCCATCCATCCATCCATCCATCCATCCATCCATCCATCCATCCATCCATCCATCCATCCATCCATCCATCCATCCATCCATCCATCCATCCATCCATCCATCCATCCATCCATCCATCCATCCATCCATCCATCCATCCATCCATCCATCCATCCATCCATCCATCCATCCATCCATCGGGGTTAATACTCCGTGACTCCCCAACAGGAGCATGAGTTTAATTCACCCGTGTAGGGTTAGAACGCGATGTGTCGCGTTGTAATCTGACACGTGGCAGACATAGTAGATACGAGATTTTCGGTCTGAAACTCGGTGGACGGACTCCTTACATCCCGTAGAACTCAAGAACAAATCCTGGTAGTTTTTCAATTTTTTTTTGTGACAGCTGCAAACAAAATTATATACCACTGAAATCAGGCATTTTCGCGGGACGACTTCAGGTGAAGACGACGGCGATGGGGGTGCCCAGGTAGATCTTGCCAGTTTTCCCGCGAGTTTCAGTGGCTGTACTGGGTGGCACGACCATGACATGGATGATCGATGCATTCATATGTTCATAAAGTAGGTTAATTTCTACGAGCTAGTATATATATATTAAAAATATAATTACTTACAGCAGAGTGAAATCACTCAAACCAAAGCAAACGCCCAGCTATAAACCTATATACAGAGCCATGTCAAAGCGCTATACTACGATAAGACCAATGGAAACGCCTAACGGGAGGAACCTAATAGCCCTGCTGCACCGCAAAATCAGCCCGCGTACGGCGGAGCATGATGTCAGCCATGGCCCGAGTCAGCGCCACCGACAAGCGCTGACGCCAATATGACGCCCAGGTCCGCGCCGACCATGGGGCCCGCTGGCCCTCCAGGTCCAGCCGGTCCTCCCGGAGCCGGCAACACTCCTTGAAGAAGGCGGAGGTCAGGGGCCCCATGGCCCCAAACTCCTCCAGGACAAAGGGCACCACACGATGGTGCCCGACGTCGCTGTAGGCCAGGAGCTTGGCCCGCTCCGCCCGGTCCGCCGTGTAACCTGCCGTGAGGGAGGCCCCAGCCACGTGGCTAAGAGCCAAGGGCCGCGCCACCGAAACGTCAATAAGCAGATGCCGGCCACCCCCCTCAAAGTCCAGCACCACGATGTCAGGCCGGTGGCTAGTATATATATGTCGAGGTACTGGGGCATGCGCAAGGGAGATGTACTATGTTTCCAGTTACTCACCGGCCCAACTTTTCTGCGGAAACCCTGGAAACCGGCATACACATATTACGGCAAGACTCGGGTCTGCTGCGGCACCATGCTTGCATGGTATTTCCATTGTGTGTCGACTTTGACGTAACACATGTTTATATTCATTCCGAACGCCGGCCCGGACTCTCGGCTATACGGAGATTTGTGCAGACTTTTAATTACTGGGTAGCTCCGGGCACGATGGTGCCTGCAAATAGCGTAAGGCGTGACGCCGTGACCGTGGCTATCATTGCTACGTTATTAAATTAGATTAAATAAAATTATAACATGACTCCGTTGGGAGATCATGTAGCACATATTCCCTTGCTGCATGGATGGATGGAAGTGGGCGAAGCCGCGAAACCGAACTAAGCTAACTCTACAATCTAATCTAATCTAATCTAGAAACCCCTAACTGATCTACTCAGCAAAGCGCCCCTTCCTCTTGGGGGGAGGGGGCAATTGCCCGCAGGGGCTGGCGTGTGCATGCGTGGTCGAGCCTGGACAACCGTCTTCCATGCACCTCTTCTTGTTCTGCATAGCAGTCCAAGCAAGAGAGAGGGATCGAGTGAATGTGGTGTTCAAACGGAGCTGGGACCACGAGGTCGGGCAGCAACTGCTGTGTTAACCCCTAAATGGTCTTGCGGCCGATTTTCCGCCAAAAATCGAGTTCCAGCCGATGCATCGGCCCCTTCTCGGGCGACCAAATGCCGCGAAAACTATTGAGAATTAGGAAACGTTTAGCTGAGAAGATCGAAAGTTTATAAAATACTCTAAAGCATGGTATATGGGTTTGCATACTTCTGACAAAGTTATAGAGGTGTTCTGGCCGGTCAAAGTACAAGGGGTCAGGGTACTTTTTCACGTACAACGTGCATTCCGGAAAACGACGACCTGGCCATGGCGGCTTGCGCCCACGCATGGCATTTACGTTTTCGTTCGAATTTTCTGACCAAACTTCGGATATTGATTTTATACGTCCTAAAGATCATACAGGCCAATTTCTGGTTCGCGGGAATGCCCTTTGATAGGTGTCGGCAGCGTTCTTGCTGGAAAAAACTGCGATCAGGCCGGACGATAGAAACGTTGACAGCAATACCTTTCCGGCGTATTTTAAAGGATATATCGGTTTCTTTATACTTTTTATGATACATAGTAGTCGTAAACGTGCAAGGGTGGCCAGAAATCGCCGAATCCAGCGACCATGCTGCACAACTTTGGTGTGCCGAAATGCGCCATTTTGCGGCCACCGCCTGGGCCAAGGTAACGCCATCCATGCCTGGTAAAGCTTAAGCATCGTTTTCCTATCGATGTTTGACGTTTATATATACGTTCTAGCTTGTGTAGCACATTCTTTTTGCATTATTCATGCTCTTTCTTGACCCTGGCCTGGCCCCTTTCTAAAACACCCTTCTTAGATGCTTCCCTCAGTCAGTTGACCTGCCACAGGGTGATGGTGATAAGTTTTAGAGGCTGTATGGGTTTGAATACCTCCATATATGTTTGTTATACATTTCCCATACACATATTGCATGAGTGTGAGGCAGTTGGCTGGTCGCTGTGGCATCATCAAGCACGTAACTGGTGAGTAAAAGCTTCCCATTGACAGCATGTGCCACCAGGTGTGCTGGCCATCACCTGGCAAGCTATAGCAGCTTAGGCCTAGTTTATCCTTGCTAGGGCAGGCTGAAATAGGCTCAACATCACTAGTTTGTTGGTGGCTGCCTCCTAGAATGCATGCCTTGCGTAGGGTATCCGTACCACGTTACCTACGTGCATGGACAAGGTAGCACCTGCACATAGGTGCCATGTAAGGGCAGTGTGATGATGCAGTTATGTTTCCCCATCATTGTGGAAGGGAAATGTATTGTTTGGCATGGTTGGTGGCCATATTAGTAGGTAGTATGCCCACCCCTACCCCCTTGGTTGCTTTTTACCAACGGTACCCCTATGGGCTGTACTGGGTGTAACTGCTGGTATACCCACCCAAATGATGACCCCAATGGCTCAAACTGTTCAGCAACTAATTGTTTATCATCCCTGAAGTGGTAGGTGCCTAGGTCTTATAACATAATTCAAAATGCACATTCTACCAAAAATGAAAACGCGCGTCTTGACCCCCCTGACTTTGACGGCAGTTATACATGGCCTACCCTGCATATATGTGAGGTTGTGATATACCAACCCGAAGGGGAACTCATGGACATGCTTGGCCCCCAAGGACAGCCATTGGATATGGGTAGGTTGGATGGCATCTGGTTTGCAAAATTGTGAAGATCCAGCCGATTTATCGGCAGGATCTCAGACCATTTAGGGGTTAAGCTCATGGCAGGTTTATACCCATCTTTCTAGGAATGTCCTTGGGGCCATCGCAACCCACTGGCAAACTTGCGCGCGCCGGGCACCGGCGCGGCGCGCCCCGGACCTATGTGACACAACTGGTTGAAGATGCAGGGCTTCCGGGACTATCCGTACTCCGCGCCCGCATGATTGACAAGGAGAAATGGGGTGCCATCTGCGATAAGCACCTTCCCGAGGGGTATGCTCCTATTTTCTCCCCACGGTCCCCGCGGCCCGTTGCCAGCCAGGGTAGAAGTCCGCAGGTGGAGGTTATTGGTCCTGAGGATAGCCGCTACACTACCGCCTCGTCTGCCATGACAGTACTTAGAGGACAGCTCGGATGAGGATTACATCCCCATCTAGTGCTTAACGGTTGGGGGATGATGCCGACGATATTTGTGTAACTTTTGTGTAATTATTTTTCTAATGAGATTAGCATAGTACTCTGTGGCATGATGCCTTTGCGCCTTAATTAATTATCAACATCACTCCGTTGGGAGTAGATGTAGCACATAGCCCTGAGAAGGGGCATATGGCTTTTAATACATTCTAGGCTACTTCATGCAAGGGTGGGAATGTAAGCTACCCCTGCTCTAGGTGCACCAGGGCACCCGCGCCCTCATGGTCTATCACGCTATGCCCGGGTAAGGGGGGAGCATGCCTGTGAGGGGGAAGATCATCATGGCTATACAAAAACTAGAGCGTGGCATCTCAGCAGAGAGCAGCTCTCTGCATGGGCACAGCATTACTAAATAAAACTAGGCATCGTCTGGAGTGTGGCTCATCATAGGCACACATGTACATGACTAAAAAGGCTAGGCCTAAGCTGGGATAGTGCCTGTAGTAGGCGGGCATGTACAAGGCCACTGTCTAACTATTCTACACTACTGCTGTATTCCCCTAGGCTGGGGCTGGAGTTGCTGGGGCCGCGGTGGTCGAGGGGGTCGCTTGCCAGGGCTTGTGGCCGACGTAGATGGCCGCCCCCTTCCAGTACACCGGCTGGCCCGCCTTGGTCTGCCGGAGCTGGGTGTAGGTCGGCCATAGCTCCCGTCGCCGTTGTTGCTGGGCCAGGGTCAAGTCGTCGTCCACGGTGAAGGGAGTATTCGCGAGCCGCTTGCGGCGTCTGAGAAACGAAAGCTTGTCCGCTGGGCTATCAAAGATGAGAAGAAGCGGAGGCGCCCCTGCCTTACCCCGCGCGCGGGGGAGGCGGTGGGCGGTCAGCTTGATCTCACCAAGAAGGCCCATGCGTGCAAGGATTTTGCTCTCAAACGCACGTGCAAGCTTCTCGGAATTCTCACCTTCTTCCATGTCCAAGTTCTTGAGTATGGCGTTGAGGCTGCGCTTGGCGAGCTCGGCCTCCTCGCGGAGGTCAAGCGTCTGCCGCTGGAGCTGGGCTGCGACGGCGGAGGTGGTGGAGGTGGTATGTTGCTTAAGCATGTCCGCCCAGGTCGTGATGGGAGGAGCCTCGCCGGCCGGGCCAGCCGAGGCTGGCTTGGCGGCAATGTCCTTCACTGCCTGGGCGGTGAGGCCTGCCGTGTTCTGCAAGACCTCGATAGCGATTGCATTATCCTTGAGGCGCTGGTCGATGTCGCGGAGCTGGGCGGTGATGGAGTCGGTGGAGGCGGAGGGGGGGGGGGGTGGAGGCGAGGAGGGTGGCGGTGGCGGTGGGGATGGTGGGAAGCTCAGCAGCCAGCGTGCCACCAATTGCCGCCACATCTGCGGCAAGAGGGGTCACGTGCTGCTCGAAAGCTTCCTTGAGGAGGGTGCGGATGGTGGCTTCGGTGGGGAAGGTGGAGGGGGGCGGTTTGGAAGCCCAGATCTCGGCTTCGGAGCGGCCAACAAGGGAGCAGAGGGCGAAGCGTTGGAGGTTGGGGCGACTCATGCGGGGAAGGACGGGGAGAGTCTCGGCGGGGTCGACAAGCTGGCCAAGACCAGGCCCGCGGCCGCGGTTGTGGGACGTGAGGTACACGCACAGGGCTAGAAGCGAGGCGTGATTGCCGTGGAACACGTCTTCCATGAACCGACTGGGGCTGCGTTGCCAGAAGCCGGGGCTGTTGACGTCGAAGGAGGTCTCTTCCCAGGGCGGCTTAGCAGAGCGACTGCGCTTAGGATCAGGCGATGTAGATGGCGAGGCAAGCCCGGGAGGCTGGGCGAGCACCAGTGCACGACGAGTGTCACCGTTGCCATCTGGGCCGGTGGGCGAAGCTGCAGCCGAAGCTGCAGGCGTATTTTCATTGCCGAGCGCAGCCGCCAGGCTGCGTTGCGTCGAGAGGCGTTTGCTCATCGTATATTGCGTAATAGCGTCGGAAAATTATATCAGCATGTGCGTCGTAGAAAGACGCATCGATTGTGATATTCACGGCTAAATTCGGTGCTCAAACGTGAAAGTTATGAGCTCCGCCGTCAGCCATGGCTATCTCGTGGCTCGTGGCTCGTGGCTCGTAGTGTGTCATATTGGCGTCAGCGCTTGTCGGTGGCGCTGACTCGGGCCATGGCTGACATCATGCTCCGCCGTACGCGGGCTGATTTTGCGGTGCAGCAGGGCTATTAGGTTCCTCCCGTTAGGTGTTTCCATTGGTCTTATCGTAGTATAGAGCTTTGACATGGCTCTGTCTATAGGTTTATAGCTGAGCGAGTTTGCTTTGGTTTGAGTGATTTCACTCTGCTGTAAGTAATTATATTATTAACATATATATTCATTGAGAATGATAGATTACGGAGGTGAGATGGGCATGCAACATAAGGAAAAAACCGATAACTGGGAGAATAACCCTGAAAAATTAATAGTAATCTGACACGGACATCCGGATCACGCCAGCTGCACAAGGTACAACTAACTATACATCACAAAACTACACGCAGCAACAGCGCTGCCGACCCACCATGCAGCCCTGGAAGCGATCTAGACCGCATGGGTCGCGACAAAGTCGGCCCGGGTGCGGCGGAATAACACATCAGCCACGGTGCGAGTGAGGGCGAGTGACAGGCGCTGAATATATATATTCATTGAGAATGATAGATTACGGAGGTGAGATAGGCATGCAACTGTGAGACAGGCGCTGAATATATATATATTAAAAATATAATTACTTACAGCAGAGTGAAATCACTCAAACCAAAGCAAACGCCCAGCTATAAACCTATATACAGAGCCATGTCAAAGCTCTATACTACGATAAGACCAATGGAAACGCCTAACGGGAGGAACCTAATAGCCCTGCTGCACCGCAAAATCAGCCCGCGTACGGCGGAGCATGATGTCAGCCATGGCCCGAGTCAGCGCCACCGACAAGCGCTGACGCCAATATGACGTCCAGGTCCGCGCCGACCATGGGGCCCGCTGGCCCTCCAGGTCCAGCCGGTCCTCCCGGAGCCGGCAGCACTCCTTGAAGAAGGCGGAGGTCAGGGGCCCCATGGCCCCAAACTCCTCCAGGACAAAGGGCACCACACGATGGTGCCCGACGTCGCCGTAGGCCAGGAGCTTGGCCCGCTCCGCCCGGTCCGCCGTGTAACCTGCCGTGAGGGAGGCCCCAGCCACGTGGCTAAGAGCCAAGGGCCGCGCCACCGAAACGTCAATAAGCAGATGCCGGCCACCCCCCTCAAAGTCCAGCACCACGATGTCAGGCCGGTGGTTGGGGGAATAGAAGGCAGCGCCATCCGCATCCTCGGACCGGATGTTCGCGTGGGGGAAAACCGACCGAATCATGGCGAGCACCACCGTCAGGAGGACAGTGTGCAAATACAAATACCAATTCTGATTCTGTTGGCCCCCCATGCAGGCAAGGTAGTGAGTCCCCGTGGGATCCAGCGGCTGCCCACAGCTACCACAAGGCCGCCCGGCCGGAACAAGAGGCTGCGGGGCAAATAGCTGGTGCCGGAGCGCCACCGAGTAGTGGCTGGGAGCCAAGGCGAATGGGGGGGCCATGGGAAGAGCACGAAGGTACGCCGAGCCCACACTCCGCAAGGAAAGCGAGAACAGCCACGCACGTCCCTGGGCGTTGAGGTCCGCGAAAAGAGCAATCCAATCAGCCGTGTGCAGAATACCCGCGTAGGTTTTCTGGTGTTTATCGATGACGCGAGCAGGGAATGCGGCGGGAGATTGAACGGAGGCGACCGAGGGAGTGCCGCGAGGGAGGTGGCGCTGTACCGCCTGAGCGGCACGGACGGGAGAACAGGCCTGCTGGATCTCAGCATAGGCCTCCTGGATGGCGGTGACGAAGGGCAAAGGGCTGCTGGGGTCCAGGAGGTCAGGCGCTGCCGTTGCCAAAAGGGGCAGGAGCCGGCAGCTTTCCGCCCACGACTGAGCGACGGAGCCCAAAAATGCTGCTGGGGCCAGCCGGGCGGCACGAGTCAGACCGCAGCCACCCATCCGTGCAGGCAGGGAGGCAATGCGAATAGCATGTGGCGGGAGGTCGGGGCCCGGGACCAGCTGCGCCAAGGCCGACTGGATGCGTTCGTCGTGGCCCTCGGCGGCCAGCCGGACCTGAGCCGGAAGAGCGCCCCGGAGCCAGTGAACGACGCGAGGGTGAGCGCAAAACCACAGAAGCAGACCCTTGGTCTGCGAATCATGAAGGCGCGCAATCAAGGGCAGTACCTCAGTGCGTGCCTCGAGGGCGGCCCGCAGAGCATCGATGACAAACGCGGGGTCGCCAACCGGAACGCCGAGGACATCCAACCCATGGAGGCGCTCGTCCCGGCCCAAGAGCTGGGGCGGAAAGCCGGAGCAATCACCTTGGGGCGAGTACACCGCGCACTTGGCCAGGGTCAACTGGAGGTTGATGTCGGCCACCGCGGTCTGCAGTGCCAGCAGAGCCGCGGTGGTGTCCGGCACAGGGCCCAGAAGGTAGATATCATCCAAGTAGGCCTGAATAGCGACCGCCGGGTGGGCAGCATGGACCGCTTGGAGGCAACCCTGGAGGGGGGCGGCAAAGTACAGGGGTCCCAGGGGGTCCCCTTGCTGGGTGCCCGACCGCGACAGCAGGCCGCCGCGAGTGCCGTCCTCCATGATGTGAACCAGTTGGCCGGGCTGGCCGTAGCACACGGCTGTCCAAGCGTACAAGTCCTCGAAGGACTCCATGACGGCCGCAAACATGCTGGCGCGGGACAGACTGTTGAACGCGTTGTGGCAGTCGACCTTGACGACAGCGTGGGTGGGGTGGGCCTCGAGGTAGGCCTGCACCGAATGGATGAGGATATCCGCCCCGCCTGGAGTCGTCACCCCCAGCTGGGCCGCCACCGAGGTCTCACCCGCTGCGAGGGGCGGGCAGAAAAAGGCACGGAGCTCGGGCGCCTTTTGGCGGCAGATCACTTTGCCCACGAGCTTGCGGAGCACCTCACCGCAGGCGATCGGGCGCACCTTGCCCTCGGGGGGGGCAAGACACCCTTGAGCAGAGCGAGGAGGCGAGCGCCCGCTAACCACTCGCGCGCAGCGGGAGGAACGCGACCAGCCGCCAGGTCAATGAGGGTGTCAAAGAGAATGTCCTCGCCCCCATGCCCCACCAGGACCTCCAAGTGCTCGTAGCGCCAGCCCGACGGCCCGGTAGAGGAAGCCCGCGGGACCGCACGCATCACCTCCAGGAAGCAGTCGCGGTCCAGCCGGAGGGGGGCCGGCAGGGGGTCCGGCACGGGCAGCTGGAATCCGGGCTCCGCAGGGTGAAGAGCCTCCAAGGCCGCCAGGGTAGCCGCATTGGCGGGGGCCAGCTTGGCCATTTCCAAGCGGGTCATGGCCCGGCTGAGCTGCCCCTCGCGGACGAGGCGGATGACGTCGGCGGCCACCCGCTCGAAGTTGACCTCCCCCGACAGCCGGGCCGTGCGCGGGGGCGGCACGCCAAACAGCCCCTCCCAGTCCCCCTGCAGAAAGCGTCGGCAACGGGCAATAACCGCACCCTGGAGGCCGCGCACACCACGCCCGAGAGGGGTGAGGAGCAGGCGGGGGGTCACCATGTGCAGTTTAAAGCCCAGCGGGTCGTCCGGAGCGGCGTGCATGCGCCGGAGAGAAACGATTGCACATTGCGCGAAAAGGCTACGCGCGCGGTGGGGGAGGTCGGTCAGGGTAGACGTCGGGTTGATGGCGCATGCATCCCAGGGAACCGTGTCAAGCCAACGCCAACTGGCCGAGTAGTCGGGCGGCGGGGGCTGGGAGCCGGTGGGAGCCGAGGCGGGAGGGGGGGAGGGGGCCGGGACTGCTGGCCGGTTGAGGGGCCGTTGAGCAACACAGGCGCGTGCGTGCTGAGCGCGCCCGTGAATGGAGTACACCCGCTGGCAGTGAGCTTCCGGGCACCGGTAACAGCTCATGGCCTGCAGATCCGCCGCGCCGAGATCGGGGTGCACAGCGCGAAGGTGCTGGCAGAGGAGGTTACGGTTGTGGAACACACCATATATATGCACATGCATGTGTGGCTGCACTGGCCGGCATCGCACACCATAGAACGCATGGCATGCAATATTTTCAAGTCTTTAATGAGATTAGCATGGTACTCCGTGGAATGCATGCCCATGCGTATGACACGCAAGTACTATTATCAGTATTATGGCATGCAAGGTGCATGAACACGAGCCACGAGGTAGCCATGGCTGACGGCGGAGCTCAGAACTTTCGCGTCTGAGCCCCAAATTCCGTCAGTCACTTGCAACCGATGCATCTTTTCTAGGCGCATCTGCTACTATAAACGGTTACAGCTGTAACGCAGTATTGTGACCAGCCTGCAGCTATTACGCGAACTGCTATTATGACGAGCAAACGCACAACCACGCAACGCAGCCTGGCGAATGCGTTAGGCAATGAAAATACGTCTGCAGCTCCGGCTGCAGCTTCGCCATCAGGGCCGGAAGGCAGTGGTGACACTAGTCGCGCACTGGTGGTCGCCCAGAACCCTCCCGGGCTCTCCTCGCCCTCTGCATCGCCTGACCCAAAGCGCAGTCGCCCAGGCGAACCTGGCTGGTCTGAGCGAGATTTTGACGTCGAGAGGCTCTTTACCACCAGTTCGACGCCAACAGGCCTGCCTTTTTCGACATGCCACCCATCAAGATACTGGAGCTCGTGTTTTACGGGTCACACGCCTCACTGCTGGCCCTGTGCCAGCAACTCCATTTCCACACCCAGCTTTTCCGCAACGGAGCTGACGGCCGGTATTCCCACCGCGTCTCAGACTCGTCGACCAACCTGGCCGGCTGGTCTCGCCCCCGCCTTCAGCTCGCCGCTCTCTTTACCCTCACTAAGCGCTCGGCCGAGGACCTTCTGCACCCCGCCCCCATCACCGAATCCACCTTCGATCGTCCACCACCTCCACGCCGCCCTATCACAGCACGTGATGCCCATTGCTGCAGATGTGGCGGCAATTGGCGGCACGCTGGCTGCTGAGCTCCCCACCATCCCCGGGCACCGCCACCGCCGCCCTCCTCGCCTCCACCCCCCCCCCCTCCGCCTCCACCGACTCCATCACCGCCCAGCTCCGCGACATCGACCAGCGCCATTGCTATCGAGGTTCTGCAGAACACCGCAGGCCTCGCCGCCCAGGCGGTGAAGGACATTGCCACCAAGCCAGCCCCGGCTGGCCTGGCCGGCGATGCTCCTCCCATCACCACCTGGGCGGACATGCTTAAGCAACACACCACCTCCACCACCTCCGCCGTCGCAGCCCAGCTCCAACGGCAGACGCTTGACCTCCGCGAGGAGGCCGAGCTCGCCAAGCATAGCCTCAACGTCATTGTCAAGAACCTCAAGATGGAGGAAGGTGAGAATTCCGAAAAGCTTGCGCGCGCTTTTGAGAGAGAAATCCTTGATCGCATGGGCCTTACTGGTGAGATCGAGCTGGTCGCCCACCGCCTTCCCCGCGCGCGGGGTAAGGCCGGGCCGCCCCCGCTCCTTCTCACCTTTAAGACCCCGGCGGACAAGATTTCTTTTCTCAGACGCCGCAAGCGGCTCGAGAAGACTCTCTTCACCCTTGATGACGACTTGACCCTGGCGCAGCAACAACGGCAACGGGAGCTATGGCCGACCTACCTCCAGCTCCGGCAGACCAAGGCGGGGCAGCCGGTGTACTGGAAGCTAGGGGGCGGCCATCTACGTCGGCCACAGGCCCTGGCAGGCGACCCCCGCGGCCCCAGCGACTCCAGACGCCCCAGCTTAGGGGAATACAGCAGTAGTAGTGTAGCATAGATAGACCGTGGCCATGTACATGTACGCCTCCTAGAGGCACTATCCCAGCTAAGCCATGCGCTTTATTTAATCATGTACATGTGTGCCTATGATGAGCCACACTCCAGATGATGCCTAGCTTTATTTAGTTATGTTGTGCCCACTGCAGGGAGTAACTCTCTGCTGAGACGCCATGCCCTAGCTTTTGTATAGCTATGCTGATCTTCCCCCCCATGACAGGCTCCCCCTTCGCTGGGCATAGCTTGAAGATCATGGGGATGCAAGTGCCCTGGTGCACCTAGAGCAAGGGTCCTTTACATCCCCACCCTTGCAGGAAGTAGCTTAGGATGTATGATAGGCCATATGCCCCCTCTCAAGGGCTATTAATTAATTAATTAATTAGACTCGTGCTCCCGTTGGGGAGTCACGGAGCATTAACCCCGATGGATGGATGGATGGATGGGTGCAAACATTCCTACCGGTCTAATCTATCTACATTGGCTACATACTACATCTATCTAACAGAATTCTAACTACAACATCTATCTAGGCAGCCGCACGCTGCCCTAGGGGGAGCTATCTGGCGTGCCTCCCGCGGGATTGCACACGCGGGCGCTTCCCCACTGGGGGGGGCTCGTTGTCCTCTAGGGCTATGTGCTACATATACTCCCAACGGAGTTATGGTATAATTCAATTCAATTCAATTCAAGGTGCATGTGCGCGGACAAATATCTAGACCTTACCTGTACATACACTACACGTACATATGCAAATTACATGCATGTATTCCATCGATCCATGCCTGTGGCTAACAATCCCACCATCAAAATATCGTATCTGCACCATCAGCCATCTGTGTAAATGAATATCTAGGACTGGAATGATAGAATGTAATTGCACAAACCACAAATTAACATGTACTGCAGTTGATACGGCATCTACATATTCTAATCATTCACCTCGTGCATGCCTCCAGCACTGGGCTGGGAGCTTGGAGACGACGTTTCCAGACCGACCTGTGGTCTACCGAATAAAGCTGAATGCACCATGCTGCAGCTAGCATCAATTTCCTGATGCTGTCATATTGCCCAGATATTACTGGCTGGTAGGCTAGAGACCTTTGACATTCACAATATTCTTACCTGTCATCAGCACATGCCTGCTGCAGAATCAGCTCCATGATGATCTGAGTAACTGGCCAAAACAATATTGCAAAACCAGCAAATAGCTATACCCGCCACATGTGGCGGGATTGTCAAAATCACGTAGTGTCTTCCTAAAGGTTGCACCGGCCGATTGCATCTTTGCAAAGGCTGCTCGCCAGGCTTCCACCAACTGTTGGATTACCAGACTCATCAACGCAACAAGGTGCTGTGCTAGTCACCAGCAGGCCCCCCTTGCTCTTCCGCTGGCATGACAAAGAACTCCACGTGGGTGACCCTGGCCGCGTCCTGCGAGACCTGCGCGCCACCCTGGGCGCCACCCTGTGCCGCCGTTGACGTTCCGTCTGGATTCCTGTCCCCCCGCCGCCCGGCTGAGTGACCCCCCCCCCACCCCCCATTGAGTTGCTGCCCCCACCGCCCATGCCAAACACCGGGTGTCCCCTCATGGATATGATGTGCTGCACCTTGAGCAGGCCGCGGTAGTCCATGGACACTTTACTGCCGCGGTGGTCCCGCAGCACCCCTGCGGGAATGTTGCAGGTGGTGGCCTTGAGGTACTTGTGCTTGTAGCTGCTTGCATGCCACGGAGTGGACAAGTGGGGGCCATCACATGCATGCCAAAAAACAAGCCAGGTGGGCAGGCCGCACCCAGAACCATCAGATGGCCACGTTTCGCTATTCTCACTGTTGCCACGGTGACACGCTACAGTTGATCATCGAACTGTTAATAACCGAACTGTAACCCTGCCCCATGGCCTCGTGCAACTAACTACTGCCGCAATGCCTGGGATGCATTCTCCTAGACGCAACCAGCACACAGTTTACCCATGCTGCCATGCTGCTGCCATGCTTGCAAACTTGCTCATGATGCCACCCTTAGGTGCGCCCCCCCCCCAAAAAAAAGAAAGGGCCAGATGGGACATACCCATCCATCCCCCTCTCGTGGTCCAAGCAAGCATGTACTATGGAGTACTACCACATTCCATGGATGTACCACCATGTAGGCTCTGATCCTGATTCCTGGCCCAACCAGGGCAGGCGGGCGTACAAACAGATGCGCTAGCCCATGGCCATAACAAGCAGGTGAGACGGACGCAGGACCACCACGTGCACAACCCGATCAAGAACACAAAAAGCAAAATCGCGCACACGTACGAGCACGTGCCCTAGGCACAAGCTGCAATCAACAAGGAACGGACGTGAGCAACTGGGTGATGTGCACGTACGAGCTGGCAAGCTTGCTCTCGCACACAAAGTTGATGAAGAGATCGGACTCATAGCTGTTGATCAGCTCGATCTGGCGGCGCGCGGCACAAGGGGGCGCGAGTGGCAGCGCAAGGAGGACAAGAGAGGCACAAGTGAAGATCCACGCGTAAGCAACTGGCAGTCGCTTACGGAAGCATCAGTGATGCGAGGGCGGTCAGCAATTTCAAGGGGGGGGGGGGGGCATCGATTCTGGCCATCACGTCTCCAGCGCGCCAGGAGTGCTGACCCAAATTTCCAGGGGTTGGGGAGCAATAAAATATGGACATGTTGATGGAAAGAGCAGGGTTTAAGATTCCGAAGGAACTCTCAAAAAGCTTTTCTATGGAAGCAGGTCTGCATGAGCCACCGTGCGACTGGTGTCACTGAACATTGTGTTTTCTAGTACCTGCCAACGAAAATAAAAAATTTTATTAATTTATGCGATTGT
Source organism: Mesostigma viride (assembly GCA_009746045.1). Lineage (NCBI taxonomy): Eukaryota > Viridiplantae > Streptophyta > Mesostigmatophyceae > Mesostigmatales > Mesostigmataceae > Mesostigma > Mesostigma viride. The sequence goes on from RPFO01000059.1 coordinate 681,366, forward strand.
GAATTGTAATTTTTTTAAATGAGTTGCAATATTGAAGAATCTTCTATATTATAGAATTCATCCTCAGTAGCTCAGTGGTAGAGCGGTCGGCTGTTAACCAAGCCGCTGCTACCAAGTGCACACAAGAGCGCCAACCAAGGAAAGGTTAGAGTTTGCTGGCTGCATGGAGACCGGAGCGTCAACCTGTGGGGGCGTGACATGGTTGCATCAGACATGGGCAGATACCTGCGGCTGACATGACCATTCATACCTGCAGGCTGCCGTGCCCGTCCGCGTTGAAGACGACCTCCTGTGGGTCGGGTGAGATGATCACGTCCACGTTGCTGGCGGGCCACTCGAGGTCTTCGATCACCTCCTTGAGCGCGCTGGCCTGTGGGTGTGTCGCAAACACAGGGGTAAAGCACCCACAGACACACACACACACACACACACATGCTTGAGCGCGCTGGCCTGTGGGCAGGAGTAAAGCACCCACAGACACACACACACACACACACATGCTTGAGCGCGCTGGCCTGTGGGCAGGAGTAAAGCACCCACGGACACACACACACACACACACACATGCTTGAGCGCGCTGGCCTGTGGGCAGGAGTAAAGCACCCACGGACACACACACACACACACATGCTTGAGCGCGCTTGCCTGTGGGCAGGAGTAAAGCACCCACAGACACACACACACACACACACACATGCTTGAGCGCGCTGGCCTGTGGGCAGGAGTAAAGCACCCACACACACACACACACACACACACACACATGCTTGAGCGCGCTGGCCTGTGGGCAGGAGTAAAGCACCCACGGACACACACACACACACACACATGCTTGAGCGCGCTGGCCTGTGGGCAGGAGTAAAGCACCCACAGACACACACACACACACACACATGCTTGAGCGCGCTGGCCTGTGGGCAGGGGTAAAGCACCCACGGACACACACACACACACACACACATGCTTGAGCGCGCTGGCCTGTGGGCAGGAGTAAAGCACTCACGGACACACACACACACACACATGCTTGAGCGCGCTGGCCTGTCGGAGCTACGCCACGCATGGCCGACACGGGGGTCAGAGGCGCAACAGGTGCAAACATGGACACAGACTTCTGGGAGATCACCCCTTGCATGATGGCCTGGAGAGTTCCACACATATCAAGCATTGGTTGTCTCCTTGATATCAAGGGCATGCTTCATTTTTAGTAATTTTTCTGGAAGAGCACACTTCGAAGAATTTGCGAAGCCAATTTATTTGGAGAGGCGTGAATAGCGGACGCATTTTGAGCATTTCCATGGGCATCGACCAGTTGGACGGTGGATCTTGGCGCAAAACTCTTGACTCTACGGCTAAGATGGTACGACAAAAACAGGATCGAGGGAGTTCGGGGAAAACGCACGTCAAACTGTAACCCATCCATCCATCCATCCGGCATCCATCCATCCATCCCTGGTCCATCCAAATAATTTGCGCATCTTTGCAAGTATATAAGGGTGGCCTGCAAACTGTGCTCCGCCACTGTGGTCTTCACGGGCAAGTTAGAACGCACGTTACATGATATTCTCTAAGTTTGTTACACATCGCACACATAGATACAATTATAGATCAAATGCAATCGGAAAATGTACGTGGCACGTCCTCCGCATGGACGGGCATGCCCACAGAAGCACACAACTTGTTACACGTAGCTCTAGCACACCACCGTGACATGGTCATGGTCAGGAGCGCACGGTGTCGACCCCAGGCCCTTGGCTTCCCCAGACCCCGGGCCCTTGTCTTCTGTAGACCCATTCCCTATTCCCTATTCCCTATTCCCTATTCCCTATTCCCTATTCCCTATTCCCTATTCCCTATTCCCTATTCCCTATTCCCTATTCCCTATTCCCTATTCCCTATTCCCTATTCCCTATTCCCTATTCCCTATTCCCTATTCCCTATTCCCTATTCCCTATTCCCTATTCCCTATTCCCTATTCCCTATTCCCTAATCCCTATTCCCTATTCCCTATTCCCTATTCCCTATTCCCTATTCCCTATTCCCTATACCCTATTCCCTATTCCCTATTCCCTATTCCCTATTCCCTATTCCCTATTCCCTATTCCCTATTCCCTATTCCCTAATCCCTATTCCCTATTCCCTATTCCTTATTCCCTATTCCTTATTCCCTATTCCCTATTCCCTATTCCCTATTCCCTATTCCCTATTCCCTATTCCCTATTCCCTATTCCCTATTCCCTATTCCCTATTCCCTATTCCCTATTCCCTATTCCCTATTCCCTATTCCCCATTCCCTTTTCCCTAGACCCTAGACCCTAGACCCTAGACCCTAGACCCTAGACCCTAGACCCTAGACCCTAGACCCTAGACCCTAGACCCTTAACCCTTAACCCTACCCCCTGCGCTTCCCTACCTCCTGCCCCCCCGCTTCTATACCCTTTGCTTCCCTAGCCCCTAGACCCTCAGCCCTTGGCCTCACCTTGACCGCAAACGAGGCGGGTGGCACCCCGTCCTCATCGTCCTTCAACGCGAACTCGGTCGGTAGGTCCTCCAGGTCCAGCATGCTCGTCTTCACGTACGCGTCCATGGAGGAGTAGGTGCTGCCGCCCGCGCCTGAGTCCTGCCGTGCGCTGCGCACGACATTGCCCCATGGGTAGAGGGTGAGGGGCGATGGGTAGATGGCCGGGATGCAAGGATGGCATCGGAAAGGAAAAGGGTTGCAAGACGTGGAAGGATATGGGTGGGTGGGTGGGTGGGTGGGTGGGTGGGTGGGTGGGTGGGTGGGTGGGTGGGTGGGTGGGTGGGTGGGTGGGTGGGTGGGTGGGTGGGTGGGTGGGTGGGTGGGTGGGTGGGTGGGTGGGTGGGTGGGTGGGTGGGTGGGTGGGTGGGTGGGTGGGTGGGTGGGTGGGTGGGTGGGTGGGTGGCCGCATGGATGACATTGAAGTGTGTAAGAAGCCATGTGTGGGTAGCAGGGAAGGGGGTGAGTGCTACCGTCATACTGACACATGTGCAGGGGCCAGCAGGGGTTCCACGTGAGACTGTGTGGGTTGCTGTGACATGTTCTGCTGCACACAGCAGGGCAGGCCGGTAGGGGCGCATGCCAAGGGTTATCGATCTATGCACTGAATGCGGCCAACACAAATAACGTGCTAGCATCCAGTTGCACTCCAGGTGGGACGAACAGAAGCACTTGTAAAGTCTGCATCTAATCGAGCCCCTGCTCCCTTGACCGGCGGCATGCAATTGATGTGTTGCACTGGGCAACCTGGCCCCTCCGTCCCTACCATCTTGAAACACTGAGCACGTCAACAGGGGTTAAGCAAGGCATGCAAAGGGTGAAGGAGAGGTTATGCATAAAAACCGAGATTCCAAAAGAGGAATAAACTTTCTGCATGTCATTGACAGGAGGCAAGGCCAGAGGATGATGCGCTCCAACAAAGTCAGCGGCTCCAGCAGTACGTCGCTGGCAAGACTCACAAGGCCAACACGAAAAAATCAGAAAGGTAGCCAACACAATTGGTGAAAATAGTGCTACTAATCGTGGCGCAGAGAGTAGCATGCACCTAGATATGATAACTTTTTTTCAAACAAGGTTTTTCTCCTCGCAAAATTTTCACAAGCATGGTGAGTACCGCAGCACGAGCTCCCCATCAGGCCCCGGGTAGTTGACCTCCAGCCCCGCAAACCCGCTGGTGAACGTGCTCAGGCAGTCGGTCAGCACGGTCAGCGAGACCGCCACGTGGCAACGCTTGGGGCCCCGGTACCTGAACTCTTGGAACAGCTGGCACAGGGGGTCGGTGAGGGGGAGGGCAAGCCCGGGGATTGGGTGAGGGGGAAGGCAAGCAGGCACATGCACGGCACATGTTGGCATGAGACAAGCGGGGAGAAGAGCAGCGTGGAGGGTTGATGGATGCGCCCACAGGTGGGGCGCCCGATGGATCGCTGGCAGCATGGGGCGAAAGCGTTACCTTGCTAGTGCTGACACTCGACACCAGCCGTAAGGGTGAACTACTTTGGGGATCTCGCGTTGAGAATCTGGCAGTATCATCGGTGCTTGCTTGCTCCAAGGTTGCAGTGTGATCCGATCGTTGAATAGTTCTGAAGGGACCAGTTTACCAGTCCTTCCTCTAGGCACTCCTAGCATATTAACAACAATTTTAGAGGACAGAAGAGCACGCCATGCTGCGAGAAACCGCCATAAAGGTGCAAGCTTGACTCTGTTTGGACTTTGGGTGCCGATGAAAGCTAAAGAAAGCACCCTGTGAGCAACCGGTTTTGATTTTTATATCCGACACCAGCGTGCGGAGCATACTCATACGCCACTCTACCCTACATGGCACAGATTAGACAAGTTTCCTCTTTTGTTGGTGGCGCGCTTTCCAGGCCATAAGCTGGGCCCAAGCGCTTACAGGTTTTTTATTATGATGCCAAAAGCGGCCTGTGCAATGGTACAGAGCAGTTCGACGAACACAGCTCAGCTGCCCAGGCAATTACCGGGTCTTTTGCAGCCTAAGGTGAACTCACGTCCGTACGGAAGTACACCCTGCCTTGAAGGCATTGATGCTCATCCACGATAATCAGAATCCCGTGCTCCGACAGCTCGATGATGGCATCCTGCGCTCCGGACGCAGTAAACAGCAGTGGACCCCGCTTTCGTCAGTGTGTCATGATAGAAGCCGATGCCACAAGCCTCAAACGCTTGAATTTCCGTACACGAACGCTTTCTGAATGGCGTCAACGCCTTTGTTTGCCAAAATGTTGGGTACCAGCTCGTACCTGTTGCTTCTTCCAGCGGACACTGACCAAGGCGTCTACTAGCCCTTGCACGCAGTCTAGCTTACAGTGTAGCTCCACATCGGGGGTTGCTGCTGCCTCATCGTCCATGCAGTCGAGGTGCTTTTTGCCAAAGAAATCTTCAATCGGTGCAACATAGGATTATACACGTGTTACCGAAAGAGGTATAGCGGCATGGCTGCCAAAACACCAGCTGGCAAACCTGCTTGGCTGACCTGGTGTCGAGAGTGCCAGGCCAAGCAAGGTTCAGTGAACTTACCACAGAAACGACATGGTAGTCTGTAAGCTGAATTGTTGTTCAAACGGGAAATTTCACCTGCAGAAAGCCAAACTCGCACTTGTTTTCGGCACTCATTTTAGCCGGGACTGAATTTTGTGATACCACCATCCTCGACTTGGGAAACCTCTACTCCTCAAGCCGGGAATGTTTCATCCATATTTCCCGCGCTTTTTTAGGCATTTCGGACCCTTGACTACATTCCAATGAGACGGGGATAAGCAACGGAATGTACGAGTAGATGCCCCTGCCGTCGCGATGGACGAGGGCTCTGGGGTCGTTGATTGATGACGAGGCAAAAGCAGCCTCGCACTGAAACGACTGAATTATACCACGTGGGTTATGTTTATCTTACGGTGGTGTCTCGCGGCCTGAAGCCTGAAGCGACAGATCGAAGCAACAAAACCTTGGGTAATTTCTCGGGTGTATGAAGGCGATGGTGAAGCAATATAGGCGTTGAGGTTTCCGGGAGCACGGATTACTGCGAAACATCTACGCGACGGAGCCCTTTAGGCGCTGCACTCAAAAGTTGCGAGAGGCTTTCTCCAATTTGACGACTTCTCGGCGGGGGGCGATGGCGAACCATGGGGAGTCCTCATGTCGAGCTGCCACACATGCAGGCAGTTGGTACTCTGCGGATCGTAAGTTTTGGATTGCCTTCGACCAGTGTGAGCACCAACACGCGCATGTGACGTCTAGGATTGTGCAGAAAAGTTTTCATTGTATTTGCGCTGTACCAAGGTTGTTTCGAAGGTTGTCATTGCCGAATTTTGTGGTTGTGAGAAAAGGACGATCATAAGCGAAAGTGTGTTGGGTGTACTGGGCCATTGTGGAATTTACGCCCATGAAAACCTTATCCGAGGTTTTCAGGGTGCATGCCGTATGTATAGCCATGTACGGATATGTAAAATTATGTCGAGAAAACTTGGATCCACAATTAATTTGTCCGGCAACTTAAGATCCTGACTAGTTGTTAATGCGCACAATGAATTACGTTCTTAAAGACGAAATTCACATCCGCATTGCCACGATCGAGCTGTTCATTCGTAATTCTGCTGTTGTCTTGAATATTTTCCGGATGTTCGCCCGCGATGCCCTGAACGTAAACTTCCTGTTTGGGGTCAATCTACTTGGCTTACGTGGTATCTCCTGGGTTGACACTTGTGACGCTTGCAATACTTAAACACATAAGGCAGTTGCATGCACTCCTGTGCATAGCCATCCTGGATATGGCCGGTCAAGGATCTGACTGTGCCCCAATTGAAGCCCCCTGATGCCCTCCCTTCCCTTCCCTCATCTCGGTGCCCTGCCCATTCGTGCCACAACCACCCACATCTGCATGACACACACACACATACACACGCATGCTCTCTCTCTGTCTCTCTATCTCCATCTCTATCTCTATCTCTATCTCTATCTCTATCTCTATCTCTATCTCTATCTCTATCTCTATCTCTATCTCTATCTCTATCTCTATCTCTATCTCTATCTCTATCTCTATCTCTATCTCTATCTCTATCTCTATCTCTATCTCTATCTCTATCTCTATCTCTATCTCTATCTCTATCTCTATCTCTCTCTCTCCGTCTCTCGCCCTCCCCCACCCCCCACCCCCACCCCCTTTCAGCCACCGTCCTCTCAGGCGAGCTCCAAGGCTGGCTGGACGCGGCGGAGAAGAGCGCAGGGGGGGCCGTGCGCGCTATCATCGCCCCGTGAGTGCTTGATGTGGTGATGGACCATCGCCCCGTGAGTGCTTGATGTGGTGATGGCCCCCCATCGCCCCGTGAGTGGTTGATGCGTTGGTCAATCATCGCTCCGTGAGTGCTTGATGTGGTGATGGACCATCGCCCCGTGAGTGCTTGATGTGGTGATAGACCATCGCCGCATGAGTGCTTGATGTGGTGATGGACCATCGCCCCGTGAGTGCTTAATGTGGTGATGGACCATCGCCCCGTGAGTGCTTAATGTGGTGATGGACCATCGCCCCGTGAGTGCTTGATGTGGTGATAGACCATCGCCCCGTGAGTGCTTGACGTGGTGATAGACCATCGCCCCGTGAGTGCTTGATGTGGTTATGGACCATCGCCGCATGAGTGCTTGATGTGGTGATAGACCATCGCCCCGTGAGTGCTTGATGTGGTGATGGACCATCGCCGCATGAGTGCTTGATGTGGTGATGGACCATCGCCGCATGAGTGCTTGATGTGGTGATGGACCATCGCCGCATGAGTGCTTGATGTGGTGATGGACCATCGCCCCGTGCGTGCTTGATGTGGTGATGGACCATCGCCCCGTGAGTGCTTGATGTCGTGATGGACCATCGCCCCGTGAGTGCTTGATGTGGTGATGGACCATCGCCGCATGAGTGCTTGATGTGGTGATGGACTATTGCCCCGTGCGTGCTTGATGTGGTGATGGACCATCGCCGCATGAGTGCTTGATGTGGTGATGGACCATCGCCGCATGAGTGCTTGATGTGGTGATGGACCATCGCCCCGTGCGTGCTTGATGTGGTGATGGACCATCGCCCCGTGAGTGCTTGATGTCGTGATGGACCATCGCCCCGTGAGTGCTTGATGTGGTGATGGACCATCGCCCCGTGAGTGCTTGATGTGTTGATGGACCATCGCCCCGTGAGTGCTTGATGTGGTGATGGACCATCGCCCCGTGAGTGCTTGACGTGGTGATGGACCATCGCCCCGTGAGTGGTTCATGGATTAGTCGATCATCGCCTTGTGAGTGGTTCATTGACGGTGCGCCGTCAACCCATGATCGGTCACAAGCAAATCTGTCGATGTTTGCTTAGCCAATCAATCTCTGCCCTGTGAGCTGTCACAAGCAGGTGGTTGGGTTTGATATGTGCCCATCGACCATTGGCTCGTGACGGGTCCTGCCGTAGGCGTGCGGCGACGTCTGTGGGAGGACGTCAGGACGTCGAAGCACCCAGGATTTTCGCAGCTGTGTTTTTTTGGCACAATTACCCACTCAAGCAGCACAATCACCCAGAAACTAAGGGCCAGCCTGTCAAGTTGGCGTTCATCGGTAGGCGCAGTCGAGTGCTTGCATAATATTATACTTACAGCTAGGGCATTGTGGTTCTTGTAATGGCGCCCCTATTCCATGTATATGATATGATGATAACACAGTGCGTGATATCAGGCTCACTCTCAGGCCCCAGCAAGCAAGCCGCATGCCTGGGATCGACCACCACACCATCCGTTCTACCTGGGGCATGCCCATCCGCTGCCATCCGTTGGTGCCTTGCCCATAGGGAATCACTGCCATAGGGTTCTTCTCACGCACGCTGTTACCCCATTCGCCGGTGCGTTGTGGTTTATGTTGCCACGCCGCACGCGCAGGCACGCCGGTTACTTCTACTCGGGCCGCTGCGCCGCGTGGGCGTACAAAAACATCGACCCGACCAACATGTACGTCTGCTGCATGATGGCAGAGGCAGGCAAGCACTCCTACTTGCATTCCTCCTCACTGCCTTACTGTCACAATGCGCTGCCTGCCTCCTTCCTCATCAGCCTCCTTTTGCCCTCATCGGCATGCGCTGCATCCAACTTTGTTTCCACCTTGACTGCGCCTGCCGGTCTCCGCACACGCCTGTTGTGAGTTGTCGTGTGCACTTTGTGCCGTGTGACGTGTGGGAAATGTGACGTGTGCCTGCATCCGTGTGTCGTGTGCCTCGTTTTATCCGCCAGCAACCGCGTCTTCCTGCTGGGGTCCTTCCACCACGCGTACGTGCGCAAGGTGTGCGCGACCCGCTTCACGGTCTACCAGACCCCACTGGGTGACCTACCGATCGACACCGAGGGTGAGCGGTGGTCTTCCAAGTAGCTTAACTTCCAAGGTTTGTGATTTTGTGCAGGGGTGATTTTGTCGCCCCTGCCGCTGTCCTGGCCGCCGCCACGGCAGCAGCTGCTGCTGTGCTGTGGTGGATAGTGGATCGTTTTGAGTGCATTCATAGTGGGTGTATTAGTCTACAGCTACCCTATGGTGGACACTAAGTTGGTGCCTTCGCAGGAGCGTATCTACTGTACTAATAGTATACTTCTGGTATATTCTATATAGCTATACTCATAGTATACTATAGTATATATGCTATGTAGTTATACTTATAGTATAGAATATACTTATAGTATGCACTTGTAGTATATACTTATGCTGGGCAAGCAAGAGGCCAAGAGCTTTCTGGTTCCTTGGTACTGCTCAAAGCTCAACATCGGCCTTTGCTGCCGTGATTTTCTGTCGACAGGTCGTGCTTCTCGTCTACCTGTTTTGTTGTTGCGTGCTGTCCTCTCTCCCTCCCTACGAGTGGGCTCAATGGCCAGAGCAGTTTCTATTAAACAGTTTGTGTTCCCCCAAGTAAGGACTGGCGCTCATGTGATGCAGTCTACGTGAGTATTCATTGATTAAGAAAGGATGCCACCATATTATTGGCATGGCATCCTGCATGCCACCATGTCCCCATGCCTACCACGCTCGCCTTCCACGTGTTTGCTTCGCCTCCGCACGCATCGGCCCCGCAGTGGTGAAGGACTTGCTGAAAACCGGCAAGTTTGACGTCATGTCGGAGGACGTGGACGAGGCAGAGCACAGTATGGAGATGCACCTGCCCTACATACGCAAGGTCTTTGGCACGTGAGTGTGCGCCTGCCCTACATGCACACGATCAGGGAGGGGGCAGCCTGTTGTGGGGGCCTGGCGTTTGGGGAGGCATTAACCATCCCAGGTGTATGGGTACAGTAGTCACTGGTTGAATGATACTACTTCCGTACTGCTCACTAGCTGTGACGGTAATAGGCTATGGCTACTCTATAGCTGTGGCTTTGCACGGCAGCCATCCCTGCGGTCGTGAGGTTCCTGGAAGCATGCTGCTAATAGGCATCAGTGGGTGGTTGCGGTACTGATGGGCAAACAGGGGTGCCTCGCTTGTCAACTGGAGCATGACATTGTCGGAAGGTTTTCGCGCTGCTTCGCCATTGATGCTCAGGCCTCGCGCTTCAACGGACAGAAAGCAGCGCTCGTTGAGGCGCACGTCTCGCCCTACCTTGTGCTCGTTGAGGAGCTTTTTTTGCCCTGGTTTATGGTTCCGTTGAGGCACACACACAAGTAGCTGATGCAGAGATGTCAATCCCCCGTCAGGACATCACCTGCACCCGTATGTTCCGCTCCACTTGGTGGAAGCTGTGCGTTCCCCCGCACTGGTGGGTGCTGCACTCATTGCATCAGGTGAAGGTGTACCTTGCAAGAAGCCATTTGAGCAGCAGCATTTTCAACCACCACCAGCGGGCACACAGTCGTATGGGGCTGCATCTTATTTCCCGACATCTTTTTCTTGCTTGCCCTGGTAGAAGAAACGGATGGGCAGGGCGGGGAAGAAACCAGGAGTGTAGTAATGAAGGTAGTTTCGTGACGGTTTGTGAACGTTTGTTAATCACATTTGACAGCGGTCCGCCACAAACATCTTCCTGTGGTCTGACCTTTCAATTGATGGCATTGCGCCTCACTGCATGATGTCATGGCGTTTCCGACATGCGTGTGAGTAAACATGGGTTAACGTGGGTAAACGTGGGTAAACCTTCCCGCTCTTCATCACCTGCGCTACCATTGGCACCCACCCACCCACCCACCCATCCCATCCACTTGGCTTCCCCCTTCCCCCCCTACCCCCCCCCACGCGCGTTACAGGCAAGCCATCACCCTGGTCCCGCTGATGGTGGGTTCCATCACCCCTAGTCAAGAGTTGGCATACGGCCGCATCCTCGCGCCCTACCTGGACGACCCGCGCAACCTGTTTGTGATTTCTTCCGACTTCTGTCACTGGGGCAGCCGGTGCGTCGCCGCACATGGTGTTACATGCAGGGAGTCGTCGCCCCATGGCTGTGCTGATGGGCTCATCGGGGCCGTGTGGGTGATGAAATGTGCTCATCGAGCTGTGTGGGTGATGACCTGCCACGTGGGGGAGTAATTACCTGGAGCGGGGGAGGGCATTATCATGGGGAGATGGGACATCAGCATGGCACCTTGGCATGGTCCATAGTGTGGAGCACGTTGTCTACTCTGGTACCATAGTGTGGCGTGGTTGAGAAGTACTTTGGGTTAGCATGCAGGTCGTGCAAGCTTCTTGAGAGCTTTGTGTGCAGAGCACTGGCTGCCTTATCATTTTTTGTCACCATTCTGCTGCTGGATGCCGAGTTTAGTCTAGTGCGCTGCCTCATCTTCGGGGAACAAGGTTTGCCTCATCCTCGGGTAATAAGGTTTGCCTCATCCTCGGGTGATAAGGTTTGCCTCATCCTCGGGTAATAAGGTTTGCCTCATCCTCGGGGAACAAGGTTTGCCTCATCCTCGGGGAACAAGGTTTGCCTCATCCTCGGGTAATAAGGTTTGCCTCATCCTCGGGTAATAAGGTTTGCCTCATCCTCGGGTAATAAGGTTTGCCTCATCTTCGGGTGATAAGGTTTGCCTCGTCCTCGGGTAATAAGGTTTGCCTCGTCCTCGGGTAATAAGGTTTGCCTCATCCTCGGGGAACAAGGTTTGCCTCATCCTCGGGTAACAAGGTTTGCCTCATCTTCGGGGAACAAGGTTTGCCTCATCCTCGGGTAATAAGGTTTGCCTCATCCTCGGGTGATAAGGTTTGCCTCATCCTCGGGTAATAAGGTTTGCCTCGTCCTCGGGTAACAAGGTTTGCCTCATCCTCGGGTAATAAGGTTTGCCTCATCCTCGGGTGATAAGGTTTGCCTCATCCTCGGGTAATAAGGTTTGCCTCATCCTCGGGTGATAAGGTTTGCCTCATCCTCGGGTAGTAAGGTTTGCCTCATCCTCGGGTAACAAGGTTTGCCTCATCCTCGGGTAATAAGGTTTGCCTCATCCTCGGGTAGTAAGGTTTGCCTCATCCTCGGGGAAGAAGGTTTGCCTCATCCTCGGGTAATAAGGTTTGCCTCATCTTCGGAAAACAAGGTTTGCCTCATCCTCGGGTAATAAGGTTTGCCTCATCCTCGGGTAATAAGGTTTGCCTCATCCTCGGGTGATAAGGTTTGCCTCATCCTCGGGTAATAAGGTTTGCCTCATCCTCGGGTAATAAGGTTTGCCTCATCTTCGGAAAACAAGGTTTGCCTCATCCTCGGGTAATAAGGTTTGCCTCATCCTCGGGTGATAAGGTTTGCCTCATCCTCGGGTAGTAAGGTTTGCCTCATCCTCGGGTAACAAGGTTTGCCTCATCCTCGGGTAATAAGGTTTGCCTCATCCTCGGGTAGTAAGGTTTGCCTCATCCTCGGGTAATAAGGTTTGCCTCATCCTCGGGTAATAAGGTTTGCCTCATCTTCGGAAAACAAGGTTTGCCTCATCCTCGGGTAATAAGGTTTGCCTCATCCTCGGGTAATAAGGTTTGCCTCATCCTCGGGTAGTAAGGTTTGCCTCATCCTCGGGTAATAAGGTTTGCCTCATCCTCGGGTAATAAGGTTTGCCTCATCTTCGGAAAACAAGGTTTGCCTCATCCTCGGGTAATAAGGTTTGCCTCATCCTCGGGTAATAAGGTTTGCCTCATCCTCGGGTAACAAGGTTTGCCTCATCCTCGGGTAATAAGGTTTGCCTCATCCTCGGGTAGTAAGGTTTGCCTCATCCTCGGGTAGTAAGGTTTGCCTCATCCTCGGGTAATAAGGTTTGCCTCATCTTCGGAAAACAAGGTTTGCCTCATCCTCGGGTAATAAGGTTTGCCTCATCCTCGGGTAATAAGGTTTGCCTCATCCTCGGGTGATAAGGTTTGCCTCATCCTCGGGTAATAAGGTTTGCCTCATCCTCGGGTAATAAGGTTTGCCTCATCTTCGGAAAACAAGGTTTGCCTCATCCTCGGGTAATAAGGTTTGCCTCATCCTCGGGTGATAAGGTTTGCCTCATCCTCGGGTAGTAAGGTTTGCCTCATCCTCGGGTAACAAGGTTTGCCTCATCCTCGGGTAATAAGGTTTGCCTCATCCTCGGGTAGTAAGGTTTGCCTCATCCTCGGGGAACAAGGTTTGCCTCATCCTCGGGTGATAAGGTTTGCCTCATCTTCGGAAAACAAGGTTTGCCTCATCCTCGGGTGATAAGGTTTGCCTCATCCTCGGAAAACAAGGTTGGCCTCATCCTCGGGGAACAAGGTTTGCCTCATCCTCGGGGAACAAGGTTTGCCTCATCCTCGGGTAATAAGGTTTGCCTCATCTTCGGAAAACAAGGTTTGCCTCATCCTCGGGTGATAAGGTTTGCCTCATCCTCGGGTGATAAGGTTTGCCTCATCCTCGGGGAATAAGGTTTGCCTCATCCTCGGGGAACAAGGTTTGCCTCATCCTCGGGGAACAAGGTTTGCCTCATCCTCGGGTAATAAGGTTTGCCTCATCCTCGGGGAACAAGGTTTGCCTCATCCTCGGGTAATAAGGTTTGCCTCATCCTCGGGGAATAAGGTTTGCCTCATCCTCGGGTAATAAGGTTTGCCTCATCCTCGGGGAACAAGGTTTACATGATCTCCCGGACGTTTTGTGTGAGCTTCCCATCATGTATCTCTGCCTAGTTCATTGCGTGCCTGCCTAGTTGTGCACCTGTCTGGCTGCAGATACCAGTTGGTTCACCAATCGCCACAGTATGATTTATCATAGGAGTATCATCCGAATGACTCCCCCCATCTGCCTGTTGCCCACCACCCTCTCCTCCCCACCAATTCCTTTAACCACTGCCCCACCCGCACCCAAACGCCCCACCCCTCTTCCAAAAGCCCCCTTGCCCCCCCCCCCGCCCAACACACCTGCCCCAACTACACCCTGGGGTTTTGCCAGCGTCCGGTTCACCCACTTGCACCTTCGCTCCTCACCTCCCTGTCATTTCCTCCTCCTTTCTGTGCCGGCATCTGCCTGGTTCTTGGTTCTTGATCTGCTTGCCTTCCCCGTCCCCCCGTCCCCCCGTCCCCCCGTCCCCCCGTCCCCCCGTCCCCCCGTCCCCCCATCCCCCCGTCCCCCCGTCCCCCCGTCCCCCCCCTCTTCAATTTAGCTGTGTTGCCAGCTTCTGCCCACTTACCTACTTAAATGTGGTCCGTTTCGCACTAACACTCCCCCGCCCCCCCCCCCCCCCCCTTGCCCCTGCTTGCCACCCACGTTTGTCTCCAGCTTCCGCTTCACCTACTACGACAGGTCGCAGGGCCCCATCCACAAGTCGATCGAGCACCTGGACCACCTGGGCATGTCCCTGATCGAACGGGGGGACATTTCGGGCTACACCGAGTACTTGGACAAGTACGAGAACACGATCTGCGGGCGGCACCCAATCGGCATACTCATGAATGTGCGTGGATGGTTGAGGGTGGTGCATTACGCATGAATGTGCGTGGGGAAGGATTGGGTTGTGGCATACTCATGAATATACTTCATGGACAATGGCTGGTGTCATGATGAGCATGTCTTGAGGAAAGGTGGGTCGTGAACATGTGTTGTTGGAAGGGAGTTTGGGTTTTTTAAAGAATATACGTGGGATTCAATGGGTTGGCTTTGTGAGTATGGGTTACTGAATGGGGGTTTGGCACTATGATTGTGCTTAAAAATGCATGAGGGTGCTGGCATCATGGATGTGCGTTAGGAGTGGAAGTGGGATTGCAGTTACATTATTGTTATCCATTTTTCCTAGCCTTCCCGCGGAGTTGCACGACTACTGATTTTTTATGCGGTCTCTCTTTCGCTACACTTGCGACTCTGCATGTCAATTTCTTTGCTCAGGCCATTTCAGCGTGCAAGACCAAGATTGCGACCAAGTTCGTGCAATACGACCAGTCCAGCCGAGTGGAGAGCCATGATGACAGCAGCGTCAGCTATGCTGCCGCTGTCAGCCGAGCTATTATGGTCTCTGCATAGCATCATGCCAGCTATATTTGGGGATCAGTTACCTCTTTTCCCCTGCAGACATATCAGAAGTTTTCCGTTGAAGGACAGCATAAAGAGCATGGGTGCAGTACCTGCTTCAGAAATTGAGCAAGTCTCTGTCAGTAACTAGAAAGCTAGGCTCGAATGAATGTGATGAAGGGACTCGGCAGGAAAACACCAAGAAGTCAATTTGAAAAAATTCAAAACGCGCGTTAAACCTATGCAAACAGTGCCCGACAGTGTTTGGGGACCCAAAGTAGCACTTATGACAATTTGCCGTGCGCTTACTTGGGGTATTTAACCCCAGAAGACTGCTCAAGGCTCTGGGGATTGGGCTCACTCAGCCACCGCCCGACCTCTTTCTCCTTGACGGCTCTCGAGTCCTGTATCGGCCGGGACCGCGTCAAGTTGCTGGGTAGCTTAATCCCCATGCAGCGCTGCGAGGCCGATGTGGACCACCGTATCCCCCTCGCCTGGCACGCTTTATGCCAATACCGGGCCCTGTGGCGCAAGCCCTTGGGCAAGCTAGAGACCTGGTCCCATGGTCAGGAGGACCTGGTCCCATGGTCCTCCCTGTTCTTGCGTACGGGGCCGAGACGTACGTGGACTAGCTCTCACTGCCCACCTTGCCAACAAGCTGTATGGCGAGGTCACCAACATGCTGCGGTCAATTTTTCGTGTAGGATACGCTGCTCATGTCCGCTTGCAAGGAAGACTTGTATCTCGGCATGCCACTTATCACCAGCACCATCAAGCAGCGGCGCCTGATGCTAGTTGGGCACTGTCCGCCAATGATCACGCCAGCTGCACAAGGTACAACTAACTATACATCACAAAACTACACGCAGCAACAGCGCTGCCGGCCCACCATGCAGGCCTGGAAGGGATCTAGACCGCATGGGTCGCGACAAAGTCGGCCCGGGTGCGGCGGAATAACACATCAGCCACGGTGCGAGTGAGGGCGAGTGACAGGCGCTGCCGCCAATACGAGGACCACGTGCGGGCCGACCACGGGGCGGTCTGACCCTCGAGGTCGAGGTGGTCTTCACGGCGCTGGCAGCACTCGTGGAAAAACTCCGCTGTCTTGGGGCCCATGGCCCCGAACTCCTCAGTTTTTGCATGGCTATATATATACAAAGGCCAGCGGGCCTCATGGTCGGCGCGGACCTGGACGTCATATTGGCGTCAGCGCTTGTCGGTGGCGCTGACTCGGGCCATGGCTGACATCATGCTCCGCCGTACGCGGGCTGATTTTGCGGTGCAGCAGGGCTATTAGGTTCCTCCCGTTAGGAGTTTCCATTGGTCTTATCGTAGTATAGAGATTTGACATGGCTCTGTATAGAGGTTTATAGCTGGGCGTTTGCTTTGGTTTGAGTGATTTCACTCTGCTGTAAGTAATTATATTATTATAATATGTACAAAGGCTAGCTTGGGGCGTGGCTTCTCAGCAGAGAGTAACTAATTCCTGCATGGGCACTGCTGTCAGCATAATTAAATAAAGCTAGGCATAATCTGGGGTGTGGCACGTCATAGGCACACATGTACATGGTTAAATTATGCTAAGGCATCATCTGGTATAGGGCCTGTAGTAGGCGTATGTACATGTACAAGGCCACGGCTAGCTAGCTAGGCCTGACAATTCTTCACTACTACTGCTGTATTCCCCTAAGCTGGGGCGTCTGGAGGTGGCGCGCTGGGGCCGCGGGGGTCGCTTGCCAGGGCTTGTGGCCGACGTAGATGGTCGCCCCCTTAATTTCAGTACACCGGCTTCCCCACCGCGGTCTGCCGGAGCTGGAGGTAGGTCGGCCATAGCTCCCTTCGCCGTTGTTGCTGCGCCAGGGTCAAGTCGTCGTCGATCCAAGGTGAAGGGAGTCTTCTCCAGCCGCTTGCGGCGTCTGAGAAACGAAATCTAGATCTTGTCCCGGATGAGAAGTCTGATCAAGCGGGGGCGCCCCTGCCTTAGGTTACTACCCGGGCGCGCGGGGATCGAAGGCGGTGGGCGACCAGCTTGATCTCACCAAGATTAGGCCCATGCATGTGCGATCAAGGATTTCGCTCTCAAACGCACGTGCAATTCTAAAGCTTCTCGGAATTCTCACCTTCCACCATTGATCGAAGGTCTTGACGATGAGGCGTTATAAGGCTGCGCTTGGCGAGCTCGGCCTCCTCGCGGATCGAGGTCAAGCGTCTGCCGCTGGAGCTCCGGTAGGTACCTGCGATCGACAGCGGAGGTGGTGGAGGTGGTGTGCTGCTTAAGCATGTCCGCCCAGGTCGGGATATGCCAGGAGCCAGCATCACCAGCCAGGCCCGCAGCTGGCTTGGCGGCAATGTCCTTCACCGCCTGGGTGGTGATGCCTGCGGCGTTTTGCAGGCATCCGATGGCGATGGCCGGTTGTACGTCCTTGAGGCGCTGGTCGATGTCGCGGCCGGAGCTGGGCGGTGATGGCGTCGGAAGGGGGGGGGGGGGCGGTGGAGGAGGCGAGGAGGGTAGAAGTGGCGGTGGAGACGGTGCGGAGCTCGGCAGTCAGCGTGCAAACCAGGGCTGTCACATCTGCACCGAGGGGAGTCACGTGCTCACGCTGCTCGACAGCGTCCTTAAGGAGGTCGCGGATGACCAGTGTCGGTCACAGCGGTGGGCTCTGAGGAGATCTGGGCGGCAGAGCGTCCAAGGAGGGAGCATTTGAAGGGCGATTTGTTGCAAGTAGGGACGGGCGAGGTTGGACATCTTTGCAGCCAGGCCGACCGTGCTGGCGCCTGCATGACGGCAGGCGAAGGCCGCGGCCCTCCCGAATCTTGAGTGCGAAGCACAATTCTAAAAGCGTGTCCCACGACTCCCGTGAAACAGGACAGGGCACCACCATGATGTATCATTAAAGGCCGGCAGCTGGCATGTTGTGCATGGGGTGGAAGAGGATTATGACTAGGCAATAGCTAGGGCAGGGCATCTCACTCAGCAGAGAGTAACTCTAGAGCTGCATGGGCAAAGCATGGCTAACAACTTAAAAGCCAATACATCACGATCGGATGTGGATCGATTCCATTGTAGGCATATGTAGCGGCACATGTGGGTGCGAGAGGTCCCCAGTTCGATTCCGGCCTGGAATCCCTGGATTCATTCGCAGATCGCGTTTTCCGCGGACCGGCATTGAACGCAAACGGTTTTCTCCTTTGCGGAGTGCCAAATCAGAATATGTAGCGGCGCCTAGCTGTGAGCTAGTAGGGCACTTATACCTCGCACCAACCAGGTAGTAGACACCTTACGTGGCCCCTCCGGCCGCATGGGCTGCATGCGACCAGCTCAGCTGGGCAGGCATGCATCTCCTCACGTGGCCCGGGCCCGGCAAGGCTAGACGCCGCAAGGCTCGCACTTTCAAAGAGCAGAGCTCTAGTATATAGGACTTATTTGGGGGTCCTAGGACTCTCCGTGATGTGGAAAAAGATTATGGACAAGGCCAAGTGCATGGGCCCAGCTAGGACAACATAGCTCATGGACAACGACCGCCCTCCAGTGGGGAAGCGCCCGCGTGTTTGCAAACGCGGGAAGCATGCTAGACAAGACCCCTACTGAGCTAGGGTCGAGCTAGGGCACATTAGATATAGTAGAGTAGGATTGTTTTTGTAGATAGATTAGACCGGTAGGATTGTGTGTACCCATCCATCCATCCATTGGGGTTAATGCTCTGTGAAGTCCTCCCCAACGGGAGCACGAGTTTAATCAATTATGTAATAGGCGCATACGTGTATGCCGGTATATGGCCATGCACGTCAGCTAAGCCTGATATTCTACACTACTGCTATAGTCCCCTACAGGCGGTTTTTGCTGGGGGTGCTGGGGCGGCGGGGGTCGCCTGCCAGGGAGCTTGTCCAGTACGTCAACGTAGCTGACCGGCCGCACCGGCCCCTCCAGTATACCGGCTTCTTCGATCCCTGCTGTTTGCCGGAGCTGGAGGTAGGTCGGCCATAGCTCCGGCGGCCGTCGCTGTACTAGCTGTGGTTGCCCCAAGGTCAAGTCGTTAACCCCCCGTTTAATTCATATACAGCTCCAGATGCTGGAGGCAAATATGCAAAACAATTTATTGCAAATCTGTGTAGTTAGCAAGCTCAGTTGGAGGTCCGGACGTACGGCCTAGACGGGGGTTGGTGGGGGTGCTCCAGGGCGGCGCGGGGTCGCCTGCCAGGGCTTGTGGTCGACGTAGATGACCACGCACCCCTCCAGTATACCGGCTTCTTCGATCCCTGCTGTCTGCCGGAGCTGGAGGTAGGTCGGCCATAGCTCCCATCGCCGTTGTTGCTGCGCCAAGGTCAAGTCGTTACCCCCCGGTTAATTCATATACAGCTCCAAATGGAGGCAAATATGCAAAACAATTCGTTGCAAATATGTGTAGTTAGCAAGCTCAGTTGGAGGTCCGCACATCACTCACATGCATATCCTTCTATGAAATAAGCACCAATTCGAGTAGCCGGCACACAGCCACAAATTGTGCTATGTATCTTGAATGCGTCTGAACAATGAAAATAGAATGCAGGACGGGCACCCTAGTTGTCAATTCAGTCCATCAACACTAGAAGAGCGTCACATCTAGAGCGTGCATTCCTTTCCGGGCAGGGTCCATTTATGCCTTGCTGTCAGGCACATTCCTGAGACATTCCTGAGTCGCAGCTGCTCAGCGATTACTAGGTATCAGGACTCTGCCAAAGGTGGCAGGATCTTATAAGTGGACATTATAGACGCGTTATAGCGCCTGAGAGAAGCACTAATGTTGATTCAAGGTAGCGCGGTGACAGTTAGGCTAATCCAGGACGATCACATCATCGCCATTGCTATTCGTCTCGTGCGTGTAGCCGAACGGCTCAGAGTCGGTCAGCACAATTGCATTCTTAACTGGGGCCGTGGCAAGAGTTGCGACTGGCCACCCGGCTGCATGGATGTGACGGCCTTCGGGTGTCATCGGGTTACCAGCCGGAACCTCAACTTTAACACCCACGGGCACGAGCGCGGATGCTGGACAGGCTAGGGCCGTCTTTGTAGGGGTTGTCGCTGCTGTCGAAGGGACTTCTCCTTTCACGCCACCCGGCTTATCACCCTTCCCACCCACCACGGCCGCGACCACCTTCCTCACCAGCTGTCCCATCCTGGACAGGGACTGAGCAGCGCCGCGGCCCCCAGGGCAGCTGCTTCCCTCAGAGTCGGCGTCGATGCATGCGTCCACAATACGCATGTCCGGGAGGCCCCCCGAAACGTCATCCTCGGACCTCGCCTCAGACATGAGCGGAGCTGATGCACACTTCACCTCATCGTCGTCACTTGGGAGGTCGGCCAGCGTGCTATGACGACTGGCATCCCTGGTGATCCGCTGATGTGCCTGAAGAAGGCTGGCAGCCTGCTCCACACTGCTTCCCTTTGTAACGCCGCTAGAAATATCTGCACTGCGAGGAGGAGCACCATCCTCGCTCCCCTTGTTGTGAGCGACCACAGGCACGGCCACGTTGCCTTCGGACACGGCCGACTGGGGGTTCAACATGGTTGCGGCAACAGCCGCTGGCGCCGACACAGCTGCGGTGTTGCTGCAAGGTGGCAGCGGCCCAGGCTCCTGCAGCTTGTTGGCCTCTTGATCCTGCAAGCTTGTGACCGGTACCGCTACAGGCAGCGGCTGCTCAGGGGTCAAGGTGACGGCACGCAGTGGCTCGGCTCCCTGCGCCCGCCCACAGGGCGCCCCCTTGCCATCTGGCGGCGCATCCACTGCAGGTCCCATGGCCGGTTGCGAGACGGGTGTGGCTGCGGTGGCAGTAGCTGGCACCGCAGTTGCCGAGGTTCCTGCCGTCGTTGTTGCTGTTGCTGTTGCTATTTCTGTCGTTGCTGCTGCTGCTGCTGCTGCCGTTGCTGCCGTTGCTGCCGTTGCT
This sequence comes from Mesostigma viride, assembly GCA_009746045.1. Lineage (NCBI taxonomy): Eukaryota > Viridiplantae > Streptophyta > Mesostigmatophyceae > Mesostigmatales > Mesostigmataceae > Mesostigma > Mesostigma viride. The sequence continues at coordinate 702,222 of RPFO01000059.1, forward strand.
GCCGTTGCTGCCGTTGCTGCCGTTGCTGCCGTTGCTGCCGTTGCTGCCGTTGCTGCCGTTGCTGCCGTTGCTGCAGTTGCTGCAGTTGCTGCAGTTGCTGCCTTTGCTGTCGTTGCTGCCATTGCTGCCGTTACTGTTGCCGCTGCTGGGGCAGATGCTGTGCCGGGGAGAGTAGACACCGTGGAGATGGGGATGACAGCAGACATATCGCCGGTGACAGTCACATCAGTGGTGACAGAAGCGTGGTGGCCGCTGGGCTCCCCTTTTGGGTCCTTTGTTGCACTCTTGTCTACGACGCTGTCCTTCGATTCACCCTCGACGACCCCTCCTTGATGCCCTTCCTCCCCCTTGCGGGGCCCGGTTTGCTTCCCCCCCTCATCCATGCAGTCGCCGCCGCCACCATGAACATTCTTCTCCTCCCCTTCCTCCTCTCCTACCCCTCCTCCCTCCTCTTGCTCCTTCTCTCTGGCCCCACCATCTCCACTCCCCTCGTCGTCACTTCCCGTGCCCTCTTCACCTCCTTCACTGCTAGGTCCCTCACTACCGCTGCCTCGGCTGTTATCCTCACGCCCCGAGTCTCCACCATACATAGTCCGCCGCCGAAGCCACTCATCAATGTTGTCATCATCTTCAGCGTCATCATCCTCGTCATCCTCCCCGTCCTCCTCTCCCTCCTCTTCCTCCTCCTCCTCGTCTTCGTCTTCGTCCTCGTCCTCGTCTTGGCTACTGCTGCCGTCACCACTGCCCCCCGCCGGCGCACCCCCCACAGCATGTGGCAGGCCTGCCCACGCCCCCTGCGCATCCCTCGCCCGCTTGATCGCAGGACCGCTGCAAGCAATACCATCCGCCGGCCGTTTGCCACATCCAGGCTGTGCCCCCGCCGACACCCTCCCATCCGTGGGGCCAGGTCCAAACGCGAGGCCTGTGTTGGCCCCAGCCACCGGGACCAGATGCAGGGGCGCACCCTGAGCAGCCGCGGACGAAGGCGCTCCGACAGCGCTGGTTGCCGCCGGTGGCTTGAACGCCTGCGTGACCGAGTCGGCACACGTCGCCGGCTTGTCCAGTTTCACCATGAGCTGGTCCACCTTGTCCGCAAACGCCAGCAGCCAGCGGCGCGCGGCCTTGCTCGCAGGGCCCCCCCTGGGCGCCCTCCTGGCGGGCGCCTGGAAGAGGGAGCACATCTGGGAGTGGACGAGGGGCACGAGCTCGAAGCACGCGGAGCGCATCGCCTGCTCGGTGGCGTCCGCCAGCTCCAGCAGCGCCGCGCGCATGGTTCGGATCGCGTCGGCAAACAGGCGGCTCGTGGCCGGGTCCAGCGGGACCTTGCTCCGGTCGATGCAGGGAACACCGGAACTGTCCAGGGCACCCGGGGCCATGGCCCCGCCAATGCCTGCGGGCATGCCCATGCCTGCGCCCATGCCCATGCCCACCATGCCCACGCCTGTGCCCATCGGCATGTCCATGCCTCCACCCATGCCTGCGGACATGCCCACGCCTGCGGGGATGCCACGGTTGGGGTGCTGGTCCCCCCGGACGACGACGGCAGAGCCTGGGGCGGGGGGCGTGGCCGAGGGTAGGTGCAGCAAGGGGGGAAGGTCGTCGATGCCTCGGCACGGTTGCCGCAGTGAGTCCATCCCACGGTGCATCGTGTCCTTCATGCGCGCAAAGCAGCCGGGGCCGCGGTGCTGTCAAATGCGACCGCGAGGGCAACGAGCACACATGAGCAAGTAGTACGCAAATACAAGAGAGCACGCAGGTGCATGAGAACACAAGCAAGTAGTGCGCAAGTGCATGAGAACGCGGTCAGGAACAGGGGCAGGGGCAGAGTGCACAAGGCTAAGTGCACAAGCTAGAGTGCAAGAGGCGGAGGGAGAGGCCGAGGCAGACAGACAGAGAAGAGGCTCCGATAGGCAATACAGAGGTCACTGACAATGGAGGCAAAGAGGGATGGGAGAGATGAACTACGGGAATCATGGGAGTGACACCCGTGGCTTTGGGCGCATGAGCCCAACAAGCAAAAACAACAAGCGGAGTCAGGGACCAAGCTTTCTGTGCAGGGCATGACATGTGCAAGGCGTGTAGCGTGTTCATTCCTATAGAGTGGCAAGTGTGCATCAAGGAGTGGCAAGCGTAGAAAGGCATGCAGTGCGGATGGCATGTACCGTGCGAGGCGTGGAGTCTATCAAGGCATCGCACACGGGCCACGTGTACTAACCCCGCAACCCCCACCCACCTCCCTGGCCTCCCCGCAGAGCGGCGCGATCCTCCCCTGCACCAGCGGGACCAACATGCGGTTGATCTCGCGCTGCTTCTCGCTCGTCCAAGTGCTCATCGCCGCGAGCCGCTCCCCCAAGAACAGCTCCACCTTCTGCAGCGTGACGGACGACAGGTGGCCCGCCAGCTCCTCGGCCACGCCCATGGACGCCAGCAGCTTGCGCAAGTCCGCCAGCAGAAGGTTGACGAGGGACTTGGCCTCGTCGCGGAAGTCGCTGAGCATCTTCTGGCAGTTTGCGAACGTGGATGACCAGATCACGCTCATGCGGTTGACTGCCTCAAGGCGGTGAGGGGAAAGCGGCAAGGGGATGGGGAGGGAGGTCGAAAGGGCGGCGCAAGGCAGGAGGAGATGGTGGTGTCGGCAAGGGGCCCGGGAAGATACCGCCGCCAAGTTACCAGGGCAGCACGAGTGGAAGGGGCCCAGAACCAGCTGGGGATGGAAGGGTTAGTAAGGTGATGAAGTGAGGTGCAATTTGATAGCCGGCGAACTTGAGAGTGAACGTAGCAAGGGCGCTCCTAGCAACGACGAAAGAGAGAGTGGCCAGAAACCCTAGCAAGGTCACTCCTAGCAAGAGCTGATACGACAGCAAGGCTATACATATGCCGTCCGATGCTGGGCTCCGGTAGTGTAGCCATGACGCAACCAACGATAGGATGTGGACGGTTGGCCGTGGCTCGACAGTCCATGAGGATACATCAGCCACAGCAGGTGCGAAACAAGGGTAGGCCCTGCTGCTAATCTCACCGCCAGCATCATGAGCACTGCCTAAATCATAGGCACCAACGGGCATGGCCATGGGCATGGCCAAGCCCGGCCCGGGATGCGCCTGTCTCTCCAGTACACGTAGCGCGACGGTTGCTGATTCTTATGCACGTTCCTGGCGCATGCCTGTGACCCTTGTCCAGGCATGTTACTCTACTGCATGCAGGTACCTCTCTACAACACCCTATGGGTGTCCAAGCCGTGCTGCGCGCGCACACACCGATGGGCATGGCCAGGTCCTGCGGGACATTGAGCTCGCCGTACGTAGGGCTCGTATAGATGCCGTCGCGGAGCAGCATGGCCTTGTACGTGGACCTGGCGCAGGCCCACACGGACACATTGTTGTACAGCACATTGTGTCAGTCTAGTATTACAGAAATAGATGTGTTGGGCAGCAGCGTGGCCGACTACATGCACCCACGTGGCCTGGCGCATGCACACACTGACAGATTGTTGGATAGCAGGTGGTGTTGTGCATAGACAAACAGATGCGTTGGGGGGGCAAACTTGAAAGGGTGCCCTTACACGCAGATGACGGGCAGGCACATGCCCATCGCAACACATTCAGGAATGATGCTTGTCCCCCGCGAAGCAAATCTGTCACCCCTTCATGTGGCGCCCTAACGGCACTCACCAGTGAAGGCCAAGTATCCACTCACCAGTGTAGGCAACAAATAACCATTCTGGAAAAAATGAATATCCAATCACCAGTGCAGGCAAAAAATCAATTATCAGCCAGAAATAGATATCCACGCACCAGTGCAGCCCCCCCAGGGCTCGGTTCTCCTTGTTGACCCCCATCCCGTACTTGTCGACCGTCCGCAGGCAGGCCTCCTCTGCCCTGCGCGTGCCCCGCTGCAGCGCCTCGATCAGCTCGCTCGTGTCGTCCGCCAGTGTGCGCCGCACGCGCTGCGAGGTGGACGCCACCACCTCATGCAGCGTGCGCCGAGGGGGTGGCGCCGTGCCGCTGCCACTGGCCTTGGCACCCGCGACCGCGCCGCCCGCGCCGTTGGTACTGCCAGCACCCGCGGCGATGGCCGCATCGATGCCTCCAATAGCGCCACCCCCTGGTGCGGTGGATGAGGCTCCACTCACGCCAGGTCTGGACACCGAGAACGGGTTGTTGGCTGTTGATGACGTCATCCAAGGGGGCTCAGACCGGCTGGGTGACCTGCCGGTGGCATCCGTGGCCGGCGCAGTGGCGGCGAAACCCGGCCGGTCGGGCAGGAACCCCTTCCCCAGCACCTCCTCCACCTTGGCGGTCACGGCGTCAGTGTCGGCCGCGTCTAAGGAGACGTCGTTGGCCACGTGCATGGCGGCGGCCTGCACCAGCTGCTGCAGGGAGGCCGCCTGGATCTCTGCCACCGAGCGCAGCGCCGCGTGGGTGATGGAGACCACGTGCTCGCGCAGGCGGGGGATGTCCGTGTCCTCGGGCTTGGAGAAGACCCTGGTCAGGTGGGTTGAGGAGGGACAGAACAAGGGGGGAAGGGAAGGGACGCGGGTTAATGGGAGGATAAGGGGCGGTTCAGGATCGTTGACGAGAGGGTCAACACGTTAAGAGGAATTTGTAATCGCTGTGCCATGTTCTGATGGGGGATGTGGGTTAACCCCGGGTATGCTCCTAAAACCCCTCAGGCTCCGGGAGAGGCCTTTATATTCTCCCAAACCGGCGCCTCTAAATGTGTTCCAAGCCTAACTGTGGGCTCTGGACCATGGGGCAGCCTTACTGCATCCGCTATGAGTCAGCCATGCTTTGCCAATGCAGAGAGCCACTCTCTGCTGAGACGCCATCATGCCCTGGCAATTGCTTAGCCATGATCATCTTCCACCCCATGTCCGCAACTTTGCAGAGCTGCTGGAATACATGGTGGTGCAGGTGCACCTCAGTTGTGCACTCCGAGTAGTTGGCAGTTTATACCCACCACCTGCAGGTTGTCACCTAGAATGTATTAAAAACCATATGCCCCTTCTCAGGGATATGTATTACATATCCTCCCCATGGAGGTATGTTCTTAACTAATTAATTAATTAATTAATGTTCTTCAACCACTTCCTGAAAATTAAGTCGTGGCTAAACAGGTACCGACCGGGAAAGCACCGTTGGGAATACAGGCCAGGGACTGGGAACAAGGGAGATATTGGGCGACCGAGGGGGTCAACCTAAAAAGGAGTGTAAGGTAAGATAGGCGTCATTGCCGATGTTGACACCCCCATCGCAGTACCCCCCCTTAGCCACCATGCCTTGCAGTCCTCTAACCCCTCACGGCCTTGCTGTTTTTCACCCCTCATTTTACCCTCCCCACGCCCCTCGCCTTGCCGCGTTCACCCCTCGCCTTGCACCCCCTTCCCCGCTAAACTGCATCGGCTTGGTCATCATTCACATATCCTTGCGACCTCTTTCCCTGCTCACATCACCTTGCCCCCCCCTGCCCACCTGACCTCGCCTCGCCCCCCCCCCCCACCATGCACTTTTTTACTTACCTGGCCTTGCCGTCCTTCTTCAGCTTCCCCTCCAGCTTAAGGCACTCATCCGCGCTGACGCAGAACACGGGCAGCTCCTCCGCCTCATCCCCAAAGTAATGCTCGCGCTGCCGCTGCGTCGTCTGCAGACCATCCTCCTCCATCTCTCTCAACAGCTCGGCCTTGCCCTCCTTGAAGTCCTGCCGCAGCGCTGCTTTGCTGTACGCGTTGCGGGCGAGCGCACACACACACTTGACCTTTTGCGCCAGGTTGGCAGCGTCCCGCTCCAAAATCCCCAGCTTGGCGTCCAGGGCCGTCCGGTCGCGCTCGTGCTGCCACACGTCAATACATTGCAGGATCGGTTTTCACCGTGGGCCATGGCAGCATTTGGGAAATCGCTTTTTCTTCGGGGATCATCACAAGCCAAGCCAGCCATGCGGAAACTATGGTCAACCACAGGCGCCGCGGGATGGGTGGGTACACAGGGACCCAGGGATTCTGGATGCTTGGGATTTGGCATCGGATCCTTGTACCCTATCAAGTATTCTGTTTTCTGCAACCCCAGGCGGTATGCCCTGACACAATGATACCTCCCCCTGAGATTTCCCAGGTATGGACATCATACGCACCCAGCCAATGGCCGCTGAAAGTTTAGTTCTGGAAACAGGGAAAGAGACTACAGTAAACTAGTTTCACAGCAATATATGCGCCTGCGTCGGCTATATCCGTTGTTGAACCTAGGAGGTCGTTGTTGTCATGAGAGGGACACCCTGGCAGGCAAACACACACCACCACACGCCCACCACATAACCCAACACGTGTAAGGTCCCACCACACACACACGCACATACACGCACACGCCACCACCACACTACTCCCTACCATGCTGCTGCCCCTACCAAACGCCCCACAAAGCTAATCCACCCACCCACCCCACCTACGCCTCACCACGCTGATCCCCGCTGCATGCACCCACCAGGAAGCGTTCTTGGTGCAGCACATCCAGCTGGACCATGGCGCTCGCCACCGCGGCCTCAAGCTCTTCGATTGACCCCCCCACGCGCGCTTGCTCCTGCGACCCGTCCCCGCACTCCTTCCCTGCCCCCTTGTGGCCGCCCCCCCGCTTACAACCGCGCCCGCCCTCGCCATCACTGCCATCATCAGCGCTAGACTCGTCCTCCCCTTCCTCGAAATCAGACTCCGACAAGTCAACCGTGACGAAATCAGTAAAGCGGCTCCCCAGGCCGCCTCCGAACCCCCCTTGGGTGGCCCCCGCAGGAGCTTGCGAGAAGTAGTCATCAATTCGCTTGAGCCGCTTCTGCCGCTGGTCCTTGAGCCGTTCGCTCATGCGCTTGCCACCCGCACGCCTCCAGCCGCCGTCACTGTTGCGGACGCCACCCTCGGACCCCTGGTCGCTCTCGCCGCCATTCGCTAGCCTGCCTCCCTCGTCATCCTCGATGTCATCATCGTCGCCCTCCCTGCCGCGTCTGTTGCCACGCGTACCGCCCCCCCTGGCCCCGCGCTTTTGCCCGCCACCCAAGAGTCGCCTCTTGGCCCCCTTGCCCTTCTCCTCAAAGTCGTTGTCATCATCGTCGCTGCCTGCTCGCCCCTTGCCTTTGGATGAGTCCCCCGGCGAACGCTGCTCTGTGCTGCGGGTTTCGCCATCCTGGCTGGCACCCAGAAGCGCCTCCCTCTTGTCCTCCAACAGGTTCTGCAGCCGGATCAGTTCCTTCTGCTGCCGCTTAATACGTCTGATCGCCGACTTAACCTGCCGCTCCTCGTCCTTGATCTGCCGCCTGCAGAGGGTGATCTCGTCGCCCACCTCCTGTTCGTCTCTGAGAAGCCCCTCAAACTCCTCCTGGGGCGTCCCCGTCTCCCGACAGATCCACTCCAAATCCAGGTTGCTGCAGCGCCCAGCAACCAGGGGGGTGGGGTGAGCAGTAGTGGCCCTCAGGGATGTGCAAAGGCGAGATATACCACGCGACGGCAAAGTTTTGGAGCATCGCAAAGGTCTTGCAGTGGAAATGCTTTTATCTAGTTGCACACAAACCTAGGTCACTTGGGGCGTAGCCTCCCTCCGGTGTGGTCTCATAGCAGAAGCAAGTAACCCACTTCACCTTCCCTCCTCGTTCCTACCACCCATCCAACGATCTCGTGGCTCCGGTTTACGTGGGCCCACCACTGCACCCCATGATCGTGTTGTAGAAGCCGAGCTGATTTTGACATGTAGCGTGTCCTACTACCCACCCAATAATCTCACCCTGTTTTCCTTTCCTGGTCACTATCAGCACCTAAGTGACCCAACCACCCATGGACAGCATCCCAGCTCTCCTACCACCCCTCCCATAATCTTGTCCATTCCTCCCTTCTGCCACCACGCACCCGATCATATCGTCTTCATTTCTTGTCTCTTGCATGACCTGCCCGATGATGTCACCGATTCCTCCCTTGTGCAGTTACTCACCCAAGAACCTCGTGGCTGCGCAGGTCGTCGGCCTTGGTGCACACGAACGCGAGCGACGCGTACTGCCCATCCATCATCATCTGCTGCTTGAACTCGTGGGAGAGCAGGTTCTTGGCGTCGCCGTCATCCACTGCGCGCTGAATCGGGGCCACCACCACCACACACGCGCAGCGCTGGAGGTAGCCTTTTGCGATGTTCCGGCGTGCGGCATTAGAGTCCGCCACGCCGGGCAGGTCCACCTGGCGCGTGCACGGTAAGGCACGCATGGTCGCAGGCATGACGACATGAGCGGTGATTGGTTATTGCGAGCATGATGCCGTACCTGGGAACTATCCATGCAAGCCAGGGTGTAGGTAACAGTCAAATGAACTTATAATTATGACAACTATCTGACTGATAATTATGACAACTATCAACAACTATATGATGACAACTACCGACAACAGCAAGATCCTATCAGCGTGTTCTTTTGATGCATCCCTCCTGAAAAAAAACTCTTTTTCCTGATATCCGGTGCAGGGCCAGAGCTCCCCAGCACGCACATCGCCACTAGGTGTGAAAATACTTCCACCCATCTCCACAAGGCAAGGATGCCTTACAGTCATTCACGCCTTAAAATGGATTCGAGTGTTTCTTCGGGTAAACCCAACTGAGGGCGTGAACCCAACTTAAGGCGTTAAGTTACCATAACTTGCGACCCCCAGCCCTGCTGATGGACTTTTGGATGTCTTTTGACAGCTCTCGTCAAGGCCGATCGAACTGCACCAAAGAATTCACCCCCAAGGTCGTATTTCGGGTCGAAACTTGGACGCAAGTAGAAAAACCGGCTGTAGGCAGGTGAAGCACCCCACCGTGCTAGCCAAAACTGCCTAAACTTGGTGTGCTACATAAGGCATGCACGTTCAATGGGTAATTACGGTCCTTTGGCGGTAAGAGCCACACGAAGAGTCGGGAAGAGGCGCAGTGGCTATTGACCCTCTAGCCTTGACTTCCTAGCATCGACGCAAACTGTCGGTTATCCCGTCCATGGCCACTATCACCAGAACAGGTCCAATGACCGACGGTGAACGGTTTGCACTTGAATGCCAACAACCGCGTTGCTGATCCCGGCGAAATATATCGCCATGTCAGAGAGCACAGCAACCCTCATTATGACAATGAGAAGGCCGGCCATAGCGGTTCAAAAGGCTGACCGACCACAGCCATGTTGCGGTGGCCGGGTGGCCAATTGGCAGGCCGCTGCCTTGAGCCCGTTCATGGACAATGGCAGTGCCCAAGATCTGCCGCAGTCCGTGAATTCTAGGTTTTAACGGAAGTGTTGGGTGGAGCGGGCTGGCGACCACCCATAAGTCGCAGCAGTCAAAACCAGTGCCACACTGCGCTAGAATCCCATTCACGCCTTAACTTGGGTTTTTGTTAGTACAGCCATCAGCCTTAAGTTGGGCTCGCCATGCAGCCAACTGCGACCCAACGTAAGGCGTGCACCCAACTTAAGCCAACCCAAGTTAAGGCGTGAATGACTGTACCAGCAGCAGGAAAATATTACTGCAATTTCACGCAACTAAATCTTACCACGACCAGAATAAGGGTGTCACCAGCACTCCTATTGCTACAAAGACGCCTCTTTGATCTAACCCACCAGGAGGGATGCACCGCCACTGCTATCACAATAAAGAAGAACAGGATGTAGCTAATAACTTAAAAACGGTGACTAGGATCAGGCAGGAATGCCTCGCCAGCACTCCTATCAGAACAAAGACTTTCATACTATGTCATCGGTGACTCACCACCACTCCTAACACAATAAAGACATCTATCACCATGAGGAGGGACGCCTCACCAGCACGGCCCCGCTTTGGAGGAAGGGCACCGGCGCGCGCATGCGGACGACCTTGACTAATGGCCATGGGGACAGTGCGTTGCGCACGTTGGGGCTGTCGATGAACCTGCTTGGCCCACGCAAAAATGTTCAAGTCAAGGGCATCGTGGCAAGGGGGGACAGCAAGGACGCAAGGATTAGGGACACGACAAGGACGCAAGGATGAGAGTGGCGACAGTTGGGGTTGTCGATGGAATCTCAGGCTTTGTAAGTGGGCAAGGAGGTTTCACGACCTTGACAGTTACATTCCTTGAGCGTGCCCACATCGGTTGACCCGTCAGTTCCACCTTATCCCTCACGCACCCATCGACCTTTTCACTGCACCCACCGCTTGACCTTATTAACTTCACCCACCGATTGACCTTATTTACCGCACCCACCGGTGGACCTTATTTACCGCACCCACCGGTGGACCTATTCATCGCACGACTGGACCATCCCACCACTCAAGTTGGCCTGCATAGACATTGGCCTGTTCTACGAACCCACCGGTTGACATTATTTACTCCACCCACCAATTGACCCTCTCCTGAAACAGCTTGAGCCTGCTCTCGCTGATGCGCCGCGTGCTGCCCAGATACTGCAGCATGTTGCTGTGTGCTGACATCAGCGTCTCCCTCGTCACCTCCCCATTGAACACGCCCTCCCCCAGGACTGCCACCAGCTTGGCCTGGGCTATCCCGGCCTCCGAGGTCCTGTCCATTCGCAGCGGCGGAACGCCCCCCCCCTTGCCCCCTTGGGTGCGGCGGGCCTCAATTTTCCCCCCCGCCTCATTCTCCATGTCCTTGATGAGCGCGTTGATCTCCTCGTGCCACTCGGCCGCGGAGATGAACTCGACGTCCGCCTCAAAGTTTGTCCCGTTCGCGTTGTAGCTCACCTCTACCACCACCGCGGTGCACTGCGCACCCATGGGGTGGGTGGGAAGGTGGGCAGTCGGGGTGCCATCCCAAACATATGCGTGCACAAACATGTGTGTGTGTGTGTGTGTGTGTGTGCGCACACACACGTATGTGCGTGCGTGGGGTGGACGGAGGGGTAGGAAGGTAGGGGGGGCCATCGTCACAATCGCGCCGACAAGGGCGAGAAACAAAAGAGAGGACCGTTGGAGCACGAAGGAAAGTGAGTTAGTGCAGCCACGGCAGATCCCAGGGACGAGGCATCACGACTTTCCAAGGCAATCACTACTCATCCAGCGACAGGATCCCGCATCTACAGCGAAGCGTGCTACCTGCCGCGAAATGCTGCTTACCGCGCGCATGGCGTTGGTCGGCAGCAGCCCATCGAATCCGAACATCGCGTTCAGGAGGGTGCTCTTGCCGCACCCCGTCTTGCCCACCTGCACACGCACAAGATGGAGCGGACGCACCCAGCATGCATCGTATAATGACCAGGCATAGCGCCATCCATCCATCACAATAAATCAAATATGTAGAACATGCCAGTCCTGCATAAGACGACAATGGTGGAGACCCTGGAGCGCGGCCGGTCCACCACGCCTGGCACATGGCCATCCAGCGTACTGCCATCCATCCTGCTGGTGCTCCACTCAACTATTTGTCCACTCACCTCCCCAGTCGTGTTCTTGGTGTTTCACAGATCACTGCGGCTACGAGCGGCGCAGCGTGCTTCCTAGCCAACATCAACACCATGGTCTTATCAACATCCATGCCCGCTCACTCGCCCAACCATTGTGTGAAGCACGCGCGTACCCACCAGTGCACGCATGGAGGGGGGGTACAAGCCATGCTTGAGTCGAGTTGAGTTTATTCCCGCGCCGGTGGTCCGACAGGGTTGCAAGCAATGGTGGTCCACCTACCACGCCAATCATGGTCTTGGGCACAGTGCACTTGTGGTGGAGCTTCTGGACCTCCGCACGCCACCCCTGCGCCGCCGCCTCCTGCACCAGTGCCGCCAGCACGCCATCAACCTTCACGCTCCCCTCCGCGTGGTCACTGGCATCCTCCTCCCTGCCCTCTTGTTTGACACTAGCCTCGAGTTTCACTGCCCCTGCCTCCTCCCCCGCTGGCCGCTTGAGTGCGATGTCCACCTCCGCAAGCAGCTCCCTGCAGGTGCCCAGCGCCCTCTGGTACTTGGTGCGGGCGCCAGCACACGCGTCCGCGCCACTTGGCGACCTGGACCCCCTGGACCCCCCTGGCTGAGTGGGACGAGAAGGGGTCGCGCCCTCGTCACGAGATGTGACTTGCTGGGCGGCCGTAATTACCACGTCTTGCTCTACAGTGGGCTCGAATGCATCCTCTGTTTTAACTGCCGTCTCAACAGCCACCGTTCCAACAGGCACTGTGTCAACAGTTACTTTCTCCACTTCCACCATCTCATCTGCTGGGTCCCTGGGTCCTAGCAACGTGCTGCCATCCGCGGCGCCCGCCTTGCAATCACTACCAGTGCCTTTGTTGCTGCTGTCCTCGCCCCCTTCTGTGACTTGTACGGCACTTGTAGCGGCAACGATGCCCTTGTCTGCTTCGCGCTCAGCAGGTTCCAACGGTTTTTCTACCGCCACAGGCGCTGCCGTCTGCCTATCAGGACCGCCGCTGACAGACAGTGGTGCCCCTTTCCCATCTTCACTGCAGTTCACAGTAGGGAGTTCCTCTTTCTGATCATCGCCACTAGTCACAGGAAGAGGGTCATCACCACAGCCATCTCCGCCATCCCCCAAATCAGGGGGGTCGATGTCCATGCGACCCGCACCCTGACCCGGCCCCGAACCCAATTGTGTGCCAGATGCAAGTGCAGCGCCCCCATTCTCGATGGCCACATTCTCACCGCCGCCCGCGCTACCAGGGCCCTTGGGTGGACCGGCATCCTCCCTGACGGCATCCGCCAGGTCCGACCCCCGTGACACCTCCGCTTCTGCTAATACCTGTGTCATGGCTCCCACGTCGCCCGTGATGTCGCCGTGCCCCATGACACGCACAGGGTCCGCTGAGTGGGGCGTGAACACCGGCGGCCGAAGATAAGGAGATTGCGAGTCGGGGGTGGAGATGGTTTCTGGCATGGCCACCACCGCATTAGACTGCTTGAGGGGCGTGCAGGTGGGCTGTGAGGGTCCGGGCTCGATGAGAGGGAGCCTCCTGGGTGCCGCCACGGCTGGGGATCCCTGGTCGGGGCCAAGCACCTCCCTGAGCCGCCGCTTCACCTTCAGCTTGTACCCTACCGCCCGGATCTCCAGGGTGGTGATGAGCCAGCTGGCAGGGTCCTGGCACCATGGAATCCGGCAAGTGCCGGGATGAACGCATGGGTAAGGAGAAACGGGTTTGGGGGAGGCAAACGACACGCATGAATGTGAGAGACACGCATGAATGGGTACGGATCTGAAGTTGTGGGGAAAGTGTCGATGGGGGGACCAGTTCGCATCTATCATCCTTTCATTTCGCCCTGTCTCATCGAACAGCACGGGCTAGAGGGGACTGGGTGGGTGCCCCTGTGCCACAAACATCTCACACCGCCACTTCCCTATGCAACCATCATGGCAGAAAGGACCGCCCCCGTGCTTTACGATCCCGCTGCCCTATCTGCCTTCTCCATCTCTCAAGGCAAAGGATCCGAGTCAACATTGTTTGCGTGGAGGGCACCCTGGTGACGTGCTAGTGACCGCCAACCGTATCAACTGCACCCTGGCAACAAGAGAAAAGACCCGATCTCCCCCATCATTTCAAGTCGACGTGTACTAAAACATGGTAACTAGTTGTCCTTAAATCATTGAGTGCAGCGCACGGCACCTGATGCCGCACTGCCCCTAACCATCACTAGAATACTGATCGCATCATAGATGGCAACACATCATACTGGTATAATGCCATGCTAGCCTGTATGCTCACTTGTATCGTCCAAGCTGGCTCACTAGCGAAAACCCTCCACGTCTGTGTAGTACTAGCGCATGTGACAAGGAATGCATCAATACGTATAATGTTTCAAGGAGCATACAATAACCTTCCTCGTGCAAAAGCACAGGTCAAAATCAAAGGTCCTTTATCAACCTCTGGTTAGCACTCCCCACATCTGCATACTTGGTGGTATAAACACCCACCTTGGCAGCCTCCTCATCCATATGTACTCATCCTAAGTACATGGTCACCTTATCAGTATACTTGCCATATAGCAGTATGACTATGTACTATTAAGTACATAGTTACCTTGATGGCCTCCTCGTCCTAGCGTACTCACCTTTATGTGTACTTACGTCATCAGTATGGTATAAAGTACACTCTCACCTTGGCGGCCTCCTCGTCGAGGTCTGCAAGGTTAAAGAGGACCTCGCCATCCACCTTCTCCTTCCGCAGTCTCTGCACATGTGCCATTTTTTGAGGCATGCCAGTGTTTTCAAGCACACAGCGTGGTTTGCAAGCACGTGTCATGGTTCAGTTCAAGTGTGACGTGGTTTGGTAGGCAGAAGAAGAGGGTACCCGCATGCGCCCAGAACAACAGAAGAGATGCACATCGACACCCAGATGACAATAGCACGATTGTCAGACTAGTCACCAAATAAACCAGGCATGGGCATGTGTGGCAATGATACATCCGTGTTGAGATCAACGAATCCATGGGGAACAGCGAACCCAATTCATGCACTTGCGGGGAGCATATTAGCACAAGTGTACATCCCTGTCTTTCAAATTGCGCTACATGGTCCACCTAGCCCCCCCCCCCCCGTCCTCCCCGTCCTCCCCGTCCTCCCCGTCCTCCTCGTCCTCCCCGTCCTCCCCGTCCTACCCGTCCTCCTCGTCCTCCCCGTCCTCCCCGTCCTCCCCGTCCTACCCGTCCTCCCCGTCCTCCCCGTCCTCCCCGTCCTCCCCGTCCTCCCCGTCCTCCCCGTCCTCCTCGTCCTCCCCGTCCTCCTCGTCCTACCCGTCCTACCCGTCCTCCCCGTCCTCCCCGTCCTACCCGTCCTACCCGTCCTACCCGTCCTCCCCGTCCTCCCCGTCCTCCCCGTCCTCCCCGTCCTCCCCGTCCTCCCCGTCCTCCTCGTCCTCCCCGTCCTCCCCGTCCTCCTCGTCCTCCCCGTCCTCCCCGTCCTACCCGTCCTACCCGTCCTACCCGTCCTTCCCACCTGTCCACCCACGATGCGTGTTTCTATCTCAATCGGTACATACTGGTACAACGTGGTGCTTCCTGAGAAGCCTTCCCACCCCCAGGCATACCCGTGGGCTCTAGTCTCATGGCGTTCGATAGTCCAGCACGCGATCAACCTCAATGATGGGGAGCATTACCAACAACTACAATTGAAGTAGTGCGGAACACATCCACCTTACAATACTGTTGAAGTAGTGCGGAACACATCCACCTTACAATGCTATTAAAGTAGTGCGGAACACGTTCACCTTGATGACAGGAGGGAAGATTGATACTACTATTATGATATCCTATCTCTCTAGTTATCATGATACTACTATAATGATATCCTATCTCTCTAGTTATCATGATACTACTATAATGATATCCTATCTCTCTAGTTATCATGATACCACTATAATGCTATCACATCTGTCTAGTTATCATGATACTACTATAATGATATCCTATCTCTCTAGTTACCATGATACTACTATGATGATATCAATGTGGGCTACTCACCTCGATGATGGGGTCCACATCGGGATCGTTGCCCAGCACGCCCCGAAGCCACGCTGCCATCTGCTCCACCGAGCTCTCGGCGCTGCCACCGTGGTCACGCCATGTGTCGCACAGTCAAGCATTGTGCACCGTAGAGTCATGCAGCAAAGAGTATTAGGTCATCCAGCTGAGTAATAGGCCATACTGCTGAGTAATAGGCCATACCGCTGAGTAATAGGCCATACGGCTGAATACTAGGTCATACAGCTGAGTAATAGGCCATACCGCTGAGTAATAGGCCATACGGCTGAATACTAGGTCATACCGCTGAGTAATATGCCGTACGGCTGAGTATGGCACTGCCACACGGCCTCACAGGAAAACGTCTGCGGCCCGTGCTTTCGTCCTTCAGCCCTCGTATATCAACGACAGCACTAGCAGCTTTGGTCCAGAGTTATTACTTACGAGCACCGTAGGAATGCTGGGTACTATGAGGGTGGTATGAATCCCTGTGTCAGTCGACATTGCCACATAAGGAGGGGGAGGGGAGCAGCACCGGTCAGGTGCGTTATACTTAGAGTGTACATTCAGTGTACATTCAACACAATGAGCAAGGGAGTTAGCATGGCAACTACTTAGCAAGCAACAGGCTATATGGAAGGAATAGCAAGCCATTCCTCCTTTCCCAACTAAACTTCAACGAAACAATGGCAAACCATGTGAACTAGAAATCCGCGGATTCAGCAAGCGAACGTGAGGGAGGAATGTTGGCAGGCAAATGTCCACATTTCATCTCCAGCGGAATGCCCACACCAGCCCGAGTAAAGCAGCAGAGAGGCCTCCTGAGGTATTGGGCGCCTGCCATTTAGCCAAACGCAACACATAGCAGTTTTGGGACACAGCCCGTCTCAAGGCACTCCGTTTGTCGGGGTGTGGTCAGGGGACAGGTTGAGTGTGGTACGCCCCGCATATCCTCCCAGGCAACCACGCGCTAGTACGGAAGCTACAGGCAGCGGCTACAGAGGCCTGTGAGACAAATGCCACACAGAATTGTGTGCATTATGTGAACCGTTGGAGCACAGGAACAGATGCCACCGGTTGAGCGTCCACAATTCAAACTTATGCCATGTCGCCCCATTGCAGGGACAAGCGCATGGCTGGCAGTGGGGGTTGGCAAGCAGGTAAGAAACAAAACAACTACCTGCCACCCGCGCTACCCCTTGCACATATCCAGCTCTAAGAGAGCAGGTGTTCTACGGGCATTCAAAGGGAGCAGGCACGCTGCGAAAGGCACTGAGCATGCCAACCGAGTAAAGAAGGGACACCTGGCAGCCCAGCGAGCGTTCGTACTTGATCTGCTCCGGCACCGGGGGAGACACTGGGGGAGGCCTGTCCTCAGCCCGCGCTGGCTGCGGCATGGGGAGGAGGAGCTGAGGTTGTGGTGGCAACGTGGGCAGCGGGTGATGCAGCGGCAGTCGGGGTGGTGGCTGCTGGGGTGGCATGGTGGGACGCTCTCCACCTGGAAGCTGTGTGGCAAGGTGCACAGGGCATGCAAGCACAGAGGGGTGATCCTTGGAGGTCAGCGTCAAGAGCAATTTACGTACAAGTGATGACTTGCCCGTGCAAGGAATGTACGCGCAAGCCATCCACCGGCAGGCAAGTGATGCAACCTACGTGCAAGCAACATCCATGCCACTGGGGAGACGAATACAAGCCCAACAGCTTCCAAACCATTGGTGCCACGGTGCGGTGGATGGTGGCAGGCCGCAGCATGGATGGCCGGGGGAAATCGGGGGGCATTGTCGGCAGGGAGGGCGGACACTAGGAATGTGTCACCCTTGTGAGGTATGCCAGCAGATTGATCTCTCACACGCAGTTCGCAGCCAGCATCAGTTACCGGGGCCAGTCCGGATGCCAAGGAGAGTGGCTCACATGCAAGCCCACGGGTCGGCCCCATTGCTGGCACACATGGCAGCGGGCCGCGGTACCTCCTTCTACCCACACTTAGGGAAGTGGGGCCCAAGGCAGAGGGCGGGCCTTGGCTTGGGGGTGGGGGCACGGCAAAGGGCAGGCTTCCCACTCAGTGCCAAATTAGCATGAGAGGTACCGACGGATCTGCCACGTGGCAAAGAAAAGTCCAGCCAGGGCAGCCTCTTTTCGGAGTCCGGAAAGGTAAAGACCTCCATATAGATCAATGCCCCCCTAGTATGAATGTGTAAAGGCTGCCTGAAACCTTCAGCACCACAGATAGAGCGGTAGCAGCTGCCTCATGCGCCATGGCAACAGCGCCGTTGTGGTGACTCACACGCGGAGGCTCGCCAGGCAATCGAGTAATAAGCCGGAACCCGTGCTGTGATGGATCCCCCTCTGATGATGGAAGATAGACGCAGTCGCCAACGGTGAGAAGGGTCCCATCGGTCGACTGTCGGATAGAATCCGTGCTGCCATCGATCCGGTGGACCCTCAACGGGTTTTGGCCCTCATTGAACAGTATTGCACGGCGACCGTCGTCGAGGGCTTGAATTCGCATCTGACGTCGGGACACCTGTCGAAGGCAGACAGCGTGCAGGAGAACGCATCGTCTCGACGTGACTACGCACTGCAGGAACAGGAATTTCTATGCTGTGGCGCCGAAGCAAAGACTTCTGGTAGGGCTTTTCGATGTTGAGTCAGATAGCCCATTTCCATGCTACCAAGAGCAACGATCGCTTCCTGCGTCTTACTGAAAGAAAGAAAGTCGGAGCGTTAATGCGCGCACGATGAGGTTAGTTTGCGCTTTGTGAAGGATGAGATATCACGTACCAACGCTTGAGTCGCAGGAACTACTGGGAGGTATTGCTGAGGTTCTGTCGCCCTGCCCAGATATATAATCTGAGGCGTCAGGGGATATTCATAGTCGAAGTTCGCGCTCAAGGAACGGATTCCCAACGAATTTGGCACCACCACCATCTGCACCATTATGTATTAAGAACAAATTAAAAGCAAGGATTAGCTTAACCCGGGCGTGCCCCTACTGCAGGCACAACACGGCGACATAGCTGCCCCCAATGAGACGAAAACATCCCAGCAAATGTGCGCACTTGAACCGCCGAGACTGGTTGCCAGTTGCAACCCTGTTGCAACTGATGAAGCTATGTACTTTCGCGGGAAAACGAACTTGAAAGAACATCAACCTCAAGTTGTATGCGCAGGCCAAGAATTGAGAAAAGCCCGGGAAGTCTCTCCACCCAAGGCGGGACCTTGAAAGTGTACGGCTCCGTATTGAACGCCGCAACACCGCAACCCCGGCATAGCCATTATTAGCCTGGGCATAGACCTTCTAGGACATTCCTGGCTTCCCGCCGGGCGTTCTTCTGTACTGTAGATGTACATACAGTCATCATTCTTCTACTGTAGACATAGTACATACAGTTATCATTCCCGCCAAATTGGGGGCGTCGTAACTTAACGCTGGAACGTAACTTAACGTGGGTAGGTAACCTTAGCGATAGAATCAGCCCAACCCCTCCTCTGACGGACTTCTATACGGCAATCGACCGCTCTCGCCAAGCCCGATCCAACTGCAGCATCGAAGTCGCCCGAAGTACATTTTTCCGGCCAAATATTTACGGAAAGGTGGGCGGTGAGCTCAGGAAACGCCGCCAAAATCTTGGCGTCGTAACTTAACGCGGGAACGTAACCTTAAGGGGACGGTCCCGGCGCGAATATTTTGGCGCCAAAAAATTCGCGGTACCCGTCCGTACCGTGAAAAAGTGGTGCACGGTGCGCGCACCCCTACCGGAGCTGGCCATGGGGCCGTGCTGTCAGGCAGAGTAGAAAAAGATAGCTCACGGAATGCAGAGAAACTGTGCGAATCTTAAAGACGATGAGTTAATGATATTACTTCGTAGCGGACTTCGCGTTTTTTGCAGTGTCAATTATTTTATTGATGACCATCGCCGCCACGGGGGTCCAATATGAAGTTCGCGTCGAGAGGAATAAATTAGAATGCACGCTGGCGGCGGTGATTGTCAGGTTTTATGGGATTTACCTAGCGTCAAGGATGCGTTTAAATTGTTATTGGTAAAGCTTTTAAAAATTTGCTGGGTTTCGGCAAGATTTCCGTCATGATCGGTAAGACACTCTCCAGGCTCGCGGGATGCGCGTCTTATTATTCCATGGAAGGTTTTTCTTTCTTGCGCCGCTGGGCGAAGGACAATGCCGGTAATGGTACGAGCGTGTGCTCAGCGTCACCCTATGAATGTTTCGCTTCCTTTATGGTCTATCAACGCAGGTTTTCGGCTTCTTTCCGTGCATTTAGCGCCAAGTAGAATGCCATTCCGTGCTGCGCATCGCCAGATTCCTGGCACCTTTTAGTGGTTTTTATGTACGTCGCATGGCTGGGACGTGTCCAAGCGTGAGCCGTGGCATATCGTCAAGTTGTCAGGGATTTGCTGAGTAGTTTCTTGGAAGGAGATCGCTAACAGCACTCAGCCGTTTTGTGTGAATAATGACGCAGCCTTTCTTAGCAGCGGCTTCATTGTGGTTAGAGGCTCACAAGCTTGAGGTTGTTTCTTGGCAAACAATGGCGCTGGAAAGAAAGGTGGCAGTGGTTGTTCTGAAGGGCATACTGCATGGGTGGAACTGCACGTAGGTAGGGGTTATCGTTGTCTTGTTGGCCTTTCTCCCACTAAAATGGGAGAGCCCTAATTCATAGATAGTATGCTAGCAAGGCAAGGTAACCATGGTAAGAAGCCTTGGCAAGCAGCATGTATGATACTTATGCTTTCTCTGTGGACTGTCTGTTGTAACCCTTGTTGGGCAATTAGTGGATATTATGGCTCTCTAGGGTGTGTTTGAATTTGGTCAGCTTGGTTTTGGGATGATGCCCACACCCGCATAAACTTGGAATATGCTTTAGAAGTGTTGGCTAGGCATGTAGAGCTACCTGCCTCATTGTTGTGCACACATGCAACAGGTTGCCCGTGTCGATGTAAGGCAAGGGCGCATGACGTGCCCAGCCACCTCCTTGCACATTGTGGTCAAATTGGGCATGGTCAGGAGCTTTTTGGATGGCATAGGAAGTGTTAGTGTGCCTTAATACTCACTATTGCCTTCCTTAGCGTCTGCACAGGTGGCCAACTGCCAACGATAATAACTTCTACAGCTGAGCTCAGAATGGCACCAAACTTTGACAGTGCCTTCTATGGTCATGGCAGCATTTGTCTTGTGCTTTTCAGTCATTATTGATGTGTCACGAGTGTATACGGGGATGGCCTAAAACCCTAACTATTCTACTCAGCAAAGCGCCCCTTCCTCTTGGGGGGGGGCTTGCCCACAGCCGGGGCTGGCGTGTGAGCCTGGACAATCGTCTTCCACCTCTTCTTGTTCTGCATAGCAGTCCAAGCAAGAGAGAGGGAGTGAATGCGATGTTCAAACGGGGCTGGGACCACTAGGTCAGCCAGCAACTGCTGTGCAGGTAGGTCATGACATGTTTACCTACCCTTTTAGGAATGTCCTTGGGGCCAGGCCAGGTCAGGATATGCCGCCCCGGCTGGCCAAGCCGCTGGGGGCCGGCCAGACCGAGGTTCGTCAGTGTCTACGTGCATGACTGGTGCGGGCAAGATGTCCTACGAATGCTATCCTACGCTGTCTAATCTCGTCCGAAATGCGAGGCATACCCTGGTACAAAGATTCTAAAGACCTATGCGTGGAAAACCCTACGTTCAGGGCCTGGCGGAGCATCCTGGTTACCGTGCCGTTCAGCCGTGTGGCCATCGTGTCCGTGAGCGTCCATGCCTCGGCGCCATACGTGAGCACCGTGAGGACCAGGACCTTGAGGAGCATGCGCTTGCAGTGCTCGCCCAGGTCCTTCGAGTGCCAGTAGGTTTTGAGCGAACGATGCCTATAGCCCAGGCCAGGCCGATGCCTGTCGCGTTTGCGTGCCATTATATCCTAGCCTATCACTTGGAAGGCATATCCATAGCAATAGAGTACTCATGTGTGTGATCCACTATATTAATATTCAGTGTGAATGTGTGATGCAGGTCACGGACATACTTGGCCGCCTCCTACACACAGATCTCGAGTGATTTATCTAGTACCAAATCCGAAAGGCTTGCATCACTCCCCGGACAGGAGAACTTTTGCGGATGACTGTAGGTGTAAGTTGGCGATGCCATGGTAACCGGAGACGTCCGTCCTATAGTCAGCAAAATTGGTGCGAGAGGTCCCCAGTTCGATTCCGGTCGGATTCATTTGCAGATCGCGTTTTCCGCGTTTTCCGCGGCCCGGCACTGAACGCAAAGGTTTTCACCTTTGCGGAGTGCCTGATCAGAATACTTGGCCGCCGACCTCATGACAGGCAATTCCGTAGCCAGCCAGGTGTAGAATAAAACCATGATGCTTTATATATTTGGAAAGCAACCAAACCATTCACATTTAATTTCAAAAGACATCGACAAGAATACAAGTGTTGTCTAGTCGTATAATGTCGTACTTGTGCGTCACTGTCCAAATAAGGCTAAGCGGTTCTTGATAACCTAGCAGGCCTCGGGTGACGCCACACTGATCCGCTTGGCTTACGGCTGACAGTGTCCTTAAGCGCCCCCTATCCTGTCTACCTAGCTATCCCGCTTACCCCAGCTATGGCTCACTGGCCAACGACGACCGGGTTCCTTCCCGAGTCTCGCCCACAATACACACATCATCTTGATGAAACCAAACAGTTATCACTTCCGTCAACCAATCTCATGACAATTACTCATTGCACTGACCACTCTCGGGGGCTGCTCCGGATTGTTCCACTATTAAACCCCTTGACGACAACACCAAGTTGTGAGGGAGAGTAACGAGCGAACAACGACCACCATGGCCGCTGCCGTGCTCCTAAATACCTCCAAAAATCCCGGCATCCATGCGCTGTCGCATTTGCCAGCAAGCCGCCTGACGTGCAGTTAGACTGCCAGCAAAATGCTTAGCAAGTCTGTTCGACAGCCACGTGCGAGCCAGCACACCGCACACTACGATCTGCATGCGTATCTAGCTTTGTCCGATGGACTGAACATCATTCCGTCTGGACAATACAAAAGATTCGTAACTGCCAAATGTCACGCACCGGAATATTGCGCAAGCCACCAAGGCTTTGCGCCCCAAAGTCTTGTGCCTGAACCTAAGTCAGGTCACCTAAGACTGTCACTCTAGAAATTCAGGCCTTTCCGGCGCGGCGCTCCACACCGGCCCAAGGAACAAAGCCTGCGGCGTACTGAATCGGAACCAACCAAACGTCGGTAACGATTCCGATTACGGCAACCGCGTAACTTCTTGAGTGCACGGACGTAAATGATCACGGACGTGACAGCTGTCGCGTTTGCGTGCCATTATATCCTAGCCTATCACTTGGAAGGCATGTCCATAGCAATAGAGTACTCATGTGTGTGATCCACTATATTCCCCCCCCACTTTTTAGCTCGAAAAAAGGGGAAGAGCCAAAAAGTAAAAAAAAAAAAAAGGATCACATAGGAAAAAAAAATTCCCACGGCAGGACCACACATGCTTTTCAAATAGGCTAAGCAATAACCTCTTCAGTGCTTTTTCAAGGATAAGCATAATCCTCTTCATGGCTTTTTCAAGGATAAGCCTAATCCGCTTCATAGCTTTTTACAGGATAAGCTTAATCCTCTTCCAAGTGCTCCACCCTGCAAGCACCTTGGGTATACCTCCGGCTCGCCGGGGCTGGCCGAACTGAACCCGCCAAGGGTTGTTCGCTTGTTAATATTCAGTGTGATGCAGGTCACGGACATACTTGGCCGCCGACCTCATGACAGGCAATTCCGTAGCCAGCCAGGTGTAGAATAAAACCATGATGCTTTATATATTTGGAAAGCAACCAAACCATTCACATTTAATTTCAAAAGACATCGACAAGAATACAAGTGTTGTCTAGTCGTATAATGTCGTACTTGTGCGTCACTGTCCAAATAAGGCTAAGCGGTTCTTGACACATCACCTAAAATCGGTCCGTCCGGTTACATGAGATCCTGGGAATTTTGGCGCGAACGCGTCGCGTTGAGGACGACGGGACCAGAAAAATTCCACCTCGCATGGCTGTCGACCCTATGTCCGCCGGAATATCAGTCAAAAGTCAATTATGCATGTTAAGTCGCTGCGATGGATGCAAACGACGCGTAAACTCTCCTGCTTTGCGATGATGCATGGTAGATATTATTCGCGTATGTTCATGCGTCAAAATAATTCGCAAACTGAGACGCTGATTTTTTGTGTCGGCCAGATCTGGAATTGGCAGCGAAAATGCATGTTTATTAATTGTGGGGGAAACTTTTTTGTTGGAAGCTCACAATTCCCAAAAGGTGGAATCCGAATGGGCTTCAAGTCTACTTTCACGAGCGCTAATCAGTTTTTCGAGAAACGAATCACATTTTCCAGGCTGTCGCATTACCTGCCGGCAGGTCAGATTTTGCTGTTTTCAGTGACGTTTACGACCGTCCTTGCTTGATGCGTTTCTTCCTTTTTTTCGGCTCACGGCATGGCGGGGCTTGTTCCAACATGCCTGCGGAGGTGTAAGCTGTGTAGCCATGATTTAAAAGTCACATATTGCTCTCGCGCCACCATCTGTTACTGCTCGACACTGCAAGAAACACTGGTTGCCTGCTCGCAACGCAAGCACAAGCACGACAACGGTGCCCTAATCCACATCCAGGCGTGTATTTCCGAGAAAAACTTCAGGCTTTTGTCGCGGCATACCTTCGGTGTTCCAAGCCGTTCACCGCTCCCCGAAATAGTCTTATGACTCGCTTTTATAGCATTGTGGGTTCGCGTCCGCCATCTCCGCCGGGTGCTGACACGAGATGTTCGCGCTGAACCTGGACTGCAAGGTCGCCCGCTACCGGCTAGCTGTACGTATTTAGCAAGCTCTGGATGATATTGTCATGGTTTTGGTGCAGGAAGGTGCTGTGGGGGGGTCTATCTCACCTCTTTACCTAGCTTTCCTCCTCCTAGCTTGACAGCTAAGTTTGCATCAGGAAGTCATGCTTGTTGACAAAGCTCGATGGATATAAACCTTGGGATGTGCTGTGAAGGTGTTAGCATGCTTGCTTGAAGAATTGAATGCGTATTTGTGCAAGCCATGGACATTTTTTATTAAGGGCAGTAGGTAGCAGCCACGTTCTTATTCAATTGTGTCAGGACGTCTATGTTGCCTTTACTGCACTCTGTCCTAGAGGAGTTTGATGCCACTGTAGATGACTATGACCAGTGGGGTGGTGAGGATGGGCCGGTGTGCTGGGGTGAGCCTGAAGGGCACCTTGGATCACGTGACCCTTAGGCAATCATGCGAGGCTGTGCAGTTTATGGCTTGTGATGTATGGATGCAGCGGGTGAGGCAGGTTGTCGTTGCCGTGGCCTGTGTTAGTGAACTCTATCATCTTTTAACTTACCCAAAGCCCCCCTAGACCTAAACTGCCTCGCCTTCTTTGAGGGGTTGCCTTCTTTGAGGAGTGCCATGTCTTGAAAGGTTTGTTGGGGCCCTGGCATTTCAGAGTAGGTTGAGGTGGAGAGGGGTGGCACACTGCTAGGTGATGGCAGGGCCATCCATGTGATGCACCTTACGTTGGGATGGGGACCATGCATTTGTTCTTGTTGCTAGCATGGGCAGGGTGAGCGGCTGGGAGTAAGGTGTAAGTGCTACTTGCGCCACTGTCCGAAAGGGGAGCTCCATGCGGTGGGCAAACAGCGTTGCAAGCGTACACTTAGCACAAATGTGGTCTGATGCACTCAGCTGACCTGCCATTTCTCTTGATGCACCAAACCACAGTAAAGGCTTGATATAGCCGGTAGGAAATGCATGTGCATGCAGTGTCAAAAGCAGAGAGGGACACTGTTAGCACATGAGTGTGATTGTAAACCGATGAGTGTGAGCCTCCCCGTGCCATCCCATGCATTTTACACCTATTTTTGGCAAGCCCCCATCATGCCGCAGTTATGCACCGCCTATGCAAGGGGGATGAATAGACAGTTATAGGTGTGTTGAGGGATGAGATAAGGGTAAACATGAGGAGCCATGCAGGCTAAAACGGAAGGGCGATGTCAACAGTGTGTTTGCCCAGATTTTGATGTCAGGAGGGGCTGAAAGATCAGTGGCCACGATAAACCTAGGTGGATTACATGAGAGATGACACGACCATGAGAGGGTGGTAGATGAGTTCAACTGAGAAGAGCTAGCATTACATGCACAGATTCTTAATGACCTATGGACTGTCCAAGGGTTGGAGTTCAGTGCACGTTCCAAAGACTATGATGAGCATGACGATGATGGCAAGGGGGCGGGGGGGCGCAATTAGGACAGGCACTGATGCAGAATTATCAAAGAGACAACCAGCGCAGGCAGAAATTATGTTGTACAGCAGCTAGGTGCTGAGCTCAATTGAATAGCAGCCCAAGCCACTGCTGTCCTTGATTGCGCTTTGTATTTCCATGTAGCAGAGAGGCACCTGGCAGATATATATTTGGATTAGCTGCTATAAGACACGCACAGCAGGGGTGCCCAGCAGAGTGGGCCAAGTACTGCAAAGGAGATTGTGTGTGCTGCCGAGCGGGGCCCGTTTAGAAAAGAGACTGGTCAGCCGACAGGCACGACTGGTCAGCCAAGCTCCCCTTCTTGAGGCTTGTAGGCACTATGGTGCTTGTTCCGAATGCCAGCATCTACTGTGATTGATGGTGATTTTATCCCTTGATGATCGCATTTTTAGTCTGTGTTGGCTAATGTATCCAGCCCCAGTGGCATGTATATGAATCCCATGACAGCCATGACGATAATTGAGTGAAGAATGCAAAGTTTTCCAAGACAATGGCGCAGAATATGGAGTATTTTTGCAAAAATCGCTCTATTTCTGCTTGCATCCGTCACTTTTAGTGGGCCGGCAGTGGTCCTAATATGTCCAACTTGTGTTCTAGTGTAAATTCAAGTATTGTGCTATTAATGTGACGAATTCTGGCATGATTGGGCCGCATATGTGCTGGCAGGGGCTTCATAAGTTTGAAAATAATGCACTAAAACGGTGTTTTGGCTCATGTATGCCAGAATTATAGCACATAGTTTGGTCCTACATTGCATACTTAAGGGCGGTTTTTGTCTTTGGATATAAATTAATAAGCATGACCATTTCCAGCTGAATTGGACTACATTTACTACTTGTGTGTGGCTGCTATGCCTCCTTATGCCTGGAAAACATCGTTTTTTGCACTTTTCCACGTCACGGTTTGATGCTAAAAATAGGTCAGTTGGCCCCCCAATTTATGTGATGTGAACAGGGTCCTAGGGGGACCTTAAGTCCAGAAAGGCACCCCGATCTGACTATATGTGTGGGAGATATGACCCCATGTAACAAAAAAGGCCGTTTTTAGGTGATGTGTAACCTAGCAGGCCTCGGGTGACGCCACACTGATCCGCTTGGCTTACGGCTGACAGTGTCCTTAAGCGCCCCCTATCCTGTCTACCTATCCCGCTTACCCCAGCTATGGCTCACTGGCCAACGACGACCGGGTTCCTTCCCGAGTCTCGCCCACAATACACACATCATCTTGATGAAACCAAACAGTTATCACTTCCGTCAACCAATCTCATGACAATTACTCATTGCAACCACTCTCGGGGGCTGCTCCGGATTGTTCCACTATTAAACCCCTTGACGACAACACCAAGTTGTGAGGGAGAGTAACGAGCGAACAACGACCACCATGGCCGCTGCCGTGCTCCTAAATACCTCCAAAAATCCCGGCATCCATGCGCTGTCGCATTTGCCAGCAAGCCGCCTGACGTGCAGTTAGACTGCCAGCAAAATGCTTAGCAAGTCTGTTCGACAGCCACGTGCGAGCCAGCACACCGCACACTACGATCTGCATGCGTATCTAGCTTTGTCCGATGGACTGAACATCATTCCGTCTGGACAATACAAAAGATTCGTAACTGCCAAATGTCACGCACCGGAATATTGCGCAAGCCACCAAGGCTTTGCGCCCCAAAGTCTTGTGCCGGAACCTAAGTCAGGTCACCTAAGACTGTCACTCTAGAAATTCAGGCCTTTCCGGCGCGGCGCTCCACACCGGCCCAAGGAACAAAGCCTGCGGCGTACTGAATCGGAACCAACCAAACGTCGGTAACGATTCCGATTACGGCAACCGCGTAACTTCTTGAGTGCACGGACGTAAATGATCACGGACGTGACAGCTGTCGCGTTTGCGTGCCATTATATCCTAGCCTATCACTTGGAAGGCATGTCCATAGCAATAGAGTACTCATGTGTGTGATCCACTATATTCCCCCCCCACTTTTTAGCTCGAAAAAAGGGGAAGAGCCAAAAAGTAAAAAAAAAAAAAAGGATCACATAGGAAAAAAAAATTCCCACGGCAGGACCACACATGCTTTTCAAATAGGCTAAGCAATAACCTCTTCAGTGCTTTTTCAAGGATAAGCATAATGGTGGTCCTCGCAAATGGTGGGAGAGCGATCGCAGCAACTGGTGCTCACCACTAGACACTCCCGGCCAGCTAGGCTAGAAACACACGCCCTGATCAAGCATGCTGTTTCCGGCCCCACCGTCTAGGTCATCTAGTCGCTCCACACGTAAGCCAGCCACAACGGTCTGAAAGTGCCAAAAAACACCCATCTTACTCCTCCTAGCTGCACTAATATTCGGATGATGGTCAAACTTGGTGGCTGGCTTCTCCATGGTACCCAGATTTACTGTGCCAAGTCACACCTTGGTTGGCCACTTGGTGCTCACAGAATGGTGACGTCCAAAAGCATAAAAAACGCCAAAATTGCCAGTTTTATTCATAATTAATTCCACAAACAACACAATTAATGTCGTTTTGACCTGGAAATGGGCAGACACATTAAATATAACATATGCAGCTCAAGTACCAAGTTGCAACCGAAATAGAGATGGGATGGCCAGAAATTATGCTGTCAACCGTCACAAATACGGTCATTTGGAGCATTTTATGGATCATTAAATGCACCCAACAGTGCAAATGAGCTCAGATTAACCTGGAAGTAAGCAAACACTTCACTTGCAACATCTGCAGGCTGGCTGCAAAGTTGCACCTTGATTGAACACCAACTAGTTACATGATTCTGCTGTCACGCGTCACTCTCGCGCAAAATTTGGATATATAATGCACCACAGGTAGCGCAAATGAGTTCAGACAGAGCTGAAATTTTTAATGCAATTTAAATAGAGCATGCTGAACATGATTGCCAAGTATTACCTCAGTCACACCACAGATGACGATGTGTCACAGTGACACGTGACAGCAGCCAACATCATAGTAGTATAATATTTCCTTACAAGTTCATACCCCATAACAGTACGAGCTGAGGTAAGGTTGAACTCCAACTTGGTTATCTCCACCCATACATGTGGCATGCACTTCATCATGGAAATACATGAACAGTTGTCTCTTTGATACATCAATAGTATTAACTACCAACATTCCAATGGTGGGGCGTGTTGAGAGAGAGCAACTAGTTGGCAAGTCAAATAGTGGTTCGAAGCAAACATGGCTGCACACTACATTTGCTTGCAGTTGCTATCTAACATCTCTAGCACATTAACTAGCCAGCTAGCTCGCATGCCAAACAATCTTCTAAAGGTGCATGGGCATTTTTTTATGTGTTGTTCATCGTGCACCCTGGACTACCTATCCTAGTGAAGCATGGGCTATGCACGGCAGATGGAGGATGTGGCCATGGGCATGCCATGAGCTGATGCCAGCGAAGGTGCTGGCAGCGGGCAGGTCAGGCAGCAGTAGTGGGATCTAGTGATGCAGAAGAGAGTGGCACATGTGGTAGAAAGTAATGCAGATGGCAGTAGTATGGCCAATGGCACGAGGCAGCGATCATGAAGGCTATCGGTTATGCAGATAGATGTTATGGTCTAGCCTTGAGGTTATGTTGCTACTGCTGCATGATGGAAGGGAAATTTATGTGGCAGGTGGCACGGTACAGCCAACAGTGGTGTAGTGTGCAAACCAACTCATTGGGGTGGGCTTGTGGTGAAAGCTCTCCATTCAGATTTCCGTGGCAACACACCAGGTCATGATATTCTGTGGTGCTGGCAAGTGGTAGTGACAGATTGATCATGCCAGTGATTGATAGCAATGGTGAGCAGTAGGGTGCCTTCTTTGATACTACTGGCATTATCTGTTGTGCCAGGTGCCAGGCGCCAGCTATGCCAGCTGCCGATGCTGCTAAATGTGGCCCCAGTTTCTGGTGCTACGATAGAAGAGATGAAGAGGGCCGGCAGGAACTTGTGGCTGCAATCACGATCAAGGCGCTGCGATGGGCGAAGTCAATATGGCAGATTGTGGCAGCAATGGTGCAGGGCCTGGCGTTATCGTTTATGGCAGATTCCATATACTGAGTTGTAGGGACACTGCCACCAGTTACACCAACAGGCGAGACTCATGGTGGTGGACGTTGCTCCTGGTGGGAGTCTATAATATCTGTCACATGGGTATGCGCACACGATGCACCTGGTGGTCCTCCATGCTAACGACAGGAATGTTGGTACTGCTATGCAATCGTGGCACTGCTAACAACGGCGTAACAGTGGTAGGTGTGTTGGGGTGGTGGGGAGTGATGTGGCAGTGGTGTGGCAGCAAGCACTTTGGTAATCGTTATTGTGATGTTGTTGTGAGCCCGTAGAAGGTGTCCTGGTGAGATTCATGCCTCTTACGCAATGCTGTAAGCCCATTGTGCACTCTGTTGTGCCCGCAACAATATTCATCATCATAGGCAGCAACCATATCAAAGACAAATCAGCCCCCTTCCATGTATAGTACTTAATTCTCAGCCTGCTTCAACATATCTGAATGTAACAAGGGCAATGAATCCTGGGTTTCCCAAGGCAGCAACAGCATCTGCGCACTTCACATACCTGGGCTCCCCCCTGGTTTCTTCGTGCCTCCCAGCCCCAGATCAGAACACGCCGCCCATCATTGATAAACATGGTGCATTATAATCTGGCCAAGGAAAGAGGTTGAAATACTTACCAACAGTCCGCTAAAGTGGAGCCCCAGCAGCGTGTTGTATGGCCTGTTAAAGCTGGATAAGCTCCAGGGTTGCACATCAACACACCTATATGTGCTGACTGTTGAATACAGGACATGTACCTTCTGTTTGTTGCCTTCAGGCTCAGCTTCCTACGCCATGAATTACACTTGGAAGAATGAACAGGCGCACATCACGCTGTTTGGGGAGGCTGGCCATGGCTTACGTCTCCCTCTCGAGCAGCGATGCTTGACGAGGCGTCCGGCGTAACATGAACGAGGCGCTTTCACGAGCCTCGGGGAAAGAGACAGGCAGAAAATCTGGAAGGGGAACGGGGCTGGCTTCACCCTACCTTGGATCCGGATGCCGAAAAAGCAGGTTCCACTGTACAGCGTCGACTCAACCAGCGCAATGCGTATTCATGCTTCATTTCGCAACGATCGCAGGCGATATTCAGTGATGAGCGCAGGTCTACACTACAGAGCCAGCAAAAAATCAGGCTGGGCTTCGCTCTAGAAGTTGTTGAAGCGCCCTGCGCAAATGGGATGACAAAAATGAAAGAAACGAGGGAGTGGCATATTTTTACGTGCGTTGCCATGATCAGCCCCGCACGCACCCTCCTGGCAGTTCCAACTGCTGCGGCAACGAGGCATTTACAATGGCAGTCGTTTTAACAAAAAGTTTTTCGGTCAAAAATTTTTGAATTAGTCATAGAATCGTGCGAGCGGCTTACCTTGAACTACACTGTCGCCGTTTTCGATAAGTTTCCGGTGTGACTTTTTGGGGGTCCACTGCAAAATGCAGCGGACCTGACCCGACCTCGCGAAAATGCCCGCCCTTTTTCTGTTTTCCTGAAAAAATGGACCGATTTCTTTAGGATAAAAAAATATCTACGTGAAGTAGATGAGTTATGAAGGCTCAAAATGAATTCGCTGTCCGTAATGTGATCTCAGGACGGTCGCTAGGATTTTCACGGCCGCCATGGGTGCTGCGTGACTTTTTGCCTCGTCGTCACCTTCCCGCCCACCAGATTTTCGGGATCTCGCGCCAATTTGGTGACGGAGTAAGATGGTCGTTTTTGGCGGGGCTCGGACCGTTGTGGCCATAATTTCAATGCACAAGGATACACATTTCCATCACCATTCATCTTCATCATCCTGAACGACTCGAAAACGCGGAAAAGATAACGGCAGGCTCGAGCTACCATGGTCCGGATTCTCCCGATTTCTGGCCTGCGCTGGTTGTCTCTTTGATAATCCTCTTCATGGCTTTTTCAAGGATAAGCCTAATCCGCTTCATAGCTTTTTACAGGATAAGCTTAATCCTCTTCCAAGTGCTCCACCCTGCAAGCACCTTGGGTATACCTCCGGCTCGGGCTGGCCGAACTGAACCCGCCAAGGGTTGTTCGCTTGTTAATATTCAGTGTGATGCAGGTCACGGACATACTTGGCCGCCGACCTCATGACAGGCAATTCCGTAGCCAGCCAGGTGTAGAATAAAACCATGATGCTTTATATATTTGGAAAGCAACCAAACCATTCACATTTAATTTCAAAAGACATCGACAAGAATACAAGTGTTGTCTTCTGATCAGACACTCCGCAAAGGTGAAAACCTTTGCGTTCAGTGCCGGGCCGCGGAAAACGCGGAAAACGCGATCTACAAATGAATCCGACCTGAATCGAACTGGGGACCTCTCGCACCAAATTTTGCTGACAATAGGACGGACGTCTCCGGTTACCATGGCATCGCCAACTTACACCTACAGTCATCCGCAAAATTTCTCCTGTCCGGGGAGTGATGCAAGCCTTTCGGATTTGGTACTAGATAAATCACTCGAGATCTGTGTGTAGGAGTACTACACACGTGTCTGCACGCGAGACTTGTTCAGTCTCGCACCGTGAGACGGGCTGAACACGGCTGAAACCTTCTCTCGAAGGGGGCGTAGCCGGTACTATCGAAATCAGCCAAGCGTATATTCTGATCAGACACTCCGCAAAGGTGAAAACCTTTGCGTTCAGTGCCGGGCCGCGGAAAACGCGGAAAACGCGATCTACAAATGAATCCGACCTGAATCGAACTGGGGACCTCTCGCACCAAATTTTGCTGACAATAGGACGGACGTCTCCGGTTACCATGGCATCGCCAACTTACACCTACAGTCATCCGCAAAATTTCTCCTGTCCGGGGAGTGATGCAAGCCTTTCGGATTTGGTACTAGATAAATCACTCGAGATCTGTGTGTAGGAGTACTACACACGTGTCTGCACGCGAGACTTGTTCAGTCTCGCACCGTGAGACGGGCTGAACACGGCTGAAACCTTCTCTCGAAGGGGGCGTAGCCGGTACTATCGAAATCAGCCAAGCGTATATTCTGATCAGACACTCCGCAAAGGTGAAAACCTTTGCGTTCAGTGCCGGGCCGCGGAAAACGCGGAAAACGCGATCTACAAATGAATCCGACCTGAATCGAACTGGGGACCTCTCGCACCAAATTTTGCTGACAATAGGACGGACGTCTCCGGTTACCATGGCATCGCCAACTTACACCTACAGTCATCCGCAAAATTTCTCCTGTCCGGGGAGTGATGCAAGCCTTTCGGATTTGGTACTAGATAAATCACTCGAGATCTGTGTGTAGGAGTACTACACACGTGTCTGCACGCGAGACTTGTTCAGTCTCGCACCGTGAGACGGGCTGAACACGGCTGAAACCTTCTCTCGAAGGGGGCGTAGCCGGTACTATCGAAATCAGCCAAGCGTATATTCTGATCAGACACTCCGCAAAGGTGAAAACCTTTGCGTTCAGTGCCGGGCCGCGGAAAACGCGGAAAACGCGATCTACAAATGAATCCGACCTGAATCGAACTGGGGACCTCTCGCACCAAATTTTGCTGACAATAGGACGGACGTCTCCGGTTACCATGGCATCGCCAACTTACACCTACAGTCATCCGCAAAATTTCTCCTGTCCGGGGAGTGATGCAAGCCTTTCGGATTTGGTACTAGATAAATCACTCGAGATCTGTGTGTAGGAGTACTACACACGTGTCTGCACGCGAGACTTGTTCAGTCTCGCACCGTGAGACGGGCTGAACACGGCTGAAACCTTCTCTCGAAGGGGGCGTAGCCGGTACTATCGAAATCAGCCAAGCGTATATTCTGATCAGACACTCCGCAAAGGTGAAAACCTTTGCGTTCAGTGCCGGGCCGCGGAAAACGCGGAAAACGCGATCTACAAATGAATCCGACCTGAATCGAACTGGGGACCTCTCGCACCAAATTTTGCTGTTGTCTAGTCGTATAATGTCGTACTTGTGCGTCACTGTCCAAATAAGGCTAAGCGGTTCTTGATAACCTAGCAGGCCTCGGGTGACGCCACACTGATCCGCTTGGCTTACGGCTGACAGTGTCCTTAAGCGCCCCCTATCCTGTCTACCTAGCTATCCCGCTTACCCCAGCTATGGCTCACTGGCCAACGACGACCGGGTTCCTTCCCGAGTCTCGCCCACAATACACACATCATCTTGATGAAACCAAACAGTTATCACTTCCGTCAACCAATCTCATGACAATTACTCATTGCAACCACTCTCGGGGGCTGCTCCGGATTGTTCCACTATTAAACCCCTTGACGACAACACCAAGTTGTGAGGGAGAGTAACGAGCGAACAACGACCACCATGGCCGCTGCCGTGCTCCTAAATACCTCCAAAAATCCCGGCATCCATGCGCTGTCGCATTTGCCAGCAAGCCGCCTGACGTGCAGTTAGACTGCCAGCAAAATGCTTAGCAAGTCTGTTCGACAGCCACGTGCGAGCCAGCACACCGCACACTACGATCTGCATGCGTATCTAGCTTTGTCCGATGGACTGAACATCATTCCGTCTGGACAATACAAAAGATTCGTAACTGCCAAATGTCACGCACCGGAATATTGTGCAAGCCACCAAGGCTTTGCGCCCCAAAGTCTTGTGCCTGAACCTAAGTCAGGTCACCTAAGACTGTCACTCTAGAAATTCAGGCCTTTCCGGCGCGGCGCTCCACACCGGCCCAAGGAACAAAGCCTGCGGCCTACTGAATAGGAACCAACCAAACGTCGGTAACGATTCCGATTACGGCAACCGCGTAACTTCTTGAGTGCACGGACGTAAATGATCACGGACGTGACATGCGGATGTCCACATCGTCGGCGGTGTCGATCAGGGAGCATGCTCCGCCCCTAGCAGTTTGAAGCGATCACGGAACTAGCTCGACCTCATTCGATCCCGTCTAGCACCCGCGGCAGCGATGGGCGACTGGTTGCCCCAACCATCATCGCCTCAGTTTTGACACTAATCTCCAAGCCCACCGCCCGCGCCTCCAAGCCCAGACAGTCCAGCCAGTTCTGAATGTCAAAGAGACAACTGAATGTGCTCGGGGCGCTCCATGAGGGTGGTATCTAGCTAACTCTATGCTAACAGCACAATGATCGAATCTGATAGTAGTATGAAATTAACATGACTCCGTTGGGAGATCATGTAGCACATATTCCCTTGCTGGATGGATGGAGGTGGGTGAAGCCGCGAAACCGAAATAAAACTCATGCTCCCGGTGAAGGGGATGGTTGCGGTCTCGGACGCTCCGGTAATGAGGTTGAGCGCGCGCTGGCTAGCATGCAAGGGCACGAGAACTTGTAGGTGTCGCCGTGCATGACCCATGACAGGTGGCCTTGCATGTTTATGAATGGGAACTCACGAGGCCGGACGTCCGCAGGAGAGCGTCATATGGGGCAGGAGACTGATGAGGGATCTGGACATCCTTCCAACATCACCACGAACCGAGAAACGCTCCACATTAATTCCCTTCACAAATGTGTATGTGCGTCAAGTTCAGTAGTGTTGATGGCCGTCCGTGACCCCTTCAGGGGGGCGCGCGACTAATGATTTATTGAGTCAAGAGTTTTAGACGTGGAGCCACGGTCTGCCGATTCAAGAACCAGCTGCAAAGCATATCATGCGCTCTAAGTGTAGGACGAGTCCAGTAGAAAGGCAAGCACATTGGCCGATAACTACCACTTCCAAGACCGCTACCGGCCTGAATATCATCGATGAACATGTGGAATGGAACGCATCCATATGAGCAGGTAACATGGATGTGCATGCCCTGGTCAGACCCCATGGAACATTCACATGCTTGGTCCATGTGGTCCCGGCATGCCAGGACCCGCATGCCAAAGCAGGCGGAACAGCAACAAAACAGCGCCTCCTTCATCGCTGAGCTTTGTGACCATGCCGCACCAAGAAGTACCTCAACATTCTCCGTGGCATGCCTCAAGTGCATGTTCACGTACTGCCTCCCGTCGGGGCCATGCCACAACTTGGCCTGTTGACTTGGCCGTTTACTTCATGACCATGTCGCGGGACTCACGCAGAGCGCGGTCCTTGCCAAACAGGTTGACAAAGGCGCGCGCGTCCATCTCAAACTCGCCCAGCAGCCGGCGCTCTGCTTCGGTGAACTTGCTCATCAGAAGCTCCTCCTCCTTCTGGACCGCCATCAGCAGCGCCTTCTCCTCCTTGGTCAGCTCCTCGGCGATCACCATCTCCTCCTTCTCGATCACCTTCTCCAGGCGCAAGGGAAGCGGCTGCAGAGGCGGGCAAGAGTTGTCGGTGATGATCATCTTGTCAAAGCTGACGCCCACGCGGCGCAGCGCCACCTGGTAGTTGTACCTGCCGTCATGGCGCAACAACAATGACAATTGGACAGGCCGCAAACAGCAGGGTGTACAGGACAGGTACGTTAAGGTGGGCCATTGGCATGCATAGATGCAGCTGTGGTGCGAAGGCGTGCCTTGAACAAGGATGCCACCAGGAACCGGGGATGATTGCATGGCTAGCCTGTGCCCACTCGCCTTGAAACACTCACAGCGACCACCACTCCCATGAATGGGCACGCCATCGTGAGGCTACATGGCTTACGTAGGTAGCCCCGAATGTACCTAGTAGTACAAGTACCTAGTACATGTACCTGAAGTAGCACCGGAGAGAAAGGGTTTTGTCGCAATACAAGGCATCCCAGAGAAACCCGGCATTCTAGGATATCCAGAGCACTTGCCCCCATCCGATCCACCCGCGCATCCCACAGTTCTTCGGTACAATCCCAAAGACTGTCCGCTGCGCCCGAATCCCTGCGGTGCAGCCCAAGCCCTTTATGTCTGTGTGCATCTACCTATGTGTGTGTGTGTGCCGCGCTGGCTTACTTGTACTTCTCCGGCAGTGTCTTGCTGCGCGTGTAGATGGTGGCGCCACCGTAGCCGTCCCACGCGTCGTTCTTGCCCTTGTAGTAGACGATGAAGTAGTCGTCCGGCTTGCCATCGACCTTGGCGTCCACAATGTACCAGTCATCCTGGGAAGGATGATTCCGTGCAGACAGTACAGCCCATGCCACACGCCCGTGCAGAGAAAGCACAAGTGCAGAGGGTAAGAGGGAGCACAAGCACAGGATACGTGGCTGTGCAACCCATGCTGGGACCCACACGCCTGAGAAACCCTGGGAGGGAGGAACAGGTGTAACCAGTTTCCTGTGCTGAAGAGATACGCTGCAACAGA
Organism: Mesostigma viride; assembly: GCA_009746045.1. Lineage (NCBI taxonomy): Eukaryota > Viridiplantae > Streptophyta > Mesostigmatophyceae > Mesostigmatales > Mesostigmataceae > Mesostigma > Mesostigma viride. The sequence continues at coordinate 739,266 of RPFO01000059.1, forward strand.
CACGTCCTCAGTCTTCGAGGAACAGCTTCCCAACTTGAGAAGCCGTGGTGCGCATGCTATAGAACCGCACCTGGTAGTGCAGGAACTCGTTGTCGTGGTTGTAGAGCGCACCCGGGTGGTCCGGATCAGCCACAAAGTTCTGGTCCGTCTCGCGCGTGACAAACCCGCCGTCGATCGTGGGTGTGCGCCAGCGGATGTGGATGGACATCTTGCCCTCCTGCCTGGCGCTGAACGTGTGGCGCTGGCGAGACACAGTGGATGCAGAAAAAGTGAGTGGTTGGTTGGTTGGTTGGTTGGTTGGTTGGTTGGTTGGTTGGTTGGTTGGTTGGTTGGTTGGTTGGTTGGTTGGTTGGTTGGTTGGTTGGTTGGTTGGTTGGTTGGTTGGTTGGTTGGTTGGTTGGTTGGTTGGTTGGTTGGTTGGTTGGTTGGTTGGTTGGTTGGTTGGTTGGTTGGTTGGTTGGTTGGTTGGTTGGTTGGTTGGTTGGTTGGTTGGTTGGTTGGTTGGTTGGTTGGTTGGTTGGTTGGATGGATGGATGCGGGGATGGGTGGGTACAGTGACAGGTGGGTGGCACGACGGTGCTTAGATTGACATGTGCGAAGTTTGGCGAACGCAAGGCATCGAGGCGGGTAAATGCAGGGCCAAGGAGGCAGCAGCAGCCGCCCGCTATAATCCACCGCTGCTCACAAGTCTTATACCGACGACACTCACACAACCAGCACAGGCTTGGCATCAGGATGTATCCACAGGAGCCTAGAGAGCCAGGATCCATTCTAGAGCCCCCACTCACCGCGCAGAGCGCCACCGCTACCGCCTAACAGCACAATAACTAACAATCTAGCGCGCTCTTGCCACCAATCTAGAGCACGATCATGCAGCTGGTGTATCAGCCAGGTGCCCACCAGAACACATGGCGATGTGCCCCACTCGTACCGCTTTGCCCACCTGCGCGGCTCAGACTTGTCCCAACAACGGTGTGCCCATCATCCACAGATCCAATGCAACCTGTCAACCAACCCCACCAATCGCCACCCTCTGGCCGATCCCCCCCTACGTGCCCTCATTACCCATTGCCTCCCACCGCCTAAGAAAAAAAAAATTCCGATGGTTCGTCAAGGGAAAAAAAATCCCATCGCAGTCTTTCCCCCCCACACACACAATGATCCCCCCCCCCCCCCCCCCCCCAGCTGCAAGTCCCCCCTCACCTGGCAGTCGAACGTGTCGAAGGACGGGTTGAGCCCCGCAGTGATGTACCAGTCGCCGTTCAGGTCAAGCGTTGAGAAGGAGGGCACGACCGCGTCCCACGAGGGCACACGGAAGGTGCCGTCGTTGGCCTTCTGGGGCACGCAGCCACCCTTGGAGATGGCGCACTTGTTGAACTCGTCCACCACGCGGTTCTCAAACAGGTCTCCGCACTTGAGCTGTGGGAAAGGGGAGGAGAGGTGGGGGAAGGATGGGTGGGCAAGAGATGGATGATATGCGACATGGATGGGCGCGCACAGAATGAAAGATTTTGGGACAAGCACACGCGCCAAGAATCTGCACACACCCATGACACAATAACTGCTCAAACAAGAGAGAGAGACAGAAGGGGGGAGGGGGGGGGCGGAGGCACGTGTCTTGCTGTGACCGTTCAGTCCACAAATCAAAGTGTACACATATCCAGCCACGGTGCCAAGTAAATGTGTAAGGCAGGAGGGTGCTTGCAATTGAGACCTGGCAGCCGCAGCAAGAAACTGCCGTGCAAGGGGAAGCGGCGCACATACTGCGCAAAACCGATGCTGAACCTGCACATGCTGAACGTGCCCCTGCCAGGGTCCCAAGCAGCCCAACCCAGAGCCTGAATTCCGCAGTCTTGTGTGAAATGAGCGACCAGATGTGAGGCCAGCCGCTGTGTATTTATGCAGAATATCTTGCTGTGCTGCTACCCCTGGTGATTGCCAACTGTCATACGCAACACACTGTTTAATTAGCCCCTTCTGGGTTGCCATATATGCTTTCTGACGACAACATATGCATACATGGGGCCTAACAGAGACTGAGACATCATGGTAAATGGTACCCTAGTCCTCATGCAAATGGCGCGGGGCCATTTGCAAGTACTTATTTATTTTACTTAATACAAGTCTCCTGGGGTCGGAGAGACACTCCAAAGCAACATCACATACTAGTAGCGCCTGCAGGGTTGTAATTGAAAGTATACCTGGCATTCCGTCTCATCAGGCCGGTTGTTGCATGTGTTCAGACAGGCCAAGTTGGCGGCACAGCCTGGATCGGCCACGCACCGGGCCAGCTCGGCTCTGCAGTTGCCTAGAAGACACTTGCAAACAGCAATAGAGTCCACGGCATTCGCAGGGCTTGGAGACGCGAAGAGCAGCAAGGCCGCGGATGTCGCAGCCGCAGCCGTGTAAAAGCGGCTGAGCCACTGTGGGGTGTCGGAGGCAGACTCGCCAGGAATGTTCGACTTCGCTGCCGCTGGGCGCAGGACACACGAGCAGCAGAAGTAGCCGGGAGGGGTTAAGGGCACGGCCCTTCGGCAGCAAATCCGAAGCAGTTAAGACTGTACACCTGGACTTGAACATCTACAACTACTGCTTCCAATCACAACTTGGGAACACCAGGGAACGTCCTCGTCAGCAGTTGGGTGTGAAGACGCTCGCAGAAAGCAAGGACACCACTCTGTCGCAAATGGCATGTAAGCTGTATACGTATTCTGCCACCATTCTGCCTCGACTGCTATACACTGTAGACTGATTTAAGTTATGTAGGCAGGAGAATTTTCAATTCAAGTTCTCGGCCGCTGATTCATGCGACGTGGAGAATTACTCAATTTACCCTTTGCGCTGACGGCAAAATGTCGAAGGCTTTGCGGCCGAGTTGGTGCCGGCCTAGCGAGCCTCTGACCAAGCCAAGCATGGCCGCAAACACCATTCTTGGCAGGAAAAACTGGGGAAGTCACGGGCTGCGGTGAAATGAGGGTAGCCATCGTCGCCATGATTATGGCGCAATGTTACCCTATCCACTGTAGTAACTGTTGCGGTGGTCGGTGAGTCTTTGAAATGGTTTCCGTGGACTCCCCCAGTGCAACACCACGTTCTGTCGTTCCGCCTTTTCGTGAAACCGTTTATCCGGTGGTTGATATTTCTGGGCAACTTTAACTGATCACCGTCTGGAATCACAGATAAAACATCAAGCATTGGCGCTTACTAATCGAAACTCGGCTTTTCGTCCTGTCAGCAACTGTATGCGCCTAGTACGTAGAACATAGCACGGTCCACGTGTTATACATACTTGACGAGTGTTGGCGGCCTTCGAGGCATGGGTAAGCTAAAGCTTTCGTTGCTGAGCCTCCAGTACCGGTTGGAAACTAGTTGACTTATCTTTCTTGTTTTCAGTTGTTGTTGTTGTTGTTGCCGCCCACGCCGCACATGGGCAGCAGAGTTAACGTACAAATCCTGGAGGTAACGTACAAATCTCTGCATGTGCGGCGCAACAACAACAAGAGGTAACTGCATGTTCCCATCAGCTGCTATCTACAGTGCCGTAAGCGGAACCGCCCACACAACAAGAGGTAACGTAGAGTACACGTGTAGTCTTGGTCGATTTGCCACGCCGCGAAGCAAACTACATGTAACTTGTAGAGTATCCTTCGCTGGCAAATTCTCCGAAAGGCGAAAGAACCCAAGGGAACGCCAGGCGACAGTTAAGCTTCCGCCAAGTCCTGCATGCGCAGTTGCGCACGCTATTTCCGTAACTGGCAGGTTGGTGGCAACGTGTCTTGCTCATGATAGTCAGTCAATCAGGTTCTCCTCTTGACAGTGGCGCGAACTCGGTCCCATCTCCCGTGAGTTGTTCTTGACGCACCACGTGGGTCAGAATTGATCTGTGATTGTGCCACGTTGCCATCTTCGTCCCCTCTTGTACGGCCCACAGTGCCAGGCTCCAATCGATGCATCCAGCGTTTCCAGGCATCCACGAATGCTCACGAAGAGCAGTGACATCCAACTCGTAATCTCTTTATCTCCATAACGACGGACACTTTGTATGATCTCACCGCACGTCGTTTTGACTTCGTGGTTCGCAACCTGCTGACGAGTGCGTAAACGAGGCGAGGGGCAGCCATACTCGAGGAAAAGCATGGCATCGCTCGCATTCCTCGGTCAAGCGCCTGCCGCGGGACAGCTGCAAAGCTTTTCCGGAGGCTGGAAGGATAATGCCAAAGTATCCTTCCGTCGACCTGCACGCAGTGGGCGATTGTCGGTGCGGGCAGCTGCCATCGACACTCTAAGCGAGAAAAGGGACAAAATCCTTATAGCTGGCGGTGGAATCGGAGGCCTTTCGCTGGCTCTTGCATTTAAGCGAGTAGGTTTGGATTCGATAGTGTTCGAAAGGGTCAGGGAGTATAAACCGTTCGGTGGACCCATTCAGCTGCAATGCAACGCGCTCGGAGCTCTGGAGTCGATCTGCCCTCAATTCGCTCAGAAGGTGATTGAAAGAGCAACGATCACGGGAGACCGTCTTAACGGCCTGGTCGATGGCGTCACCGGCGACTGGTATTGCCGCTTCGACGTGCGCAGGCCCTGCCGCGAAAACGGACTGCCGCTCACGTTGGTCATCTCTCGGTACGAGCTGCTTGAGCTCCTAACCAAGGAGGTTGGACAGGATGTCGTGCAGATCGGCACGGAGGTCGTCGGCTACGAGCAGGACGACCACGGTGTGACCGCAATTCTGAGCAACGGCCAGCGCATTGCGGGCAACATCCTCGTGGGCGCGGATGGCATCCGGTCCAAGGTCCGCCAGCAGATGCGCGGCGACTCCCCGCAAAGCTACTCCACCTACACGGTGTACACCGGCATCGCCAAGTACACCCCCCCTAACCTCGACAAGATCGGCTACCAGGTGTTCTTGGGCGAGCTGAACTACTTTGTGGCCTCGGATGTGGGTGACGGCCTGCAGCAGTGGTACGCGTTCCACGAATGCCCCGCCGGCGGCGTGGACACGATCAAACCCAAGGACCAGCTGCTCCAGTACTATGACGGCTGGTGTGACGAGGTCATCAACCGCATCAAGGCGACCCCCGATGATGTCATCGAGCGCCGCGACGTTTACGATGTCATCCCCTCCATCAACGGCTGGGCCAGCGACCGCGTGGCGCTGCTGGGCGATGCCATCCACGCCGTACAGCCCAACCTGGGCCAGGGCGGTGGCCAGGCGATTGAGTCCGCCTTCACACTCGCCAATGAGCTGGCCAAGCTCAACCACGACTACTCTGACATCAATAAGGTGCGCCTCGCCCTCTGGCGCTACACCTCACGTCGTGTGATCCGCTGCGGCTCCATCCACGGCCTCAGCCGCATGGCCTCCCTCCTCAACACCGTCTACCGCCCCTACCTGGGCTCCCAGCCGTACAGCTTCTACCCGGAGCCAGTCCAGAAGTTCTGGCTCGAGGTGGCCAAGCTCAAGATCCCCCACCCAGGCCGTGTCGTCGGCCAGATCATGATCATACTGACCATCCAAGCGGTGCTCGAGTACGTGGGCGCGGGCTTTGGCATCCCGGACTTCTTGGGCGGCCCCTCCATGTCCAAGAACCGCATCAAGTACTGCCAGGTGCCGGGCATCTCAGCGCCCAAGCGCCCGCTCACCGACGATGACTTCAAGATGAAAGGCATTCCCGGCTTCGCCAAGTAAGCGAGCACCTAACTTGGGGTTGGTGGAATGTGTGCACGAGAGGTGGAGGGAGGCAGCAGGGAGGACCCCATCGCAGCCTCTTGTGCGCGGTATTTAAACATGGGGGTGGGCCTGGTTCTGCGTCAGCGTGGTCCACCCCCTGCTGGTTCTTCAGGTGTTTTCTGCTAGAGAGCAGTCCCGCTTCGTATTGGCAAGCAGCTTAGAGGATACTGTGGACCCTTAAACTGAGGACGCTGTGCCAGCAGGAGTTGGTGGCCCCCGTTGCACTGGCAGGGAGCAGAGGGTCCCTGGAAACTAGCCTGCTGCTGGAGCCCCTGCCAGGGCGTTTGTCTTCCACTCAATGTGGGCTCGCCGCCTTGCGTGTTTGCCAGAAGGTGGCAGTAATGGAGCTGCCTGTCCGTCAGGTCCTTGTCTCCTGTTCTTATCCAGCGTCCTGCTGTTTGGTTGGGCTGTGTCAGTAGACCTGCTGGCATCAGCATCAGCTGCTCTCTGGCTATGTCCAAGGTCCTCACCATGACAACAGCTGGCTTGGGCAAAGTCAAAACATGCAATATGCTGTGCTGAATACAAAGAGCATGTTGTGCTGCATCATGTCCTGCATTGCTCTAAAAGTGCTACGGTTCAACCCTGATGAGGGTGATGCTGCCATGCGTGAGGGTCGTGGATCCATAGGTATTGAAACTAGAATGTTACTATAGCATTCCCCACCCTTGCAGGACTATTAGTTAGATGTTGTAGGTAGCTGATGTAGATAGCTTAGACCGGTAGGACTGTTTGCACCCATCCATCCATCCATCCATCCATCCATCCATCCATCCATCCATCCATCCATCCATCCATCCATCCATCCATCCATCCATCCATCCATCCATCCATCCATCCATCCATCCATCCATCCATCCATCCATCCATCCATCCATCCATCCATCCATCCATCCATCCATCCATCCATCCATCCATCCATCCATCCATCCATCCATCCATCCATCCATCCATCCATCCATCCATCCATCCATCCATCCATCCATCCATCCATCCATCCATCCATCCATCCATCCATCCATCCATCCATCCATCCATCCATCCATCCATCCATCCATCCATCCATCCATCCATCCATCCATCCATCCATCCATCCATCCATCCATCCATCCATCCATCCATCCATCCATCCATCGGGGTTAATGCTCCGTGACTCCCCAACGGGAGCATGAGTCTATCTAATTAATTAATTAATTGCAGGACTAAGGTGTTCAAAGAAGTGCCTCCAAGGGGTGGGCATCTGTGGAAGTCTGGTCCATGTCATTTTGCAGGCTTGTCTCATGTTACCAGTGCCCCGCGAAGGTCTGACAGCATGCATGTAACATTTAAGATTCTGGAAGTGTTGCGCGTATTAATTTTCTCGGAGTTGCGCGTATTACCCACTGCGATGTACAAAATGTACCTGAACGCAAATGGTTTTCACATTTGCGGCGTGCCAAATCAGAATCAAAATGTACCTGGATGAATCATGAGTTGTTAAATTTGTTGAACACGAGTAAGGTGCAATCCTGCTCTTGCCGAAAGATTATCCTGAGCTAGTATGGACCGCGGGTGTCTCACTTTCTCACTCAGATCTCTTGCGATGATTCTAATTTATATGCCATTGGGCTGTACTTGTAAGTAAGTACTTGCGTGTCATTCGCATGGGTATTATTTAATTGATTTATTAATTATTTAGGAACATAAGTCCGCTGGGAGTATATGTAGCACATATGCCTGTCACCACGGGGGGTGGCATGCAAGGTTGTGTCCTGTCCCCGGCCATACCTGTTCATTATTGTCGTGGATCACGTCATGCGCCGGGCACGTGCGCGCTTTACTGGGATTCGAGCCAGGCTTGGACATCCTTAACGAGAAAGACCACGGCGGGGTTGAACCTAGCTGGCTACCGCCTGGCCGACCTGATTTATGCGGATGACACCACCCTCATCGCGCGCCCCGAGCACATTCAGACCTGGCTGGACTGTCTGGGCCTGGAGGCGAGGGCGGTGGGGTTGGAGATTAGTGTGAAAACTGAGGCGATGGTGATTAATTGGGGCCTCCAGTACACCGCCGCTGCCGCGCGCCTGCTCGACGGGACGACGGTCGATCCGTTCCGGGATCGCTTCAAACTGTTAGGTAGCTGGCTCCCTGACACCGCCGACGATGTGGACACCCGCATTGGCCTGGCCTGGGCTACTAGGCTTCGTTCGCTCAACACCTACTGGCGCTCCAAGGGCCTGGGCGAGCACCGCAAGCGCATGCTCTTCAAGGTCCTCGTCCTCACGGTGCTCACGTACGGCGCCGAGGCATGGACACTCACACCCACCCTGGCATCTAGGCTAGACGGCACAGTTTACAGGATGCTCCGACAGGTCCTGAACGTAGGGTTTTCCAAGCGCCCGTCATCAGAGTCTTTGTATCAGGGCATGCCTCGTATTTCAGACGAGATTAGACAGCGTAGGATAGCATTTGTAGGACACCTTGCTCGCACCAGCCAGGTCGACACCGCTCTTGGTCTGGCAGGCCCCCAGCGGCTTGGCCAGCCTGGGCGGCACATTCTGACCTGGCCTGGCCCCAAGGGCATTCCCAAAAGGGTAGGGAAACATGCCACGAACTACGTCCAGATGCTGCTGGATGACCTACTGGTCCCAGCCCAGTTTGAATACCGCATCCACTCTCTCTCCCTTCTTTGGACTGCCATGCAGTTCTAACAAGACGCGGTGGCAGAAGATTGTCAAGGCTCACGCGCCCGACCCTGTGGGCAAGCCACCTCCCCCCAAGAGGAGGAGGCGTTTTGATGAGTAGGGTAGTTAGGATTTTTCTAGACTAGATATCTAGACTAGAGTTAGGTTAGTTAGATTACGTGGCTCTTCCCACTCCACCATCCATCAAGGAATATGTGCTACATGGTAGATCCCAATGGAGGCATGTTAATATTTAATTTAATATGCCTGAGACGCAGTCACGTGTCTATTAATTAATTAAATAATGCCTGAGACGCGGCATATGGCCTATTATAAACTCTTGGCGCGCTACTTCCTAGCTGCAGGTGGGGGAATGTAAACTGCCACAGGTACTCTGGGTGCACAAAAGGCACCTGCACCACCGTGATCTATCAAAGCCCGTCCCAAAGGTGGCCCGTCATGGGGTGGAAGTTCAGCATATGGCTACACAGGATTGGTTGTCTCCTTGGTACGCGGGAGCTAGCGCATGGCGTCTCAGCAGAGCTAGTAGCTTGCTGCGTGGCCGGGCACAGCATAGCTAAATCCGGATTCTCCCGATTTCTGGCCTGCGCTGGTTGTCTCCTTGAAATAAATGAAGCTAGGCATCATCTGGTGTGTGGTGCATCATGGGCACACATGTACATGACTAAATACTGTTCATGAGTCAGCTAGCTGGTATAGTGCCTGTAGTATGTGTGCATGTACAAGGCCACGGTCTAACTATTCTACACTACTACTGCTGTATTCCCCTAAGCTCAGTGGGGCGTCTGGAGTCGCTGGGGCCGCGGTGGTCGCGGGGGTCGCGTGCCAGGGCTTGTGGCCGACGTAGATGGCCGCCCCCTTCCAGTAAACCGGCTTCCCCGCCGCGGTCTGCCGGAGCTGGAGGTAGGTCGGCCACAGCTCCCGTCGCCGTTGTTGCTGCGCCACTGGGTCAAGTCGTTGTCCAAGGTGAAGGGAGTCTTCTATCTTAATTGAGCCACTTGCGGCGTCTGAGAAACAAAATCTTGTCCGATGGGCTCTTAAATAGTCACTAGAGGGGGATATAATCCTCATCTGAGCTGTCCTCTACTGTAATATGGCAGACGAGGCGGTAGTGCATGTATCATAGCGGCTATCCTCAGGGGCTCCACCTGCGGACTTCTACGTACCCTGAATTCTACCAATGGGCAGCGGGGCCCGTGGGGAAAAAACAGGGGCATGCCCCACAGGAAGGTGCTTATCGCAGACGGCAGCCCATTTAATTCTCCTTGTCTATCATGCGGGCCCCGCCCTACCCCGGATCGTCAAGCGTGACCTCTTCAAGGTCGTCATTCTGACGATCCTGACCTACGGCGCCGAGACCTGGACACTGACGCAGGAGCTGGAGCAACGACTCGACGGCATCGTCACCAAGATGCTGCGCAAGGCCCTTAACATCCCGGCCCTTTGGTTTGCACACCACCCCCAAGTCTGTGGGGGCTCCGCGTGTGACCGCGTATGGCATTCATAGCGATTCGGGCCGCAGTGCCCACACCCCTGTATAACTAGGACCCAGATAGCTTACACCATCAATTCCATCCCATGTTCCCCTCCCACTGAGGACTTATGCTCACGTGACGCAGTGCACGGGTTTATTAATTAATTAGTTAATTAATTAATTAATTAATTTTAATCATGCGCGCCAGCAGAATCGTGCCCATGCACCAGAACGGCGCCTGCTCGGCTGATCTCCTTCGAGGTCGAACACCACAAATGGACCAACATTGCCCCGGCCTATGCCATGGCCTGCATCTTTTACGGTGACTGCGCCTCGCTTTACAACCTGTGCCTCCATGGATCTCCACAGCATCGATCGCCTCATCTACCCAGACGGCACATGGTGTCCCCTCACCTATGTGACGAATCCTACCAAACCCCTAAAACGCCCCCGCCTTCCGATCGAGCACCTCCTCCTCTGCTCACTTCTCATGCATGTGCTCGGACGGCGAGACGATCTGGGCTCCTTCCATTTCCGTACCCACATTCCGCTCCATCCTTCAGGAAGCCCTCTAGAAGCACGTGACACCCCTTGCTGCAGACGTGGCAACAATTGGCAGCACGTTGGCTTCTTCTGAGCTCGGACCTCACCTTTCTGCCACCATCGCCTCCACGGCTCCACCTCCACCCTCATCCTCGCCTCCACATCCACTAGCTGCCGCCTCCACCTCCACCGCCGACATCAAAGCCCAGCTCCTCGCCATCGACCAGCGCCTCCACGACCACACCATCGCCATTGAGTGCCTGCAACACACTGCAGGCCTCATGCACCGCCCAGACGGTGAAGGACATCGCTGTCCAGCCGGCATCTGCTCACCCCTCAGTGTCAGCGATGCTCCTTCCTCCCGGCCAGACCTGGGCGGACTTGCTCAATTAAGCACCACACCACCACCACCACCGCCACCATCGCGGCACAGCTCAAGCAAGAAGCCGGCCCTCGACCTCAGCGCCCAGCGCAGCCAGAATGTCATCGTCAAGCACTTCGACCAGCCGGCAGATGATACCTCGATCGGCGACTCTTCTCACGGCATTATTGCCCCCCTGGCACGCGCGACATTATTGCCCCCATGCAACTCACTGGTGAGCTGCGGATGTCAGCTGCTCGCCTTCCCCGCGCGCGAGGTAAGCCAGGCTGGCGCCAGCTAGGCTCCCGTGCTCCTCAACTTTTAAGTGCATGGCGGATAAGCTGTAGTTCCTTGAATGCCGCAAGAAGCTCTCGAGGACTCGCTACACGCTGTACGACGACTTGACCCTGGCTCAGCAACAACGACGACGCGAGCTATATGGCCGACCTACCTTCAGCTCCGGCAGAGCGCAGGGGGGAAACCGGTGTACTGGAGGGGGGACGTACGTCATATCCACGTCGACCCACAAGGCCTCCATGCAGGGCAGGCACCCCCTGCATGCCACGGCCAGCTACATGCAACCACAGTCCACGGAATATAGCAGTAGTGTAGATTAGTAAGGCTTAGCCTAGCACGTGGCCTACGCGCATGTGCATGCGCCCATAATGGCCCTCCATGGATGATGCCTTAATTAAGAATTTAGCCACGCCCTGCCTATAATGGGACTCCCCATGGATGATGCATTGAATTTAGCCAAGCTCTGCCTATGCAGAGAGTCACTCTCTGTCGAGAAGCCATCTGCCCTAGCCTTTGTATCAAGGAGACAACCATGATTTGTATATATAGCCATCATGATCTTCCCACCTCCGGTCGGCACCCCTAGGTGCCTGAATACAGTGGTCAGTGGTGTGCAGGTGCCCTTAATGTGCACCCAGAGCAGGTGTAGTTTACATCCCTACCCTTGCAGGAAGTAGCCTAGCATGTCTTAAAAGCCATATGCCCCAAGCTTCTCAGGGATATGTGCCACATATACTCCCAACGGAGTTCTGTTCCTTGCAATAAATTAATTAATTATTGATTAAAGAATAAACTCTTGGCGTGCATGGCGCTGCCAGCTAGTGCGATCCACTGCAGGGCGCCGGCTACCGCCTGCCCCATCCATGGGCCAATTAAGGGTGGGCCCCCTCCAGTGGTCCTCACCTTCAGCGACATCACAGCCCGGATTCGGTTCCTCTCTCGCCGTAAGAAGCTGGTGAACACCTCCTGGTCGCTTGACGACGACCTGCAACGCCAGCCCAGCAGCAGCAACGCCGTGATCAGTGGCCCGACTACATCCGCCACAAGACCAACCCCGGGAAGCCGGCCCAAGTGTACTGGCAGGGCGCACAACCTCCTGGTCGCGTTCTGTTCCTTGCAATAAATTAATTAAATCTGAATAAACTCTTGGCGTGCATGGCGCTGCCAGGTGCGATCCACTGCAGGGCGCCGGCCTACCGCCTGGCAGCCCCATCCACAGGCCAAGGATGGGCCCCCTCCAGTGGTCCTCACCTTCAGCGACATCACAGCCCGAGTTCGGTTCCTCTCTCGCCGCAAGAAGCTGGTGCCACACCTCCTGGTCGCTTGACGACGACCTGACGCCAGCCCATGCAGCAGCAGCAACGTACGCCGCGATCAGTGGCCCGACTACATCCGCCACAAGACCAACCCCGAGAAGCCCCACCAAGTGTACTGGCGGGGCGGGGACCTTTATGTCAACAAGAAACTGCATGTGGAAGCCCCGGCCCCCGGGCTCCCCCGGGATAGAGCGAGCTAGTTGCATGTCTAGATGGGGGCAATCGATTATGGGATAGCTTAAGTAGGCATTACAGCACTTGAAATGATATTAGCGCACAGCGTTATAGTACCTTCAATTAGCTCTGGCACCTTGTGGTAATCAGCTTGCGCCTTATCCAACGTCTTAGTGAGCCCATTCACCTCACCTTTGTAGCATAAGCTATGCGTCAGCCTACCTATGGTATAGCACTGGTTGTATTGCACCCACAGTGCTGCGCCCCAGCATGCACCATGCTGTGGAGAGAGCGCTCTGTGGCCTGCCCACTTGCGGCAGTGATCGAGAAGCTAGGGCGCCCTCCCTCCTTCTCGCTGTGTTTATAGGGTTGAAGGTAACTTCCTTTACTCTGTATCGGCACCCACGTGACGCAGTCACGTGCTTATTAGTTAGTTAATTAATTAGTTAATTAATCATGCGGGTGCGGAGTACAGATAGTGCCAGGAGCCCTGCATCCTCAAGCCATTGTGTCACATAGGTCTGGGTCGCGCCGCGTCGGTGCAGTAATACAGCGTAAATTTACAACCATGTCCAACTGTGCGCCTGTAGTGCATGTCCTGGGGCATCTTGAAAATTAAATTACAAATCAAATTAAATTATAACATGCCTCCGTTGGGAGATCATGTAGCACATATTCCATGATGGGGCCGGGGTGGAGTGGAGGAAGCCGCGTAATCGAACTAACCTAACTCTAAGCTATCTAGTCTAGAAAAGCCTAACTACACTACTCATCCAAACGCCTCCTCCTCTTGGGGGGAGGTGGCTTGCCCACAGGGTCTGGCGTGTGAGCCTTAATTAATTGACAATCTTCTGCCACCGCGTCTTGTTCTGCATGGCGGTCCAAAGAAGGGAGAGAGAGTGGATGCGGTGTTCAAACTGGGCTGGGACGACTAGGTCGGCCATGCAGCAACATCTGGGTGTAGTTCGCGGCAGGTTTACCTACCTTTTGGGGAATGCCCTTGGGGCCAGGCCAGGTCAGAATGTGCCGCCCTGGCTGGCCAAGCCGCTGGGGGCCTGCCAGACCAAGGGCGGTGTCGACCTGGCTGGTGCGAGCAAGGTGTCCTACAAATGCTATCCTACGCTGTCTGATCTCGTCCGAAATACGAGGCATACCATGATACAAAGACTCTTAGAATGACGGGCGCTTGGAAAACCCTACGTTAAGGACCTGTCGGAGCATCCTGTAAACCGTGCCGTTGAGCTTAGCTGCCAACTGGTGTGGGTGTGAGTGTCCACGCCTCGGCGCCATACGTGAGCACCGTGAGGACGAGGACCTTGCATGAAGAGCATGCCATGCATGCGCTTGCGGTGCTCGCCCAGGCCCTTCGAGCGCCAGTAGGTGTTGAGCGAACGGAGCCTGGCCCAGGCCAGGCCGATGCGGGTGTCCACATCGTCTGCAGCGTCAGGGAGCCAACTCCCCAACAGTTTGAAGCGATCGCGGAACGGGACCTCCGTCCCGTCGAGGAGCAGGCGCGGCAGCGGTGGTGTACTGGAGGCCCCAATCACCATCGCCTCTGACAGTTTTGACACTAATCTCCAACCTGGGGCATCTGGATGTTAATAGTAGTAATAGTTACCGTTGCTGGATTTTCATTTACTCACTCACGAACATTATTATTCATTTCATTGAGCACATATCCTCAAAGGCGGCACCATCTGAAAACCGTGGGAGTTCAGGTGCATGCAAGTGTGTCTTGTGCGGCATGCAGCGATCAAAGAGCACTTTATGGTCCGCGCGCATCTGCCCTAGAGGGCTAATGTCAATCTCACGACATGACAGAAAGCCTCCCCATCATGGCTATATTAATTAATTAATTAATTAGACTCGTGCTCCCGTTGGGGAGTCACGGAGCATTAACCCCGATGGATGGATGGATGGGTGCAAACATTCCTACCGGTCTAATCTATCTACGTTGGCTACATACTACATCTATCTAACGGCATTCTAACTACAACATCTATCTAGTGTCTAGGCAGCCGCAAGCTGCCCTAGGGGGAGCTATCTGGCGTGCCTCCCGCGGGATTGCACACGCGGGCGCTTCCCCACTGGCTGGGGGGGGCTCGTTGTCCTCTATGACCTGGGCCCATGCACTTGGCCTTGTCCATCATCTTCTTCCAAATCACGGAGAGGCCTAGGCCCCCCATGTCCTCTACTAGCTGTTCTTTGAAGGTGCGGGCCTTGCGGCGTCTAACATCACTGGGCCCAGACTGACGTCAGGAGGTGCCGGCCAGGCTGGGCTGGTCGCAGTCCTGCGGGGGGGCCACGTGAGGTGTCTACCTGGTTGGTGCGAGCTAGGTGCCCTACTAGCTGCAGGCGGCGTTGCTTAATGGTGCTGGTGATATAGGACATGCCCTGGTACAGGTCCTCATTGCGGACATGAGCAGCATAGCCTACTCTGAAAATGGAACGCAGCATGCTGGTGACCGCGCCGTCCAGCTTGCGGGCCAGGTCGGCGGTGAGGGTCCACGTCTCGGCGCCATACGTGAGAACAGGAAGGTCCGACGAGGACCTTGAACAGATCCTGTTTCTCGATCTTGCCCAGGGGCTTGCGCCACAGGGCCCGGTACTGGCGTAAAGCGTGCCAGGCGAGGGAGATGCGATGGTCCACATCAACCTCGCAGCTAGGGAGCAGGCTGCCCAGCAGCTTAACGCGGTCCCGATACAGGACTCGAGAGCCGTCTAGGAGATAGAGGGGCGGCGCTGAGGTGGTGAGCCCAACCGCCAGGGCCTCTGTCTTCTTGCTGACCTCAAGCCCCACTGCACGGGCCTCGAGAGCCAGGCAGTCAAGCCATGTCTGCACGTGCTCAGTGTCCTCGAAGAGGGTGGTGTCGTCTGCGTAAATGATGTCTGCTAGCCGAATCTCCGTGTCCGCACCGCCATGCCAGAATTTGTTAGCAACCTGCACTCCTGGTTCCCTGCCCACGATGCGGGCAAATCGCTTGCGCGCCTGAATCATTACGTATTCGACAACAATAATGAACAGGTAGGGCGACAGCACGCAGCCCTGCCACACACCCTTCTGTAAAGGGCATGGGGGCGTGGTCCCGTAAGAAGTGCGCACCGAAGTGGTGGACCCTTCATACAGGTTGCGGATGACAGCAATCAGGGGGCGGGGGATCCGGAACAACTCGAGGATGTCCCAAAGCGCAGGCCAGAAAACCGAATCGAAGGCTTTGATGAAGTCCACCAGCACAAGGTGCAAAGGGGACTCACCAGGCTGAAGGCGTTGCAGTTCCTCCACCAGTCGGCGAGTAGCGAAGAGCGCCTGTACTGTGTTGCGACCTGAACGGAAGCCGTGCTGAGTCTCGCTGAGGTGACCGTCCAGGGCCGTGCGCAGGCGGTTCAGGATGAGCCGCATAAGAAGCTTGAGGGGGGCACTTTGAATGCACACCCCTCTGTAGTTGCCGGGGTCGGCAGGCGACCCCTTGTTCTTGTACAGCATCGTGCGAAAACTGTGTTGCCAGGCCGCTGGAGGTGGTTGCGACGACAGCAGAAGGCGGTTGCAGATGTCCCGGAAGAGCAGCATAACACCTGTGTCCTCGAATTCGGCTGCAAGTTTTACAACTGCGGCCGGAATCTCGTCAGAGCCGGTGGCTGCGTCATAACGCAGGCGCTGGACCGCCTCCGTGACCTCGCGAGAGGTGAAAGGAGGCATGTCAGACGGGTCGCCAAGTGGGCCGACCAGCGGGGGGACTAGGTAGTCCGCCGCTGACCTAGGCGGGGCCGGGGGCCCAGCGGGGCCGGCCAGGGCGGCCGGGCGGGCGGCGGCGGCTGGGAGCAGGGGTGGGGGCGGCGCAGCTGTCCCCACGACCTCGGCCGTGGCCGTGGCCCAGGTACGAAGCCGCTTGGCTGGGGCGCCGGGGACGTCGTGGCGGTGGGGCCGGCCGAGGCCGTCCGGGTGCCCGAGGCGCTTGTACCAGAACCAGGCCCCCTTGCCGTCGTGCTTCTGCTGGCAGCTGCGCAGGTCCTTGACCATCTGCTGAGCATCTGCCTTCTCAGCCTGCTCGTAGGCGGCCCTCAGAGCTGCTTGCAGCCCAGGTTTGGCGATCGGATCTCTGTTGCGGCGGAGCATCTGCCTGGCGGCGACCACTGTCGGTGCGTGACGGTGGACAGCAAGCTGCCGACGCGGAGGCAAGGTGGGGAGGGTGCGGGCAGCCAGGCGATACTTGGCGGCGACACCACGGAGGATCACTGAAATATCCCCCGGCGGCGGAATGGCGTGTAACTGCTGTCGGCTGCCCCCGGCGTCGAATACGGCCAGGAAATCATCCCTGTGCGACATAGCGGCCTGCTCTGCTGCTGACATCTTGTCGGCATCCTTCAGCACAATCCGGAGCACTTTCAGATCTGGCTGAGGTGCCAGCTGTCGCGACGGTTTCACCCCAGGAAACCGCAATCTGATGCGAGCGAGCACGAGACGATGATCAGATTCCACCGTGCTGACAGAATCTTGCAGGACGCGAGCATCGACAACTGAGGGGCGCTGAGCCCGACGTACGCAGACATAATCAAGGCACACCACCCGATCCGACGGCCCAAAAAAGGTGGCCAGCTGCTCAGCGGGGCGTGCGAAAGAAGCATTGCATGCAACCAGCGCAGATTCTGCCAGCAGATTCGCAAATAAAGGCGTGTTACCGTTGGCTGTCGTGTTGGTTGGGGAATACTGAGCGCCCCCAGTGCCAACTGGCAGCGTGGCGTTGGCGTCGAGCAGCATAACCAGGAAGTGCCGAGCTGGGATGTTGGCCTCCTCCTCCTTGAGGGCGTCGAAGAAGGCCTCACGTTCCGCCTGAGCTCGACCCGCATGTGGTGCATATCCCACGATAACGGTTAGCGTGTGGTGTGAATGGCCCTCAGTGGCCGAAAAAGTGGCCACTAGCACACGCGGGGACCGCAGCACGATGGACTGGAGCTGCTCTGATGCTGCCGGCGAGCACAAGAGGCCCACACCACCTTGGCCCGGCGCGTCGCCGCCACCATAGTGGAACCGCCAGCCTGCCGCAGGTCGTCGACCAGCAGACCGTTGACCGCGTGCTGAGGGTCAACGGTGCGTCGGTGCTCCTGGACTCCAAGAACAGCGATCTTGTTGTCGGCGCACAGGGCGATCAGCTCGTCGACGCGTTGGCGTGCTGGGGTGCCGCCGCTCGTAGAAGGATCTGCAGGGAGGGTGCGCACGTTAAAACTTGCAATACCAAGAATGGGCCGTTGCCCTATTAGCGGGGGGGTGGGGGTGGGGGTGGGGGTGGAGAAGGGTAGTGCTGGAGGTGGGGGTGGGGGGGGGGGGGGGGGGAGGGGGAGGGTGGCGATTGGGGTTAATGCTTGTCAACGCATGGAGGCTTTCTTTCAGGACGGATATGCGTCGTCTCCGTCCTGGCTGGGGTCGCCGGCGTGTCGACTGGGCCTCATCCCGCTCAAGGCGGGCTAGGAGGCGTGTGAGGCTGGTAAATTGGCGGGAAGGTTGACCGTGGCGTGCCTGGCGACCTTGCATCCTGATCATGCTCGCACGGTGCGACATGAGGATGGAAAGGGGCTTGTTTATAAAGGCTGTGCCCAAAGCCTATTGTACCGCGAGGCCGCGAGGGTGTGCCCTTACCGGGCGCCATCCATACCCGGGACGTGCGTAGACGATGATGACGCAGCTGGGGCGGGCCTGGGTACGGCCCGACTTGTGCCGCTTGTTAGGAGCCTGCGCCTCCGTGCGCTGGCCGTTGATGAATAGCACGGGGGTGTCGTGGACGAGGCGGACGTAGACCTTCTGGCCTCGTGCCTGGCCTTGATCGCCACGTCGCTGCCCAGCAGACCATTCTTGATGACTAGCTGGGCCGGTGAGAGGAGGTCGTCGAGGCTCGGCGCGTTTCTCCCGCCTAGGAGCTTGCGGGCCTGGAGTACCTTCACCTTGCTGGCCACATTCGCAAAGGTCACCCGGATGGGGCCAGGCTGGCCCGCCATCCAGGCTGCCGACTCAATGCGGATGCGTTCGTTGCCCAGTTGCAGCCGCCCACGATGAGGCTGTGGTACAGGCGTTGCGCTAGCATCAGGTCCGTTTCAGGCTGCTGTGCGACCTGGAAATACCGGACCACTATACTGCGTGAGCGCAGGTCCTCCTCGATAGCAGTCTTGTGGGCTGCAGCCCCCCTGCGTGCGGCATCCTCCATCAGGTTGGCAATGTCCGTCTGTTTGACCATGTTAGCGTAGCTGGTGGCCGGTGCGGGGGCGGCTGGTTGGGGCGGGCTGGTCAGGGCGGCCTTGACCTCGGCAATGCTGGAGCGGAGCTCAGCAGTGTCTTGACGGATAGCGGTGGACAAGGCGCCGAGTTGGGCAGCCATGTCTGCGACTTTCTTATTGAGCTTGTGCAGGTCTGCTGCTTCCGGGGAAGCATCGGGGGTGTTGGCGGTGCCGTGCTCGGCGTCCTCGAAAGCGGCAAAGAGTGCCCGGAGGCAAGGGGCCTGCGCGTGGCTCAAGAAAACAGAAAGTCGAAGCTGTGGCTCGTCCAATTCGGCGAGCTCGTTCACTGGAATGGTCCCGCCAGACGCATAAGGAAAATATATCTCCTTGCCGGTGTCGTGCAGGTGGCGCAGGATAGCCTGCGCCTGCTCGGCGGTAAGCGAAAAGAACCGCTGCTCGTCGACAACCTGGCCAGGCATGAAGGATGCTGGGTCGAACTCAGCGTCGTTAGCGTCGTCGTCGTCGTCGTCCATGGCGTCGTCAATGGGGGTGTCTTTGGAAGACGATGGCGGGGGGATCTGGCTCTCCATCTCGTCGGCTGGGGTGTAGCAAACCCGCTTGGAGGAGGCGGTAATGGCGGCCGCGTTTGCCTGGGGCTGCGTCGCAATGGTTTCCGCATATGCAATTAGTTGCGTAATCGTGTTGGGCGCTGAAGCCTCCCTCTCGGAGAGAGAAGGGGAGGCGGTTGACGGAGTTTCTGCCACTGATAGCTGGTTCCGGAAAATTACGAACCCTGCCTGTGCTGCGTTTTATGATATTGCGCTAAATCTTGGGCGATGGCGGCTGAAAATTATATCATCGTGTTCGTCATTAAAAGGCCATGGCTATATGGTTGGGGCATGATGCAGACGATATTTGTAACATTCGTGTAATTATTTTACTAACGAACTTGGCATAGTACTCCGTGGCATGCCCGGCCATGCGCATGACACGCAAGTACTAACTTACTCTCCATGGCCACAGATCTGTGAAAACGGGCACAAAACATGCTAGCCAGGTGCCTATCTGTACATGGGTGGCCTTTAGCTGGCATGACAGCAGTCTGATGGTCCCCCAAGGCCTCGATGCACACTCCTTGTAAGAGGTGCCTGCTGCATGAATTAATCAATTAGTCTCGTGTCCCCGTTAGGGGACCACGGAGCACTGAATTCCCCAATTTGAGATATAGTGGACGTCTCCACAAGACGTCACTATGGACATGTATGTCCACAGCTAGTCTAAAATATGGGCCTGCTGCATACAAATACGCTAAGACTGTGTGAGTGCAATTGTCAATGATGCCTGTGAAGTAACCTCACAGTCTAGTTACCCTAGGAGGGTACAAGTTTGCCTCGAACAGGCAAACTTGTACGGCAGTGTCAACGGTCACCATGTTGTCCAGCCGGATGCAGGGAGGCTAGAAAGATGGGTGCTCCTCATTGTAAACCGCCGTCTCCTGCTCCGATGTGCGGTACTCGCTGAACTGCCCCTGGTCTAGCTCTAACATCTCCCCCGTTTTAAGGTTCTGGTAGCGGCTGAACTTGCAGTCCGACTCCAGCAGGCCCGACACCGCATAGTCCGACACGCGACCCACGAAGGAGCCCTCACCCGAGGGGGAGCGGTTGAGCAGCTTGACCCCGTCGCAGGAACTGCGGGCATAGGTTTGGCCTGCAGGGAGGCAACCGTGATTTCCCACACAAGCATGCCCGCACACAGACACAATGCGGATGAGGTATCGATCCATGAAAGGGACTCGTGCCCCATCCCTGATTAATGTTGTAACTGGGAATATGCTCTCTGCATGCCGCTGGTTGTCAAGGAGACAACCAGCACGCACCAACATGTTCAAATATACAGCACGCGCATTAAAGGAAAACACGAAGCTATTCCTGCAGCGTTCGCCCAGGGTACATGCCAACCAGATGTATTTGGAATGTGTCAGGATTTTGATGCAAGGGAAGAGTAACAAGTTACATCAACATCACTCCTTTCCGGCAGAAATGGTGCCAAATTATCTCAAAATACTAACACCAAGTTATCACACCATGAGAGCATAGTGCTAAAGAATTGAAACTCAAACCACAGCAGATTCACTAACCTAGCAGTCCGTGTACTTTACTGCTGAAGCTCAAGAACTTGAATGCCACGTTCAGCTGCAGGCACGAGGCAGCAACAAGAAAACACGGCCCAGTGCCCAGACCATGTTAAGTCAACTCCAAACCAAGGCATGCCAGGAAACACAATCAGCTCGTTGCATGCCATGGCAGACACGGAGACATAGCAACCAAACCCAAGTAGAACCTAAGTGTGCATCATGCGTGTTGATTAAAGGCGCACTGAGCCACCCTACCATGATGCGGGCACGGAAGACATGAGGCTCACACACCCTGGTCCACACCCTGGCGATGACAAATGTTCATGCGGGAAAAAAACTCCATGCCGAGTCAAACGAGAGTTACCAACCAGTTTTCTCGGCCTCTTGACACCATAACCAAGTTGCCCATGTTTCACACTGATCGACCAAATTTAACGATGACACCGTAACCACCGGCTACCCTCTCAGCCACTCACAAAGTTCCTGCCCGGCCCGCTGCCAGGTCGCCACGTAGACGCGGCCACCACAGCAATGTGTGCAAACACCATGCCGTCAACAGACAGCTCCACATGCCCCTTCTTGCGCAGCACGCTCAGCCCCAGCGTGCGTGTGGTGCGAGAGCCCACACGCGGAGGCATGACCTTGCCGTTGACGATCACCGTACCCTGCGGGGTGGATGCCAGCAGAGACAGCAGTATCGGGGCAACAACGGGAAGAATAATGGGGTGGTGTGTTACTTCAGTGACGGCAGGCTCGTGCGCAAGACATCCCGATGCTCTTGGCCCGTGCTTGGACGGCGAGGCGTGGTTGAAGTGAGAGCATCTAGACGTGGTTGAGGTGAGAGCATCCAGACGTGGTTGAGGTGAGAGAATACACAGGTGCTTGAGGTGAGAGCATCCACCATTGGCTAATCTGGCTTGCAAGAACAGACAGCACCCCCAGGCATAGATGCTGGAGCTTGTGTCGTGATCAGATCCATGGACAGGCAGACGCGGTGGAAGCTGCCTCTGCTCCGCGCTACCCACAAGAGCGAGCCAACCCGAGAAGGAAGAGTCCGTGGTCCACGCTTGGCTGCACGCATGGCTGCCGCGCAATCCGTATCGTACCCCACAAGGGAATTAGGCACCGTGCATGATGGGCCACATGCTTAGGGCTCTGGAGTCCAGCCCCCTGAGGAACAAGTGGTCGTCCTTGCAAAGCCCAGGCATCCGCCCACGCATGTGCATGTACCCTAGGATACCGGCCAATGCATATTAATAAGCCAACCAGCGCAGGCCTGACGTCGGGAAGATGTAGACCATGGGAGCTCGAGCCTCCCTTTATCCCCCCCCCCCAGTGTATGACAACTCCCATATGGCCCCGCACCACGGCACACCACGGCACCTCAATCGCAGATTATGTTAATTATAGATATGGTGGACTCACATGTGCATCGTCGAGCGCTCGGGTGGGCAAGGACACGGAGGATACCACCACGCGATGGGGCCCGAACAGGAGGCCGACGGCGCGCACCCACTGGGGGACCAGGCATGGGAGGATGTGCCGTGGGGACCAGGCATGGGAGGATTTGCGGTAGGGACCAGGCATGGGAGGATGTGCGGTGGGGACCAGGCATGGGAGGATGTGCGGTGGGGTCCAGGCATGGGAGGATGTACGGTGGGGTCCAGGCATGGGAGGATGTGCGGTGGGGACCAGGCATGGGAAGATGTACGGTGGGGACCAGGCATGGGAGGATGTGCGGTGGGGACCAGGCATGGGAGCATGTGCGGTGGGGACCAGGCATGGGAGGATGTGCGGTGGGGACCAGGCATGGGAGCATGTGCGGTGGGGACCAGGCATGGGAGGATGTACGGTGGGGACCAGGCATGGGAGGATGTGCGGTGGGGACCAGGCATGGGAGGATGTGCGGTGGGGACCAGGCATGGGAGCATGTGCGGTGGGGACCAGGCATGGGAGGATGTGCGGTAGGGACCAGGCATGGGAGGATGTGCGGTGGGGACCAGGCATGGGAGGATGTGCGGTGGGGTCCAGGCATGGGAGGATGTACGGTGGGGTCCAGGCATGGGAGGATGTGCGGTGGGGACCAGGCATGGGAGGATGTGCGGTGGGGACCAGGCATGGGAGGATGTGCGGTGGGGTCCAGGCATGGGAGGATGTACGGTGGGGTCCAGGCATGGGAGGATGTGCGGTGGGGTCCAGGCATGGGAGGATGTGCGGTGGGGACCAGGCATGGGAGGATGTGCGGTGGGGACCAGGCATGGGAGGATGTGCGGTGGGGACCAGGCATGGGAGGATGTGCCGTGGGGACCAGGCATGGGAGGATGTGCGGTGGGGACCAGGCATGGGAGGATGTGCGGTGGGGTCCAGGCATGGGAGGATGTGCGGTGGGGACCAGGCATGGGAGGATGTACGGTGGGGACCAGGCATGGGAGGATGTGCGGTGGGGTCCAGGCATGGGAGGATGTGCGGTGGGGACCAGGCATGGGAGGATGTGCCGTGGGGACCAGGCATGGGAGGATGTGCGGTGGGGACCAGGCATGGGAGGATTTGCGGTAGGGACCAGGCATGGGAGCATGTGCGGTGGGGACCAGGCATGGGAAGATGTACGGTGGGGTCCAGGCATGGGAGGATGTGCGGTGGGGACCAGGCATGGGAGGATGTGCGGTGGGGTCCAGGCATGGGAGGATGTGCGGTGGGGACCAGGCATGGGAGCATGTGCGGTGGGGACCAGGCATGGGAAGATGTACGGTGGGGTCCAGGCATGGGAGGATGTGCGGTGGGGACCAGGCATGGGAGGATGTGCGGTGGGGACCAGGCATGGGAGGATGTGCCGTGGGGACCAGGCATGGGAGGATGTGCGGTGGGGACCAGGCATGGGAGGATGTGCCGTGGGGACCAGGCATGGGAGGATGTACGGTGGGGTCCAGGCATGGGAGGATGTGCGGTGGGGACCAGGCATGGGAGGATGTGCGGTGGGGACCAGGCATGGGAGGATGTGCGGTGGGGTCCAGGCATGGGAGGATGTACGGTGGGGACCAGGCATGGGAAGATGTACGGTGGGGTCCAGGCATGGGAGGATGTGCGGTGGGGACCAGGCATGGGAGGATGTGCGGTGGGGACCAGCCATGGGAGCATGTGCGGTGGGGACCAGGCATGGGAGGATGTGCGGTGGGGACCAGGCATGGGAGGATGTGCGGTGGGGTCCAGGCATGGGAGGATGTGCGGTGGGGTCCAGGCATGGGAGGATGTACGGTGGGGTCCAGGCATGGGAGGATGTGCGGTGGGGACCAGGCATGGGAGGATGTGCCGTGGGGACCAGGCATGGGAGGATGTGCGGTGGGGTCCAGGCATGGGAAGATGTACGGTGGGGTCCAGGCATGGGAGGATGTGCGGTGGGGACCAGGCATGGGAGGATGTGCGGTGGGGACCAGGCATGGGAGGATGTGCGGTGGGGACCAGGCATGGGAGGATGTACGGTGGGGTCCAGGCATGGGAGGATGTGCGGTGGGGTCCAGGCATGGGAGGATGTGCGGTGGGGACCAGGCATGGGAGGATGTGCGGTGGGGACCAGGCATGGGAGGATGTGCGGTGGGGACCAGGCATGGGAGGATGTGCGTTGGGGACCAGGCATGGGAGGATGTGCGGTGGGGACCAGGCATGGGAGGATGTGCGGTGGGGACCAGGCATGGGAGGATGTGCGGTGGGGACCAGGCATGGGAGGATGTGCGGTGGGGACCAGGCATGGGAGGATGTGCGGTGGGGACCAGGCATGGGAGGATGTGCGGTGGGGACCAGGCATGGGAGCATGTGCGGTGGGGTCCAGGCATGGGAGGATGTGCGGTGGGGACCAGGCATGGGAGGATGTGCGGTGGGGACCAGGCATGGGAGGATGTGCGGTGGGGACCAGGCATGGGAGGATGTGCGTTGGGGACCAGGCATGGGAGGATGTGCGGTGGGGTCCAGGCATGGGAGGATGTGCGGTGGGGACCAGGCATGGGAGGATGTGCGGTGGGGACCAGGCATGGGAGGATGTGCGGTGGGGACCAGGCATGGGAGGATGTGCGGTGGGGACCAGGCATGGGAGGATGTGCGGTGGGGACCAGGCATGGGAGGATGTGCGGTGGGGACCAGGCATGGGAGGATGTACGGTGGGGACCAGGCATGGGAGGATGTGCGGTGGGGTCCAGGCATGGGAGCATGTGCGGTGGGGACCAGGCATGGGAAGATGTACGGTGGGGTCCAGGCATGGGAGGATGTGCGGTGGGGACCAGGCATGGGAGGATGTGCGGTGGGGACCAGGCATGGGAGGATGTGCGGTGGGGACCAGGCATGGGAGGATGTACGGTGGGGACCAGGCATGGGAAGATGTACGGTGGGGTCCAGGCATGGGAGGATGTGCGGTGGGGACCAGGCATGGGAGGATGTGCGGTGGGGACCAGGCATGGGAGGATGTGCGGTGGGGACCAGGCATGGGAGGATGTGCGGTGGGGACCAGGCATGGGAGGATGTGCGGTGGGGACCAGGCATGGGAGCATGTGCGGTGGGGACCAGGCATGGGAGCATGTGCGGTGGGGTCCAGGCATGGGAGGATGTGCGGTGGGGACCAGGCATGGGAGGATGTGCGGTGGGGACCAGGCATGGGAGGATGTGCGGTGGGGACCAGGCATGGGAGGATGTGCGGTGGGGACCAGGCATGGGAGGATGTGCGGTGGGGACCAGGCATGGGAGGATGTGCGGTGGGGACCAGGCATGGGAGGATGTGCGGTGGGAGCAGAGCGGTAGGGTGACGCGGGGCAGGAGGCACGGATGAGCAATGATGGGAATTATCCACATTCCATTGTGTGTGTGGTGGGAGCCAGGCGCAGGGTTGGGTGAGGTGCACGCATCATGTAAGGCGCACATTATAATGAGTAGAATACAAAAGATAGGAGAGTACATAAGTAGGGGGATGCGGGCAAAAAAGCAGGGCACATATGGCGACCAACAAAGGGAGGCAGCAAAAGGGTCTTAGAAACACCGTGGAACACAGGGTGCCAGTGATAGGGAACAAGGCAAGGGGCATATTATATTTACTGGAGTAGTATTCACTCAGGATGGGGATCGTGCCAGTGATAGGGAACAAGGCAAGGGGCATATTATATTTACTGGAGTAGTAATCACTCAGAATGGGGATAGTGCACACCAGCACACGGCACAAGAGCCATAGAAGCCAGTGGAGGGCTGACCGTGGGCCATCCCAGCGAGACGCCAACAGCAACGAAAGCATCTCGCTACAGGCAGAGTTTACGACGGGTGCAGTGGCACGGAGGGTAACAATTTCATTCATGAAGGGGGCTTTGTTGCACAAGCATAGACTGACAGCCCCCCCCCCACACAAAAAAAAAGGTGATGCAATGCACGTGGTACTGGATCCAGCAAACAAAAAGCAGGATAGGGAGGCCGCATCTAATGAGAAACCCAGCCTCTCGTGCCCATATGGGAAGGCTTCAAAACCTGGGTTGCTCTTTGAAAACTGAAGCTTGGTTTGCTTTCGACAAGAGCAACCGTTTTTACTTGCTGATGTCCATCCCAATCTCTCTATCACAAAACGCACTTGACGTGCTCACCAATCCGCTTGCTCGCAACTCCAAACTTGCGAAATGGATACCCAACAGGGACAAACCGCGCACCGTTGCATCCCGCCACATGCTCGTGCGATCATGAGTACTACCAATAATACCTAGTAATAGTACCTAGTAGTACCTATGCAGTTGTGCCTAGCAGTACCTACGCATGTCCGCGGCAGCGCCATGCGAGCTCTGGTACTGGACATGCCTTAAGCCATCCTTAAAACATCACGCGCGTGCGCAGTGAGCATGGCTTAAGTCCTTAAGCTCAGGCTTGAAAAGAAGGCATGAGAGGGGGGCATCCAAAGGGGGCCTATATGTGGGGCAGGGTATCGGGGGAGCCAGTGTTTCACACACTCCCATGCGAATGTGGTTATGGATTCACAGCCAGACCAGTCATGTGATGCACGTGCTAGCCACACATCTGCACGCAGGGCCACGCACCATCCGGCCGTCCGACCCGTCCACCTCCATCAGCTCCGCGTTGATGTGCAGGTACGGGTCGGAGATGAGCGTGACGATGGCGCCCCCCATCGCGCGCAGGAGGAAGCGCTCCCTGCACGCGCCCTGGAAGCGCAGCTCTGACGCCATGAGCGGCAGGATACCTGGAGAGGGAGGGGGTGGGAAAGAGGGGGCCGAGGGATGGGGGGGTAGGGGGCGGGGGGGGAGAGGGTTCAGACATAACCACGGAAAATGGGTGTTGCCAAGAGCAAACGTTCAATCCATCTCACCAAGGAAGCGTTGAAGCCATCAGGCCACATTAGGCTGCAAGGTGTGCACAAGTGGGAACTCCTTGGTGACTGATACCTGAATGCACACGGACAGTCCGAAGGCACCACTGCCCAGATCTGACACTTCCACGGGATGGCTGTCACAAAGTTCAGCAGGTTTTTCCTACAAAGTTATGGGCGTCAGGATCAGGAGGGACTGGAAGGCTGCCATTGAAACAGCAGGATGGCCATCGCAGGAAAGACATGCATGGTGTCAAGTGGCAGTTGCCCATGACTGCATCTTACTAAAGGTTTTGCCGGTGACTTCAAGGCAGCTCGCCTGCACTTTCACATCAGCATGGCGAGGGAGAGCAACCCTGTAAAAGGGATCGCTCATGAAAGGCTATCCGTGTGAGGACACTCTCCGCGACGACCTACCAATCCCCCAAGAATAAAGCTTTCTCGACATCTGGGCTGGCCAACAAGCAAGCACCGCCTTGAGAAAAGAATGATGGCCACCGACTGGCACGCTGACCACCTTGATACACGCTCAGGGCAGTCCCTCATCTCCGATTATCAACGCATCATCAGCACACTGCACCTCCAGAATGTGCGCAATATGTACGTTGTCCAACTGTGTCCATGCTGGTGAACACACGGCAGGACCCGATGTGCAAGCCATACGCATGCTGCCCATTGGCCACTAGCAACCACCCCTTCACCATGGGTGTTTGCAAATGGGTGGCCTTACCCCCCCGCATTGCTTTACGGTAGCTGAAATACGTACCATTGCCGCGCACATTGCTGTCAATGTGTGCAAGCAGCCCAGTGTCTCACATTGCCCTACTGCCACCTGCCACACAGTTGCCCACTCACACTGAGGCTCCTCGCTCTCCGCGAACCGGCACGCGCCGCGCACGCACGTCCCTGGCGACACCTGGCACTGCTCCTGGGCGATGCACTCCCGGCCGGGGCATCCCCTCGTCGAGTGCACGCGCACGATGGCCGACCCGCTGTTGTCCACGTAGCAGCCATACACGCCGGCTTCCTTGCCGCATGTATCCGCCACGCCCAGGAACAGGCGGGTAGCCAGCCGGGGGACCACGAACCTGGCGCGGCGCATGGAGGTCAGACAGGGCAAATTTTCAACACTACATTGTCATAATTAAAAAAAAATACAAAAGTAATAGTAATACAAAAAGATATCATTAGACGCGATGCCATGCTCGGATTCGAGGGTAACGACCACCGCAGTAAGCAGTGCAGCCGCTGCCATTATCCCTGGGGCCACAGCTCCATATGAGAGTGCCCATTTTACAAGCCATGCAGGTGAGAGTGTCGTAACATGCTGCTTGCACCCACATGACCCAAGTTGGATGCAAATAAACCAGAAAGCCCAGGCAGCATACGGTGTGGTTGCTTGAAAAAGAAATCAACCAGGCATCCTCATGACCACAGATCGGGCCCCAATCGGACGCAACAGCGCCAACACAAGGGATGCCATGTGACGACATTGTGACGAGCATGTGGCCTAGTTTCAACTGCCAAGATGTACGGCACACCCATCTTCACTTTGGCAATTGGATACAAGGACGAGCGAAAAGCAAGAATACATGGCGCTCCTTGCGCTTATTCACAGAAAGCAAACCCAAGATTCACATCAACACGTACAAGACATACACGATGGCACGGCCCCTCAATTCACTTATCATTTATCACAGGACTCCTAGTGTACAGGGAACCTAACGATGCCATGGTTTTGTGTTGTATCCTTGTACAAATGATCAAAGAAAATGATCTCAAACACAAAAGATAGCATCATTTCATACTGGATGTATGTTCCGAGGAGAGCAGAGGCAGCATAAACACATACTCCTCATAGCATAGCTTCCATAGAAAAGCTCCTGCAAGCTTGCGCCACCACTCACCACTGCGGCCGCCCATGCATGCCTCCCCTATATTCGTACCGCCAGTCAGGCCCATGCCACCACTCACTGCTGCGGCCGCCCCGCGTCGTCCAGCCCGTCCCCAATGTAGAACACCTGCCCCAGTGAGATGTAGTAGAGCGTGCGGAAGGTGGAGCCGATGCCCTGCGGGCGGAAGTCCACCGTCGCGGGCTCTGTGATGCGTTCGCCCCCTGATGCTGGCGTCTCCGGGCCCAGGAACATGCCGACCAGCGCGCCGTGGGGCCTGCGGTGTGTGCCGATGTGTGTACATGCGTGTCCATGTGGATGACACATGTGGTGAGGGGGGCAGAGACCAGACGGCTTTTGAGAGAGAAAAACATGGGATGTTGAATGGAGAAGTACGCAGCTCTGCAAGCAGAAACAACATGTGAGTGGTAGACCGCAGAGGTTCCTCTGGGAAGGCATGCGCCTGAAGCAAGGGGGGAAGCAGCGTGTTGGAGGTGTTCATGAAGGGATTGAGCGCGGGCATGGAGGGGGAAGAGGGGTTGCAGGGAAGAACGAAATGCAACAAGAGCGCCGAGCAATGTCGTTAATAAATCAGCTCGACAACAACCCAGGCAACATGCAGAGCTGCCAACCTATCCATACAACAACCGTTTCGGTCATCGTGCGTGCGAGCAGCATGCGAGCAAAGAAAACAGAGCTATCGCAAACTGCTGTACATGCAATGTGTGCCACATCTTTATCTGCATACTAAAGTCCACGCCTCACCCCTGGTAGCCGCTGATGGTCACATTCGGCGGCTTCATGCCCGCTCCCGGCACGCTCACGTCGGCCATCAGCGGGTCGCCCCCCGCCACCAGCCGGCCCCCATCCAGGGTGGACATGCACAGCGTGGGGGTGCCCCGGGGGGTGACTGCAGCGCCAAACAGGCCGCTGTCCCCCCGCGCACGCCCAAAGCAGAATGCTGCCTCTCCCGTTAGGTTGAATGTAAGGATCTGGGGAGATAGAAAGGGATGAGGGGAGTAGACAAGGAGGCCAGATGTAGACAAGGGGGGCAGAAGGGGAGTCCGTCAGCCTATCAGAAGCATCAATCGCTCATGAGCGCTTGAAGCCATACCTACATCATGCAGAGATATAGGAACAAGAAAAGGTTGTCGACCATCGCCATCATGTGTTTGCATCTGACAAAGCAGCATAAGCCGCCTCTGTACATGATGGTGAAGATGGCGCCGGTTTGACAAAAGTACTTTCTTCAACACAATTACACTTCTGGTTGAGTTGTTCCAAAAGAAAACAGCGTCACTACGTGAAAATTAGGGAGCTAGCGTAAAGCAATCCCCATTCCACGCTATGGCCAACATGCTGACATACGTCTCAGGTATCCCTCATTTGCTAAGGTTGCAGCAAACAGCAGCAAAGGCACCCACCTCAGGCACGTCCCCTCCACACACAGGGATGGCTTTAGGGATGCTCTCGGGCCGCCATGGCGCGCTACCGGGACCATACCCGGTGAGGTCACCGCGGGGAATGGGCCACACCGCTAGCTCCTGCGCGCTGGCGTCCACCGCTGGGGAAGCAAGGGTCCGTTGGGCGTGGTGGCAAGGCAAGAACATGGGTGTGGTGTCATGGAAAAACCATGGGCATGTTGCAAGGCAGGGGCCATGGGTGTTGGTGACCAGGGTGCGTCAAGGAGGAAGTGGAGTAAATGGAAGCCATACGCCGTGTTACTGCAAACAATTTGGTTTGAATCCATCATGGGTAGGCTAGGGCTCATGTTCAACTCAGACCATGCAATAACGATAGTGTGCAAATGGTAGCATGCCACGGCCTACTGCCCCAGTCCCACAGATGGCATTACCAACACAGCATGTCCGTCCAACCATGACATGTCCGACCACATTATGTCCGACCATCGACTGCATTTGGACCAGGCACCTTCATATAGATTAGCTCCTTTGAGATAACTCAGATAAAGGTTGCAGCCCACCAGGTATACTGGTAATGATGGTGTGGTAGAAATAGTGTGGGAGCCAGACACTGCACCTTGCAATAATTTCATGCCTACAAACGAACCTTTCCCAGCCAAGCTGCTAGGCGATTGGGGTATAGTGCCAGCTCGTGCTGCGTGTATCTTCTAATTCTATGACAAAGTTAGATATCTCACATTCCTCTGTCTGTCTTATCCAGGTGCATAGCAGGCAGAAGCTTACTAAACAACGTACTACTACACAGCTTACTAAACAATACGTTGCATATGACGCCGTGTGAGACTGCTACATTTCACGATGTGCTACATGTGAAGGAAAAGTTCATCGCTCCCGCCACAAAAGCGCACGAAGCACGTAAGGACGCACGGACTGCCCATGTTCTCTTCGCTCCCACAATTGCCATATGCACAAAACTTGATCGCCGTTAAAAGTTTGCCGAATATGGAATGTCCAGCAACAACAACGTTGCAATGGACGCGAGGGAAGGGGACTTTCGTAGGGTTACCTGGAACAGTGAGCTTGCCTTCCTGGCCAGCCAGAAAGATAACGTCCCTCGCTGTCACCAGGATACGGGTATCTGTATCCAGAACAATGCAAGTGGCCACAGAGCAAAGCGTTAATCGCCACGACATAGCGGCACCACGGGTAGCGGACTTGCAGAATGCCCTGTGACGTAATCGGCAAAGCTAGTTCTACGACCATTTAAAGACATGTATAGGTCTACCGCTGACCTGGTCCAGCAGGGCCACAAGGCTGAGTGGCCTGTCCGGCCGACTTGGATATCTGCAGAAGCAGCTGCAGCGTGCATAGCACCACAAGGTGGCACAGGCGACTCCCGGACATAACCGGTATTGTCCTTCCGGCGTCTAATTTTAGAAATCGCGTGCTTTCAGCCACTAGCTGTAGATAAACAAAGTTTAGCTATAGCCACATGACATTCTTCAGCACTTGCATTGTAATATTCAAATAATTTCGCATAGTAGTTGCATCCCCAAGGTTCCTGGTATAGGCGAGCAACCGTCATTTCTTTTCGCCTTTTAGACTGCGAGGATGCAAACAGTGACCAGTTGCCATTGTTTCGGGCGCTCTTACGTGCAGGTCAACAACATGACTGTGTCCATCGTCGCACTGTGTTCAGTCGATCATTCTAGTAAAAAAAATCCCGGATAGAATTCCAAACAGTCTATCCGCCAAGCAGTAAAGGTGAAAGCCTAGTGCATGAAATGCCAATAGCTGCTTAAACCACTTCGCACCGCGAGAACAAGGTTGACTAAATAACAAAATGTAATTGCTACCAGCCGTAGGTCATAATTCCACGTGCAACTTGTAACCAAGACGTAAGGGGATGGTCAGTTATGTCAGTTTGCCACTCGCCACTCGCCACTGCTGACGTCTGACACCGCGGACAACTAGTTATGCTGCCGGCTTAGCCTTGAGTGTGTTTGGCTGTTTGCACGTTTGCACTTAGCACAGGTTTGCACACAGCCACACACACCCATGCAACCCTGATGCAACACTAATTCTGATGTGCGTTGCGTACGCGTCGCCCACCGCACGTGCCAACTCGTTGCATGCCAGATGGCAATTTATTTGGCAGAGCTGCTGGATGATGATCGATGATACACCGCATTTTTCGCGGGAACAATCCGCTCGGTTCACTGATGATGCTCGCAAAATTGGCCTCGCGTGTGTTGCGCTGGTGCCAGCTGCGCCTGTGGTAAACAACGCGATGGAAACTTCTGCTAGCTGGGCTGTGATTTGCCGAATTTCCATTCCAGGTCAGCCTCGCACGTGGCATTAATCCGCTACCTGAGCGAAATCAGGTAAAAACTGTAATTACGGGAAGGTTTATGAGAACCGACTCAGCTAAACGCACGTTTGCTGGCCATTACGAAAACAGCCGTGGAGGCATTGCGCCCCATGGTGGAAAGCACGCATCAAACCCTGGCTTGCGAGCTACTCGGGTAATCTTATCACTGCTTCTCGGCTTGTCGCCGCCGTGCGCTCTTCTGCCTGATTTCTAAATAAATCAGAGGCTAGTGTCAGCAGCTTTTCAAAAGTACGGCGGTATGGTGCTCGAGGAAACACCACGCCATCTCGCCTCCGAAGGGGGGGCTTCCACGCATTCGAGGAGGCCGTCAATGACAAGTGGCTCCCATCCAGAAATTTATGAAGAGGCATGGTAGGTAAAATTTTCTATGGTTTTGCCCTCCCACCAACTAAGTCTTGACAGCGCATCTTTAGTAGCGTTGGCTAGTCCCGTCGTTATTTTGACAAACACGTCAGAAACAGCCCCATGAAGCCAGTGGTGCATGCGAGTGTGTTTGCTCTTTAGTTCGTTTGAGGAAAACTTGCGGCGAAACGGCATGTGCAGAATTTGTACCATTCCGACGTTGGTGTCGCTCCGTTCCGGGCCTGGTCGCGCGCTGACGACGCATGGTACTTGATTTTTCTGACTTGTCATCCATCACTCATACGTTGCGGAAATGCTTTATACATTTTAGCAATATGACCCATTATTATTTTCTTAGTAACTTAGGTATCTTTTTCGTTTGTGACGATTATATATTGTTTCGGGATGCTTTGTGCTAGTTCTACTTTGACTATTATTATCCAAGGCCTAACAAATAGTTGCTGAGTCAGTTAATTCGCGTCACTACAGGAGTGAAAATGCTGCAATTTTTTGCCGCCACGCTTTATATCGATGTGGGGGTTCTCCTATGCTAACGTTTGGTTGATCAGGGGCATTTTGTACCCATCGCTGCAGGCAACTCTTGAGATCTTCCATCATGGAATGTGATGGGATGCCATTCGGCACTATTGCCGCCCAAGAGCACCGCTTTTTCCCTCAAGCGGACGCCCTCAACTACGACCAGTGCTTCGTTCGCGACTTCATGACAAGTGGCGTCGCCTTCCTCTTGGCCGGGGAGACGGCAATTGTCCGCAACTTCCTCGTGAAGACGCTGGAGCTCCAGTCATGGGAGAGGCCAGAAGACTGCTTCACGCCGGTAATTCAGGAGATATCCCTCACACTTTCTACTGTGGTCAGTTTCACATGCTGTTCATGCAAGTGCACATCCTTTTATAGGATTTCCTTGCTTTGTCTATACTGCAAAATGGTTCTCTAATATGCTATGTGTTTCGAATTGTAGTTATTGGTTATTTTGCTGTGGTCGAGGTGCATGTGAAGAGCTTCTTTCTTAGTTAGTTGACTGAAACTTGGTTAATTAATTGGAATTAATTTGCGAATTCCTATTTGCTACACAACAGCTGGTCGCCAAGCGCACTTACAGTAGAGGTGTAAATCAGAGTTTTGCGAAGCTGCGCTCTGCAAGTTAAATTTAGATGCCTACTGGTAGGTTTTATCTTTACACATCAAACATCAGGTCAAGGCTGTTGTGGCCAGCAAATATGATACTATCATCCTATGCCATGACCATCTATGATGTGCCTGCGAATGCACAGCATGGCGCGCTATTTTTTTGCTTTCCCACCTGTCCTTAGTGGCGTCCACCCCCAACATGGGCCATGACTATTTATGGTGGGTATAATACCCTGGCAAACTAACCTTGCAACTTTTTGTTTATGCACAAGTACTGCGCCATTCTCGAAAAATTATGTTATGTCATAGCATATAGCATTAGGCAGATTCGTGCTACAGTAGTGGTGCTCTTGAGTGATGGATCCCAAGTTTCTTTGTCGAGTGCTACACAATTACACGCCTTGTGCCACTATGACTCGTGGTAAAGTATGATAGGAAAGAAGCATTTTTTTGTGTGGTGGTGGGGGCACATCTTGCTGGTGTAAAGAAACACCTTAGTTTTCTACATAATGGAACTAACGTTGATCGCAGCAGCATTCACTTCAATTTTAAAAATGGTATTCGGCTGCAACAGTGACCTCCGCGCTTGAAGCGCGCCTTGCATACAAGAGCAGCATCTGCACAGCATTAATCATGGTTCCGTGGTGTTGACAAATGTTTTTCTGTTTTTATTTGAAGGAAGAGATTTGCCATGCAACCGGCTCACAGATGTGAATGCGTGATAACGTGGCCTTACGTGTTGTCTTATGGGTATGTGTGCAGGGAGAAGGGCTTCTGCCTGCCAGTTTCAAGGTCATAACCAACCCAAAGACAGGGGAAGAAGAGGTAAGCTGCACATGAGGCTCAATGCCTGCGCCACTTCCACTCAGCTGCCTTTGTGTTTCTATTAGTAATGTCAGTCAAGCAAATTATCATTCTGGGCATGTGAACTGAGGCAATTGAATGTCTTCATGCTGGCTGGGAACAAGGAATGCTTTGCAGTGTATGATGGACCATTGCCTGTGAATGACGACACCGTTTAAGTTCTGATGTGACATGAAAATTCAGTGCAACTGCTCTATTTTTAATGTGTGCAAAATAGGCAGGGACAGCTTCGTCTGACCAGTATTGAATGGCACCCAGCGCTATTTGTCATTACTTCTCTAATTTTTTTAATTACCACTCCCTCTGTTGTCCTTTTGTGCAGGTGGAAGCGGATTTCGGTGAAGGTAGGTGGGCCCTAGCGAATACATTTCGAGGAACACGAGCGGTATCTTGTTGCCTGCGCATGGTGTTGCAATCTTTAAGCACGTTCAGCACGCTCTTATTGTCTAAATCTGGTTTTAAAACTAGGATATTTTGGAAGTGCCTGTGGGGGCGCATAAGGAGATTGTGCAAGTAACCACCATGTACCATGACACTGCTGGGCAAGTTAAACAGCTGTGCCCTCATTCTGAACGCTTTGTCTACTTGAACACTTGGTTTGTATGTTTTGTCTTTTGTTTGCCTTCCTTGTTTTTTGTTGTTACTATTTGTGGAGAATTTACCTGGCCTGGGGGGGTTCAATGCTTAATGTAAAATCTGAAGAGAAACTACGATGATTATTGTAAAATGAAGTGGATGTGGTCGCAAACCACATGCATGCCTTATGCCACAGTGGCCATTGGCAGGGTGGCCCCGGTCGACTCAGGTCTGTGGTGGATCCAGCTGCTGCAATTCTACACCCACGTCTCCGGCGACAACATGGCATTTGAGCCCGAGTTTCAGAAGGGCGTCCGACTCA
Source organism: Mesostigma viride (assembly GCA_009746045.1). Classification (NCBI taxonomy): domain Eukaryota; kingdom Viridiplantae; phylum Streptophyta; class Mesostigmatophyceae; order Mesostigmatales; family Mesostigmataceae; genus Mesostigma; species Mesostigma viride. The sequence goes on from RPFO01000059.1 coordinate 775,482, forward strand.
TCCTCAAGCTGTGGTAAGCATATGGCGGTTTAGGTGCAGAACACGGAGATGGGCTGCTTCTCTTCCCTTGCTTCTAACATTAAAAATTTGTTCAAGTAAAAGGATTTAGAACTTTGTTATGATAGTACCAGTGCATTCAGACATAGGTAGGAGCGTGTGGGTGTGAGTACCAGCAATTTGTGCTTGTATTCATCTGGCCATCTTTTACAGGATTTGAAAACGACCTGCAGTGTTTCAGAAGCGAAACTTGCATTCGATTGATTCCCGCCAGTGGCTTGCAACCCTGCTGCCTCGTGCCTACTTGTCCCTCTGTGACCGCAGTCTGTCAGATTACTTTGACATGTTCCCGACCATGCTCACGTCGGATGGCTGCTGCATGATTGACCGCCGCATGAGCATTGACGGCCACCCGATTGAGATCCAGGCGCTCCTCTACGGCGCGCTGCGCTCAGCGGAAAAGGTATGCGGCCTGGGGTTGATAGCGCGGGGCTAGACCAGCTGCATGGAAGAAGGATGTTAGGATTTTGTTCGAATTGCTGAGCTTGCATCCTGTCCTAGACACATTGCAGGACCTGCAATCAGCATGGGCTGTGCTTGAAAGCCTTTAGGGGCATTGGATGCGTTAAGGAGGGCTGCTGATGTTATACTAATCGGAAGGAGGCTTTGCGGCGAGGGTAATCTACCTGTGCATCAACGACCCAGCAGGTTTGCAGTGGGTGGCATTTGTGCTGGCTTATGGCTGCAGAAGCCTATCATGGAAGCTCCTACGCACATCCTAATGAGGATGCAGACAAGGATTGGCAGGATGGTTGATGACCAAGACATCTGGCTATGCAAGCTAAGATGGTTTTGTAACAGCAAGTGTGCCATGTTTGTTGTTGTTTCAAAACACACAATCTTTTTCTTGACCGCGGTCGCCATTGTGACCTAACAACACGCAGCACATTAGCTGAATGGTGGGTACCGGCTAGAGTTATCAGGAAATATTCTACAAATGTGAAGTGGATTACTTGTAGTTCTCGTTGTTTGTACTTTCTCAGCCTGTGCTCTTTGGCTGCTTGAATCCCTTGGCTGCACGGCTTGACGTATGCCAGATCCTGGACCAGAGGGACCCAGAGAACGCGGCCCTGCTGAGAATCCTGGGGAAACGGATCTGCGCCCTGCGCTCCCACATCAGGGAGTTCTACTGGGTGGACCTGGCGACCCTGAACTACATCTATCGGTGAGTGGATATCTTAAGTGCATCCAGCCATGTAGTAAAAGCAGGCTTGCAGTGGGCTAGCTATCTGAAACCGCTTCTCTGCACTATCTGCACGTTTTGTAGGGTTGACGTGTAGTAAAACATTCCAATAGGTAGTAGGTGCAGGATATGCATTGACACGTTAGAGTGGGCAAGTTTCTACGGTTTTGGTATCATTGGGGCAGTGCACTGTAATTCAAACAAAGGTAATTTTCAAAGTGCTTTTATTTCTCTAAACCCGGGGGCCATAAAATATTCAATTTTTGCCTCTCATCAGCATTCCACTATGCCTTAACTGGCAATGCAGTGAGAAGCATTGCTGAAATATGCTGTTTATTGCTTTCTGCCATTCTCTTCTTTCCACGGCGGCCAGGTTCAAGACGGAGGAGTACAGCGACGATGCCATCAACGTCTACAACGTCTACCCCGAGTCCATCCCCGACTGGACCATGGACTGGATGCCCAGCAGGGGTGGCTACCTGATTGGCAACCTGGTACACTTGTCCCCCATTTGCTAGCAAACGTGTTTTATTCCCTCCTCTCTGCTATCCTTTTCCCAATGATGGCTAGATTCCTACCTTATTGAGTTACTTTTGTTGGAAGATAGGAGGGGGGGTTACAGGTTCATCATGGGCTTTGCCATTTGAATGACTAGTTGGCGGGCTATTCATACATGATGAGCCTTCTTCTCCACGATACCCAGCACAAGGCTCTGCACAGTACTTGGATGAGCCCACATGACCGATGGAACGATACGCTTTCTCGTGCTCTTGCAGGCGCGCCCTTTTTCTGCAAATGGGCCTTGAAATGCAAGTACAGGGGTATCTGCACCTACTGCACGAAATAATCTCTATCTTTATGTCAGCCAGCCTAGCAGGAGGCATTATTCAAACATGCGAAATACTTGCCTCAACTAATTTTTGCCTGACTATGTCTCCTGTGTAAATGATTATCTGTTTCTGCAGGGGCCTGCGCGCATGGACTTCAGGTTTTTTGCGCTGGGGAAGTAAGTGCCAGCGGAAGATTAGGCTTAGTTGTCCGACCTTACAGATCTATCCAGTCATGCTTGTGCAGCAGAGCGTGCCACTTCCCTATGCCTGGATTTCCATGATTCTTGCAGTGTGCGTATTTGGAGAGGTCTGTTCATGTGCCTTCGAATGCAGAGGTGGTTGGTCGTTGCATTGATCATGTCAACATTCTTTGTGGTGGTGTGCGTTAACGTTCGCAAATTCGTCAGCCAATTTCTCCGTATTCACCATCAATAGTTTTTTGTCTAAAGATAGGAAAGTTCGTAATGCCGCAATATGTTCCATGGTTGACTCTGTCTGCAAGTTTGCAGTTCAAAGTTAAATGCTGCGGATGATCGATCTTGGTGCTTTACTACGTAATCAGGGCATATGTGTAATTAGATGGATGATATCAGGGCATTATGGATGTCACTAATCAGAGCATATGTGTTTGCATAGATGGTATCATCAAACTTCTGATTATGTCGCAACGATGCAGCTCATGTCCTGTGCCTGTATCTATCATGCCTTGCTTACATCGGCTAAAAGCTCATGTGCCTTCTCTCGATTTACTGTTCTTGTCTCTGTACTCGCAGCCTGTGGGCAATTGTGTCCAACCTGACCACGCCGGAGCAGAGCGCGATGATCATGTGCACAATCGAGGAGCGCTGGGCCGACCTGGTGGGCGAGATGCCCATGAAGATTCAATTCCCCGCGCTGGAGGGCGCCGAGTGGCGCATCATGACTGGGTCTGACCCAAAGAACACGCCGTGGTCCTACCACAACTCAGGCAAGTGTCGAGGTCCCGAGAGGACAGAGGAATGGCTGAGTTGAGGGATAGAAAAAGGGATAAAAAACCCTAATCTCCAAAAACCAGAAGGGAAAACTGGTGTTTTGGCATGCATTGTTTTGCCGCACTTAGGCCCAGAAATAATGTTCTATATGTGCTTCACCCCTGACTTTGAATGATAACGAAGAGATACCAAGCGTGGCCAGTTTAAGGGAACTTCAGATGTTCTGGTAGATGGAATCGAGGATCTAAGGAAACCACTTTCGCCCGGAGAGAATGTGGTAGGAATAGTTGCCTCACTTGCCTGCAAAGCCTGCTGTGATCTCTCTGTCGTGTCATTTTGTGGTATTTAGGACTTGCATCGAGGGTCATTGCTTTGGCTGGTGTTGATGGTGTGTGCTCTATCTCGCAGATGTTGCTGGCCTTAGATTGCAGTAAATGCATGTTGTCTTCTCAGCATAGTTTTTGCACATTGGGATGTGCTCTGCATGGCTTATTTCTTTTAATGGCCAATCAAGTTGGCAAACAAAATTTCGCTGGCAGCTGCTTAGTCTGTGCGAAGCGCTGGTGGGGCATATTTCGGCCATCTATGTCTTATGGTGCAGCTCGAAAACTCTAATCAATGGTGGAAATTGGGACGCCTGTGCATCGTGGCTGGACAATGATATCATTCCCGCCTGCAGGCTCGTGGCCCATGCTGCTGTGGCCGCTGGTGGCGGCATGTGTGCGCACGGGGCGCATCGACCTGGCAGATCGCGCAGTGCGCATCGCCGAGGCGCGTCTCAGCCGTGACAAGTGGCCCGAGTACTACGACGGGCGCAGCGGGCGGCTGCTGGGCAAGCAGGCGCGGCTGTATCAGGTGCGCAAACTGCTTGGGAATCAATCTGCTGAAGCTGATCCAAGGAAAGGAATTGCCGAGTTGTAGTAAAGCCGGCTGTACTAGATGAGTTCTTTCTTTTGAAAGATATGCCCTACTTTTTCCCTGCCAGCAAATGAGAGGATTTGTTGTGTTCCAGCGGTTGTAGCTCATTAGTAAAATTTGTATCGCGGCGAATGATAGAGACCTTCTAAAGAAAACACGGACATGCCATGTTTTACTTGTTTGCCTTTGCGTAGGATATGCTTGCAAACAGCTTCCCAGAGCATCTTATGCAACTAGGGGAGCATCATCGAATTTCAGCAGCAACTGAGGCTGACGGGGCAAACACAGGATTTCTAAGTTCAATGCACAGATTCACATCATCTGTTTAGTGCAATTGCCTGGGAGGGGCTGTGTGAGATAAACAAACAACCAAATCCGTACTTCCATTGAAATCACTTATGTTTGCGTGCCGCCTGCTTTATTTGCTGGAGCTGTACAGGGCTCCATGTTTCAGCTTTGCTACCTGTTGTAATGGAACAATGTGTCAGCTTTACTACCTGTAATGGCAGTAGCTCTGTGCCCAGTATCCCCTCTCTCCGATGCTTCGGCCTGGTACCATGTCCACTATTTCCTGTTGCTCTTTTTCTCTACATTAGTGTTGCACCGCCTGACTGCCTACCTCCCATTTTTCCCATGCATAAGTGACTTCCCTTCCCATCCGTGCCCATTTCGATCGCTTTCTGTGGCGTGTGCCATGCCAGACGTGGACGGTGGCCGGGCTGATCGCGGCACGTATGCTGCTGGACCACCCGGAGCGCATCAAGATGTTCGGATTCGAGGAGGTGACATCGCACCGGCCCCGCCAGGCGCTGCAGTCCACGCTCAAAAAGCGGCCGAAGAAGAACGAAGAGGCACCCTTAAACGGTCAGACGGCTGCAACATCGCGCAGCTCGGAGAATGGTACCATAAGAGCAAACGCGGGCAGCAACAGTGGCTACTACAGCAGCGACAACAGCAGCGCTAGTCAGCGCACAGCGCCAGACGATCTGAACCGTCCTAGCCGGGGAGGCCTGCCGCTAACTGGGAGAGCCGCGCAGTCGGAGCAGGCCCCAACCACAGGAGATGCTTTGCGTCGCTCTGGCAGCAGCGTGGATGAGGAAGAGAGTGGTGACTATTCCTGTGGCGATAGCGCGGAGATGCGCCAGCTGGCATATGCGGCAGGCCTCGCCCATCGGTTCACGGCTGCTGCAATGACCGGGGTGATGCTGGGTGAGCCGCCTGGTCCCAAAGGTGTGAGTCTGGTGCAGGGATTGGACGGAGCCTCACAACCATCAGCCCCTCCACCACCCGCTGCTGCTCAAACGGACCCTCTGGCTCTTTTTGCAGACCAGCCTCAAAGCGGCACTGCCCTGTCTCAGAATGAGAGCCGCAATGGCAGGAATAGTAGCAGCACTCAGCAGCAGGAATCGGCCAGGGTTGGGCGTGGTGGCGCCCATGCATCCCTGCATTCTGGCTTCTCTGCTGGCTTATCTGTCTCTCGTGGTATGGCAGGCCCGGGTCCTTGTGGCAGCCACCCAATCTCTTCCACAAGCTACCAGGGAGTCATGCAAGCCAATGGATGGCATGGCAAGGCCACTCTGAGGCAAGTGCTACTGGGTGGCAGATCCAGGTATCATGGAGCTTTACTGAGCGTGAATGGAAGCGCACAGGTGGGCCACCCTGCCCATTCGTGCCACCAGTCATGCACTTCTATGGGCTCGATGCGTGGGGTGTGCCTGGACATGGGCAAGGCCTCTGCTGTGATGCGGGGCCATGGACCTTGCATGGTGCGATGAATAATCCAGAGCTTGGTGAGAATGCCTTATGCATATTGTGAAATATATGGCCACTGGCCATGCTTGCATACATACGTCACAAAGGGTTCAGAGCAGACGCTGCGCATGCAACTCTTTACATAATTAACGGCACGCGCACGCATGTCTATTGTGGGTATTTCCCGGATTAATTCTGGTGTGCCCTAGCAGTCACTTTGATGTTGGTAAATGCTCCGGCCAGCTATCTAGAGCTAGCTGCTGGTGGTTATCTGGGTACATGTACTGCGTGCAAATGCATGAATGATGAATATTCTAGGGGTGAACCCAAGTACATGGTTTGCGACTCTTGTGTCTGTCCGGTAGTACATGCCGGTCAGGCGCCTAGTATACGCCAGTTTGATGAAGATGTGAAGTAAGTAAGTACTTAAGTTTAATTGCGCGTCACGCACATAGGTAAGTAAGTAAGTAAGTAAGTACTTGCGTGAATGCGCAAAGGCATGCCACGGAGTACTATGCTAATCTCATTAGAAAAATAATTACACAAAAGTTTAAACAAATATCGTCTGCATCATCCCCCAACCGTTAAGCACTAGATGGGGATGTAATCCTCATCCGAGCTGTCCTCTACTGTAATGGCAGACGAGGCGGTAGTGTAGCGGCTATCCTCAGGACCAATAACCTCCACCTGCGGACTTCTACCCTGGCTAGCAATGGGCCGCGGGGCCCGTGGGGAGAAAACAGGAGCATACCCCTCGGGGAGGTGCTTATCGCAGATGGCAGCCCATTTCTCCTTGTCAATCATGCGGGCGCGGAGTACGGATAGTCCCAGAAGCCCTGCATCTTCAAGCAGTTGTGTCACATAGGTCCGGGTCGCGCCGCGCCGGTGCCCGGCGCGCGCAAGTTTGCCAGTGGGTTGCGATGGGACAAGGGGACCCTGCCATAGGAGGAGGTGTCTACCTGGTTGGCCCGTCTTAACCCCTAAATGGTCTGGCTGCCGATTTTCCGCCTAAAACTGAGTTACAGCCGACACGTCGGCCCCTTCTCGGGGGACCAAATGCCGCGAAAACTATTGAGAATTAGGAAAAGTTTAGCTGAGAAGATCGAAAGTTTATAATTTTCCTCACAGCATGGTACTAGGGTTCGCATACTTCTGACAAAGTTATAGAGGTGTTCTGGCCGGTCAAAGTACAAGGGGTCAGGGTACTTTTTCACGTACAACGTGCATTCCGGAAAACGACGACCTGGCCATGGCGGCTTGCGCCCACGCATGGCATTTACGTTTTCGTTCGAATTTTCTGACCAAACTCAGGAAATTGATTTTTTACGTCCTAAAGATGATACAGGCCAATTTTTGGTTCGCGGGAATGCCATTTGATAGGTGTCGGCAGCGTTCTTGCTGGAAAAAACTGCGATCAGGCCGGACGATAGAAACGTTGACAGCAATACCTTTCCGGCGTATTTTAAAGGATATATTGGTTTCTTTGTACTTTTTATGATACATAGTAGTCGTAAACGTGCAAGGGTGGCCAGAAATCGCCGAATCCAACGACCATGCTGCACAACTTTGGTGTGCCGAAATGCGCCATTTTGCGGCCACCGCCTGGGCCAAGGTAACGCCATCCATGCCTGGTAAAGCTTCAGCATCGTTTTCCTATCGATGTTTGGCGTTTATATATACGTTCTAGCTTGTGTAGCACATTCTTTTTGCATTATTCATGCTCTTTCTTGACCCTGGCCTGGCCCCTTTCTAAAACACCCTTCTTAGATGCTTCCCTCAGTCAGTTGACCTGCCACAGGGTGATGGTGAAACGTTTTAGAGGCTGTATGGGTTGGAATACCTCCATATATGTTTGTTATACATTTCCCATACACATATTGCATGAGTGTGAGGCAGTTGGCTGGTCTCTGTGGCATCATCAAGCATGCAACCGGTGAGTAGAAGCTTCCCATTGTCAGCATGTGCCACCAGGTGTGCTGGCCATCACCTGGCAAGCTATAGCAGCTTAGGCCTAGTTTATCCTTGCTAGGGCAAGCTGAAATAGGCTTAAAATCACTAGTTTGTTGGTGGCTGCCTCCTAGAATGCATGCCTTGCGTAGGGTATCCGCACCACGTTACCTACGTGCATGGACAAGGTGGCACCTGCACATAGGTGCCATGTAAGGGCAGTGTGATGATGCAGTTATGTTTCCCCATCATTGTGGAAGGGAAATGTATTGTGTGGCATGGTTGGGGGCCATATTAGTAGGTATTAGTAGGTAGTATGCCCACTCCTACCCCCTTGGTTGCTTTTTACCAAGGGTACCCCTATGGGCTGTACTGGGTGTAACTGCTGGTATACCCACCCAAATGATGACCCCAATGGCTCAAACTGTTCAGCAACTAATTGTTTATCATCCCTGAAGTGGTAGGTGCCTAGCTCTTACAACATAATTCAAAATGCACATTCTACCAAAAATGAAAACGCTCGTCTTGACCCCCCTGACTTTGAAGGCAGTTATACATGGCCTACCCTGCATATATGTAAGGTTGTGATATACCAACCCGAAGGGCAACTCATGGACATGCTTGGCCCCCAAGGACAGCCATTGGATATGGGTGGGTTGGATGGCATCTGGTTTGCAAAATTGTGAAGTTACAGCCGATGCATCGGCAGTATTTCTGCCCATTTAGGGGTTAAGCCCCCCGGCAGGGCCCACATCGGTATTCACCTGGTCTGTGCGGGCAAGATGGCCGGCAAAGAGGAGGCGGCGGTGTCGGATGGTATGGGTAACAAGGGGGAGCTCGCAGTAGAGCTCGGCCCGGGTGCGGCGTTCTTGGTAGCGGACGCCGAGGATATGACGGAGCATTCGAGTGACGGTGCCGTCAAGCTGCTGGCTCAGCGCCTGGTCCAGGGTCCACGCCTCGCAGCCATAAAGGAGGATGCTGAGGACAAGGGCCTTGAACAGAATGCGCTTGCGTCGCTCACTCAGGTAGCGACAGGTCCAGAACCTGTCGAGGCGGCGGAGGGCCGCCCAGGCCTGGCCAATGCGGGTGTTGATGTCGTCGGCCGTGGAGGGAAGCTAGCCAGCTGCCAAGGAGCTTGAAGCGAGTCGCCGGGGGGACGGGGCTGCCGTCTAGCAAGAGGAGGGTGGGTGGGGCTATCCCAGCAGGGAAGCCGATGGCCATGACCTCCGTTTTCTTGCTGATCATAAGCCCCACCGCCCGCGCTTCCAGTGATAAGCTGTCTAGCCACAGTTGGGCTGACTCTGGGGTTTCCACGAGTGTCGTGTCATCAGCGTAGATCAGATCGCTCAGGCGGTAGGGTGGGTCAACCCCGCCGTAGCTGGCGTACTCCGTGACCTCGATCCCCGGCGGGCGCCCCTCCACCCGGGCGAAGCGGACTTGTGCACGCCGCATAATATAGTCCACCATAATGATGAATAGATATGGGGAGAGCACACAGCCCTGCCACACCCCGGTGTGCAGGGGAAACGCCGGAGTGACGCCGTCGGCGGTACGGACCTGGGCTTGGGACCCTTCATAGAACTGGCGGATGATCTCAACGATGTACGATGGGACACGGAACAGGTGAAGGACCACCCACAGGGCGTCCCATATAACCGTATCGAATGCCTTGGTGTAATCCACGAAGATCAATAGCAATGGCAAGAGGCCGGGGGCCAGGCGGCCCACTTCCTCGATCAGGCGGCGCGCGGTAATAGTGACCATAACACAATTGCGACCAACACGGAAGCCCATCTGGGACTCACCTAGGTGGGGATCGAGGCTGGCGCGCATGCGGTTCAGCAGGAGACGCATGAAGACTTTCAGCACGCAGCTTTGGAGGCATACGCCGCGGTAGTTGCCGGTATCCGCGGCGGACCCTTGCCCTTGTACAGCATGACCCGACAGCGGTCTTCCAATACGTCGGCGGGGGGAGGCCATCTCGTAGAATCCGGTTGCAAACACCCCGGAGGAAAGGCTCAAGCTCAGGCATCTTAACCACCTCCGGGAAATATTGTCCACTCCCATGGCAGCATCATTGCGGAGGGTGGAGATGGCAGCAGCCCATTCCTGGGGAGTCCACTCGTCGTGGGGGCCGTCCACCAAGGGGCCGGAGAGCGGTGGGACCAGGTAGTCCGTCTCGCTGGTGGGCGCCTGCGGGGGCTCAATGGGGCCGCCTCGGCTGGCCGCAGGGCGTGCAGCTGCAGCGGGGTCAAGCGGGGGGGCGGGCCAGGGGCCCCTGATAGTTTGGCCTGGGAGCTGAACCAAATCTCAAGGCGTTCACTGGGGGTGCCTGGGATGTCAGCCCGTTGCGTTTCCCGGCGTCCGGTGAGACGGTCGAGAGAGCGCCAGGCCGCCTTGTGCTGGTTGGCGGCCGTGTGGCGATTGATTTCGGCGGCAAGTGTCTCCACCTCCTCCGCATGTGCGGCAGTATATGCTTGAGTAAGCCGTTCCTGGTACGGGTACAGGTCCTCCCCGCGGCGGCGGGCCTGCGCTAGCGCCAGCCGGGCGGCAACCACCCGGGCGTCGCGCAGGTAGAGCGGGGCTGGTCGGGCGCGGGGTTGCTCGGGGAGAAGCTTAGAGCCAAGCTCCACCGATCGCATGAACAGTTCGTAGGGTGGCGTGAGATCTACACCGCGATCTGCGTCCAGGTACATCAAAGGTTGCGCGTCCACGAAGGCAGACCTGATTGCATCGCGGCGTATCTCATCCGCTGACCACTTCTCCCTGCGCCCACGGACGGGGCGTAAGCAGGTCCAGTCAGGGCGGGGCCGGGGGCGGCGGCGCGCAGGGGCCTGAAGACGTAGGCGCAAGGTTGCGGTGACCATGCGATGATCCGATGCGACACTGGGGGTGGTCAGCGTACGGGCATCGATGACGGAAGAGCGCCAGCACTTGCGCACAAGTATGTAGTCCAAGCATACACATCGCCGCCGAGGGAGCATCGAGCCAGCCGCCCTGCGCATGGGGCCCACAAAGGTCACTAGTGCATCAGGCGGTTTAGCAAACAGCGTATTGGCAGCAGTCAAGTCCCCCTCAGTGAGCAGTTGCTCAAGTAGGGGGGTGTTGGCATTGCTATCGGTTAGGCGCGGCGCATACATGCAGCCCCCGCGGCCCACGGGCAGGGTCGCGTTGGCATCCACCAAGATGGCAACGATGTATTGACGTGGGATCTGTTTCTCTATGTCGAGCAACTGGTTGAAGAACGCTACGCGGTCCTCGGCCGGGTGCCCAGCATGTGGGGCATATCCGACAAATACCGAGAGCATGATGGGGGTCCGTCCTTCAAGGGAGCGGAAAGTGCACTGAAGGATCCGATTCGAGCAAAGTTTGTGGTCCACGAGCTGGGCGGCAGCGGTGGGGGAGCACAGCAGGCCCACTCCTCCCTGACCCGGTGCACTGATGCGCCGGGCCGCACAGCAGTTGCCATTGTAGTGCGAGGGTGACACGCTGAACGGGGCCCTCAAAGGAGCGTCGGTGCTCTTGGACCCCAAGCACATCAATGCCATATAGGCGGCAGTAGTGGACAAGCTCGTTGGCCCGCGGGGGGGCATCTCCCCCGGGCAGGGTGCGGACATTGTATAGGTTGCGATGCGCAGCAAGTGGTGCCGGCGTTGGCCCAGCAGGGGGCGCCGGGGACCCGCGGTGTCGGCAGGGGGTTGGGGGGAGGCTGGCGGGGACGTGTGTGCGGCGTGAGATAACATATAGTACTTTTCAACGCGCATAGGGCACCCTCCAGGCGGGCGGCGCGACTTGCTCGCCTGGTCTTGGGGTCAAAGAACATTTGCAGCATACCGTTGGGAGTGCCGGGTTGCGAAAGCCAGCAGGCGCTCCTTGTTGCGAAGTTGGCGATGAAGGTCGCGGCTTTGACTCCTCCGTTGCGTCGTCCGTGAGATTGGACTATCCAAGACACGCTCGGCCATCGGACGACGGGTGTGGGGGGTGGGTTCTAGCTAACCCCACGGTAGCTGCTCGCGGTGTGAGGGGGCGGGGAGGGCCTACTCCCTACCCCCCCGCGCGTCTCCCCTCGGCGTGGTAACCTCCCGTGAGGTAACCTCCATGTGCCATGCGTCGTCCTTCCACCGCAGCCGCACCTTCTTCGTGCCGTCAGCGAGGGCCTCCTTCGCGTCCTCTTGTGCCAGCCGGTCCTTGCGGGCGCGAAGCTGCGCCGGGGTCAGATCGTCATCGAGACTCCAACCCAAGCCTCGTGGTAGCTTGGTGCGGTGTTGGAGAATATAGTGCTTGCCGATGGGGCGCGTAAGCACGAGCGCCACCGGCGCATCGATCCGCGCGCCCCGGTAGGCGGCGGACGGTGTCAATTGTGACACTGTCCTCTAGGCGGAAGTTGGTGATGAGTTCCTTCTCCACCTTGAGGCGGAGGCTCAGCCCCGTCTCCCGGGTGAGGGCCGCCACATTACGAATAATTATGGTGCGGCCGCGCCGCTCTTTGTTGTCCCGGTCGGCGAAGGTCCTAGAGACCGCCTGAGCAGTACGCACATAGGCATGCCACGGAGTACTAGTTATGCTGATCTCATTCGAAAAATATAATTTCACAAAAACATAAAAATACCATCTGCATCATGCCCCAGCCATATCTGCTACCATGGTCCGGATTTTCCTGATTTCTGGCCTGCGCTGCACGGTTGTCTACTTGATAAAGTACTAGATGGGGATATACTCCCGAAGACTTAAAAATGTGAAATAAGCGTCTCTGATGATATTTAATTGACGCTTATAATAGGGAATACAGACATAGGGGCAGCCGATCCGATGATAATAATACGGCATTAAAAGTTGGATTAAAGCTGCCGCGTGCATGGCAGCTTGCCACATACACGCATGTCTTGCTCCGGCCTCTGCTCGATCGATCTGATCCTATACATGCACTAGCTAATCTCCCCGTGGGGACATTAGTGTATACATCTATAGGATTGAGCGCAGTTGATATCGATCCTCAGATTGATGCATGCATGCCGGTACAGTGGCAGGGCTAATCGCCAGCCAGGTAGAGTCTAGTAGATACAATTTATATGCCGGTTGATCGGCGCGATCGTAGTACTCACTGGATTAGTTAATCAAATAATTTACATGTTACTGCGTCACCTGAGCATAAGTCCTTAGTGGGATGGGAATGGGATGGAATGAATTATGCTAGCTATCTAGTTTCTAGTCACAGCCTGGTTTGTGGGCACCACGGCCCGAATCGCTGTGAATGCCAAACTGGGGGGCTGGGTCACACACGGAGCCCCCAGCCCCCCACTGCTTTGGGGGTGGTCAGTGGTGGGCTCCTTCATCACTACCTGCCACCTATCCTTGCGAGCACCTATCCTTGCTAGTTTGCGTGAGGCTCGAGGCCTCACTCGAGGCCCATATATATTTTAGACTAGCTGTGGAAGTACATGTACATATTGACGTCTTGGGGAGACGTCCCCACTATATCTTAAACTGGGGAATTCAGTCCTCCGTGGTCCCCCAGCGGGGACACGAGACTTAATATTTAATTAATCCTAAAGCGCGAGCTGCTGATCTGCCCTCCATATTGTACTGCAGACAAACCATGCAAGAGGCTGCCCGCGGGCGTGAGCCCGGCCGTCGAGCATGCCCATGTCCATGCCTAGCCTGTCACGGAAATTCCACGGATCAAAGCGGCCCGGCCGCGCGCGGCCTGTGCACATGCGCAGTAATTATAATTGACACGTAACAGAGGTACGTGATCGAGAATAATTAAGTCTGCAGTACAGTCGACTGCATGCATGGGGCATGCCATGCGAGGACAAAACGCCTGGACTGTGCGGGCTTCAGGTGCCAGCTAGTCTATATCTGATGCGTCTACCTGATCTGTGCGGGCCAGGTGCCCGGCTATAGGCCCAGGCGCCTGACATTGGGAAAACGTAAACATAACAGTATATATATTATTCTGATTTGGCACGCCGCAAAGGTGAAAACCATTTGCGTTCAGTGCCGGTCCGCGGAAAACGCGGAAAACGCGATCTGCAAATGAATCCGACCGGAATCGAACTGGGGACCTCTCGCACCAACTTTCGCTGACTATAGGACGGACGTCTCCGGATCCAAGGGCATGCATCGCCAACTTACACCTACAGTCATCCGCAAAAGTTCTCCTTTCCGGGGAGTGATGCAAGCCTTTCGGATTTGGTACTAGATAAATCATTCGAGATCTGTGTGTGTAGGAGTACTACACACGTGTCTAGCTGCACGCGAGACTTGTTCAGTCTCGCAACGTGAGACGGGCTGAACACGGCTGGAACCTTCTTTATTAGAAGGGGGCGTAGCCGGTACTATCAAAATCAGCCAAGCGTATATTCTGATTTGCATGGCACGCCGCAAAGGTGAAAACCATTTGCGTTCAGTGCCGGTCCGCGGAAAACGCGGAAAACGCGATCTGCAAATGAATCCGACCGGAATCGAACTGGGGACCTCTCGCACCAACTTTCGCTGACTATAGGACGGACGTCTCCGGATCCTAGGGCATGCATCGCCAACTTACACCTACAGTCATCCGCAAAAGTTCTCCTTTCCGGGGAGTGATGCAAGCCTTTCGGATTTGGTACTAGATAAATCATTCGAGATCTGTGTGTGTAGGAGTACTACACACGTGTCTGCACGCGAGACTTGTTCAGTCTCGCAACGTGAGACGGGCTGAACACGGCTGGAACCTTCTTTATTAGAAGGGGGCGTAGCCGGTACTATCAAAATCAGCCAAGCGTATATTCTGATTAGTATATATAGTATATTATATTTACTTCTTGCGCGCCCTCCCCATGAACCCTCTAGCTAGTCACGCTGGTTCCGGCCCTTTACGCCATCGCCATTCGCCACCAGCTGTTTGCCCCACAGCTAGCCTCTCATCACGGCGGCGGGGGCGGCCTGCGGCAGCTGCGAGCTTGCTCTCGATACTACTGGTCGACGCACTACATTGCGAGCATGGGTGGCCAGCAGACACAGAACTGGTTCCTCTATATTATCCGTACCGCTCTTCGATCCGGGTGGTGTGTGCCTTGCTTCGGTCGGTCTTTCCCTGGGCACTCCACCATCAAGTGTGAGGACGCGGATGGGGCCACCCTCTATTCCCCCAACCACCTGCCCGACATTACCGTGCTGGACTAAGTACGATGGGCAGGGTTGCCACCTGCGCTCATTGATGTCTCTGTGGCTCGGCCGCTTTCGGGTCGCCACATCCTCCGGGGGGCTGTTAATGCCGGCGCTGCTGCTGCTGCTGTGGCCGAGCTAGCGCGACAAGTTTGCCTCCTATGGCAATGTGGGGCCCCACCGGGTCATCCCCTTTGTCCTTGAGGAGTTCGATCGGGGCCATGGGCCCCAAGATGGCGTTGTTTTTTTCACGAGTGCTGGGCACCAGCGGCGGGAGGACCGCCTCGACCTCGAGGGTCAGACTACCCCGTGGTCTGCCCGGACATGGTCCTCGTATTGGCGGCAGCGTCTGTCCCTTGCCCTCACTTGCACGGTGGCTGATGTGCTATTATTAAGTTGTTTGTTCTGACAGATAATGGTAATCAATTTAAACACCGAAAAAGGGCTTTTCTGTTTTATTACACATGTGAGCTTCGATACCTAACTATACATGTCTTTCACCGACCCTTTCCAACTAGCCATTAATTGATAATAGAACTAATTAATTAAGAATTAATTAACAGCCATTCTTGCTCTCAACTTACAGCGGCTGCATACTGTACCTTGTCATCTACCAAGTGAAGTAGATATCAGGCTACCGTGCGCAGGGCATCCTTCCTAACAAGCACAGAGAGATCTGTCTCTGCAGCCACCATTGGACAGCCGGGAAGACGCCACAAGACCATCAGTTTGTCGGCACTGCGTGGGACAAAGGAGAACACGGGATAGAATGATACAACAGACATGGATGGAAGGTCAGAAATAACAAAATTATCCGTGTCTTTCATTTGCTTTCCCCCAATGAATAGCTGTCTTGGCCTGCATGGACAACCTCCCCCACCCGCAGCTCCAACGGCGGCATCCTAACCTTGCAAGGTGAATCTTCACTTGTTATGGATCAAACAAATGCAGCAGTTGACAGTAGGCCAGGTGGGTACAGCAGATACAAAGTTCCACACTGACCCAACTGGGCTTTGCCGGATGCTCGACCTGCAATGGTTTTCATGACAGTAGGATCCTAGGTGGGGCGGCCATCTGCGCGTTCAGGTCCATGACTGTGGAAGTAACAACTAGCCATGACTGGTTCACTAGTAACGGTGCAGTGTGATACTCTTACATCCTCCTGGATAATCACTTTCACATCCACCTGGGCTATAGCCTTTGCATCGGCACAGTATCGACATTATACGAAGCCAGCACCTGTCAACTTTGCACGAGCATTCCAGCAAGACGGCTATGCTACCAGACGGCGTTTTCCATGCGCCACTATTCTGGGCTGGGAAAGCACAACCACTAAGTCCCCCATACCTTAGATGCCGAAGACTATGACAAACTTGCAAAGATTTGCTGTTAAGTGTGGGAACACTCACCCAGAGGAGAGCGTCAGGCCCTTCACTCCAAGGTAGCCTCTTCCCTCACAATCCATGGGCACCGTTGGGCCACCTCGTGAGGCCATGACAACGTTTGGGTGGGGGACCGGCAGGGAAGCCAGCCAGGACGCGTGGCAGGATGTGGAGGGTGCCACGGGTGGCACGATGCGATAGACTTGAACCGGTTGCCCCGCGTGGCTGACACTGCAAGCACCCAGCATATGCAAGCACGCATGCATATGATTGGATGTCAGTCCCAGCTCCTAGTTTTGCCATTTGCAAGCTGCCATCCGCGGCACGTTGTGCGATAACCACTAGCCAGGCTTGGGCCCTGACGCAGGCTACTGTAGCAACGGGTGTTGAGCATAGGTGTTCAAGGGCAGGCCTAGCACCGGGACAGCATGGCACGGTCTTATGTCATGCAGTGCGGGATATCAGCAAGTGGCGAAATGGTCCGACCACACAGCCTTACAGGACTCACGAAGAATAACACAAATTGCGAAACCAGTTGAGAAGAGCATGCTTGGTTTAGCCCTGAACCTGGTAAAATCTAGTAAAGAATCGAACTGCTGAGCCGTAATAAACTTTTTCAAGTGTTTCGTAAGAACTTTAACAACAACGGTCGTGCTAACATAGTACCTTGGGCATGCCCAAAGCGCATCATAGACTAGCAACCACCGCACATCAGGCTGTGCATCTGAACTGTACTGTGAAACTTGTCCCTCCTAAAAGTAGATAAACCCATAATGCTCAATTCTCCATAATGCTTACCAAACTTCTAAAATGTAATATGGAAAACAATTCATCTCACTTTACTGGGCAGTCAGCATATTTCACAAAACTAACTGCACAGTAGAAATCAGAACAAAACTCAAACGTTTTCTCCTATTCAGTTCCCTTATGTCCTGGTCCTTCCCATCTTGGAACTTTTCCAAACCTTCTGTTACCCTATTAGTGCCCATCCCTCCAGGCAGAACTCATTATCTGAAGGGCTTTCCAGCTGGTTTCCCCCAAATATGAGAGTATACACCCTGGCATTCCGTTTGCAAAGTGACTGATGATGCACACATGCTGACCCATGTGCTCCCAAGCATGGCTGGGAACTTGACACTCTCGAGAGAAAAGGATCTTGTGCCCACTTCACCCAACAACTCTCGCACACGCAGTGCTGTATCCGCGTCCAAGCATGTCCACACCTACAACTGCACGCTTCCAAAGATATACTTACCCTGGTCTAGAGATGCCTTACCCCACCCCCCTTTACCATGTCTGTATTTCTTTAATTTGCAAACGGAGTGGATTTCGACGCTAAAGCAAGCAGCTCAGTGGCTTATCAAGCAAAGCACTGGGATAGCAGGAGGCTCCCTTACCTCAGATCATAACAGGGAACCTCCGTGCGAGACGCCGGTGACGGGTGCCAGACCAGCAGAGTCGCTTGGGTGCTGTCCCCACCAGCAAACGCCAGCTGTCTCGTCGACTCCTGCTCTGCATGGGATGGGCTAGAGACGCCATCGCGCGGGTTCCCCGATGATAATACTGCCACACCGCCACCGTCCCCAGCACTAGTCAACTGCCCAGCAGCCATCATGGCAGATGGCTGACTCTGTGTCGCATGCATGAGGTTCCCAAGGGCTGGGCTTGACATCGGAGGAGCAAAAGGTGGCCCGAACAGGCACCCAGCTGCCGTCCAGCGGGGCTTGGGGGTGGCCAGCCTGGCAGCTGGTGTTGCGGTCGCCTTTTGTTCATGAAGGTGAGATGATGCATCGGGTGGCAGTGGCAGGCCTGATGGGCCTGCCTGGATCCCGGACAAATGGCTTTCCTCCTTGTTTTCGACGTCTAGAGTGGCAGTGGCCACTGCAGCAGTCCTCATGGTCTCCTTTTGCTCGTCTCCTGACGTACCGGGCTCCCTTGAAGCCCCGGGCGCGTCTCCAGGCAGGGAGGCTTCCATATTCTGGGTAAACACCAGACGCCGGAGGGGCAAACAGGGCACAATAAAGCAACGCCCTTTTCTGGGTAAACTTGCAGGCAATTGTAACAACGAAGATGTCAATTAAGTCACGTCAAGGCATTAAATTAAATTAAATTGGAACATATCTCCGTTGGGAGTACATGTAGCACATATCCCTGAGAAGGGGCATATGGCTTTTAATACATTCTGGGCTACTTCCTGCAAGGGTAGGGTGTAAACTATACCTGCTCTGGGTGCACAAAGTGCACCTGCACCACTATGTATTCCAGCAGCTAAGGTGCTGACATAGGGGGGAAGATCATCATGGCTATATAAAGGCTAGGGCATGGCTTCTCAGCAGAGAGTAGCTCTCTGCATAGGCAGATCTTGGCTAAATTCTTAATGCATCATCCGTGGGGAGTCGCATGATAGGCGTACATGCGCATAGGCGTCAAGGCATTAGTGGCGACCAAGCCCGGCACGGCACCCACCGGTTGACGGTGGTAGAGCAATGGCTGGCTTGACAGCTTTATGGAGACGACACTGCTGGGAAGCTGGCAAACCGCGTGACTGCCACGATGATAGCGCACCACCACTACCGCATGACCAAAGCAACGGGAAAGTAATGGGTGGCTCGGCGAAATACTGGCAACGGCACACCCACGAAACTGGCATCTGTACGTATTGCATGCTTATGACGATGGCCGCACCCCACCCGCCCCTACCGCATGACTACCTACCGCATGGCGATGGTAAAGAAGCACGTGGCCGCTCCAGCAACCGACCGCCAGCAGCGACGCGTCGTGGGAGAAGCGCATGCACGTTACGCGCTCCGCACCGGGTGGCAGCGCCCCGGAGAAGCAGGTGTCTGCCCGCGATGACAAGGACAACGCGATGACAAGGACAACACAAGGAAACGTGACAAGGGCGTACCAAAGGGCAGGGCAAGGATGCCACGACTGATACGTAGCGCAGCAGGTGAGTATATGCTACATTTACCGTAGGCTGCAACATCTACTGTCGCTGCAGCTTTGCTAGACCTTGCCAGAAGGTTGGCACCATTATATTGAGCTGTCCTTACCCTACTGGGCACCCTACTGGGCCAGGGAAGGGCAGGGGAGGTGCCTGGGACTCAAACAGCATTGCCAAGCTTTCAAATTCATATAGACCACATACTTTCCCTTGGCATTCCGAGAGATGCCGAACTAAAAAACAACAGGCATGATCCAGAACACTTTTCACCCGAATATGATGCTGGACTGCAAGTTACAATGTATATCCTAGAGCAGTAGTAGCACAACCACCAGCACAGATGGAAAACAAAAGCTCGCGCTGCCTCCCTCACCTTCGTCGTCCTCCACGTCCCACATCCAGAGACGGCCATCCAGGAACGCCTGCGATCCAGCAGGGATGCGTGAGAGGGGCAGATATGGCAGAAGGGGAGCAGGGGTAAAGGAGAGGCGCAGATATGGCAGAAGGGGAGCAGGGGTAAAGGAGAGGGGCAGATACGGCAGAAGACGAGCATGGGTAAAGGAGAGGTGCAAAGATGGCAGAAGAGGAGCAGTGGGAAAAGGAGAGGGGCAAAGATGGCAAAAGAGGAGGAGGGGTAAAGGAGAGGGGCAAATATGGCAGAAGAGGAGCAGGGGTAAAGGAGAGGGGCAAAGATGGCGGAAGAGGAGCAGGGGTAAAGGAGAGGGGCAAAGATGGCAAAAGAGGAGGAGGGGTAAAGGAGAGGTGCAAACGTGGCAGAAGAGGAGCAGGGGTAAAGGAGAGGGGCAAAGATGGCAGACGATGAGTAGGGGTGAAGGAGAGGGGCCAATGTGGCAGAAGACGAGCAGGGAGAAAGCAGATCAGGGGCTACATAGGAACGGGGGAATCAGGATAAGCAGAGCAGGGGCGCATGCTACAGAGTTGCTGTAATTAGCATTACAAAGCAGGTCTACGCTTCATCACTTGACCTTGAATACCTCAATTGACCTTGAATACCTTACCAAAGCCCAGCAACGGTACCAAAGCCCACCAACGGTGGTTGCCATCTGAGAAACGGTCCAGAATGGTCTTGATCTGTTATCACATTCCCACAATGACACGGCTATCGGACACCAATAGACTGGCGGCCAAGCAAAAAGGTATGCGGCAAAAAAGGGCCACTCTAAACTAGGAAATCGTACCAAGGGCTTCTGAACCTTCATAATTATCTCCCCAGTGAAGCGGGGGCAACCATGCCTGCTCCTATTCCCATCATCTTCGAACGGGATGTGTTGCTATGCTTTCCGATGCAAAGCAAATGCGTGGATGGCCGCTTACTGTCCTTGTGTGACGTAGAGGCAAAGAGGCGACGAGGGAAAAGGGGCTGGGCAGGGGAATATTGCATGGATGCTGTGCGCTCGCTGGAGGTACTTACTTAAGGTTAGCGCAGATGGTGACCGAGAAATGCCGGTCGGCACGTGGGCGAGGGTACCTGTTACTGCCGCACATAGCAAAAGCCGCTGACCCTTCCACCGCCTTCCAAGGGCTGCCACTACATCAAGTATAAATCTGCTTGCTTGCCACAAAGCCCAAAGTGAGTTGGATCTCACGTGGCATACGTGGACTGGTACCCTAGGAAACCGAGTTTGCCTCACTCCATCGCCTCCCACTCCCACTCCAGCGTGTGAAATATCCGCACATGGGAAGTGAATGCAACAACGACTCACTGCGGCGAAATACTTGTTGTCGGGTGAGAAGACCGCGCAGCACACGGGCAGGCCATCGGTTCCCTGGGTCCCTGCGTACTTGCACGTGGTGCTTGGTGCCTCTTGAGGTTGACTTGATCCCTCCTGCAAACCGATCGGACATGGATGGATGCCAGGGAATACTTTCGTTGAGACGTGGAGTACAGTTCATCTGCATGCATGGTCTGACAACGCGTGGCCTGCAGGTGCAGGCCTTGTCCAGCACTCCTTGGCGTATCCGTGCTGTGGCAGCCATACAACCATGTAGCTGGCTAGCCCAGGAGTGATCCTTGTTCAGACCAGTGTTCAAAGGAGAATGCTTGGCGACAACTAGGCTAGCACGCTAGCACCCCCCACATCAATGATCAGTGTCTGCCAGGGTAACCAGCTAAGGGGCATTGTTGGCCACTTGAAGGCTCTAAAAGGTCCGCTATCCTTGAGATCAAAAGTTGAGAGGGGGCCCTTTCAAAATGCAAACATTTTCAGGCTAGCCAACACAACCCACCCACTCGCGTACAAAGTCTGCAACAGCATGCAACAGGCCGCGGAACCGAAAAAGGCCCGAAACAAAAACTTTCAAGCAAAGCGGGGCGACCAAAACGTCGATGTAGCTGAGGGGGGCGAACTGGGCCATGCATACAAAAACCACGATACTATGGACAGCGCATCAAACCGGCGTGTATTCCACACATTGGCTCTGGGGCCTCCCATCCAGGCGTCCGCTGCATGAGGTAGAGAATGCTACCAGGAACATGTCGAGCTGCCAGCGCGTCCAAATTTAGCGCGGACAATGCAGACGATGATAACAGCATTATTATAGATGTTGATAAAAGCATATAAGGCCCAGGCAGATATAAAAGGAGAGAACAGGCAGGTTACAAGGAGAGAACAATAGTCACCTCAATTCCACCGACCCCTGGTTGTGGCGGGCCACTTCCTGTGGCCATTGCCCCCAACGCTGCTGTGTTGCACGCCGCTGAAACGGAGCTGCTATCCGTTGTCACCGCCCAAAGGTGGAAGCCGTCCGCACCACAGATGCACACATAATGCTGGCACATGTCGAAGCGGGGCAGGGGCAGGCAGATGCACCCCAGAGAAGTCGATGCCAAAGACAAACTTCACGTAAGATTGTGGCGCATTGTGCAAGCATCTACGGGGGGCGGAAGAAGAGAAGAACCAGCCCGCAACAGTTGATGCCAATCCCGCACGTGTGACATATACTGCGCCACGTGTCTGTTGGGTCCTGTCCAGTACGAAACCCTGAACCCAGCCCAGCGGAAACTGCATCCGCGATGATCAAACCCACACGATCTATGAAAAGAAGAACACCTTGTTACTAGCCAATGAATGAGCCTTTTCAAACTGTCCATGCAGTGCCTATTGCAGATATCTGCTATTTGCGCACCTGATGGGAATGAATAACGTGCGTAGAAAACACTTGCTAGTGGCACTCCCCGCCGTTCGATTACCAGCCAGGAACATTCAATAAGCCAGGATCCATACAGACCATCATGTTTGATTTCACCTCCTACAACTGCGCAAAAAAAAACACCTCGTTCTTGTTGGGCAGGAGCAACTGACGCAGTTTCTGCCATGATGTAGCGGAGCTGCACCCAGCCACTGCAGACGACACATTCCCTACCTAGCACCCCCGGGTCAGATAGTTTGCTAACCTGCCTGACACTCAGCCCATAAAAGCTGCCTGGCATACCTGCATGGGCGACAGGTTGCCATCAGGATCTCCGGGGGCACTGCCGTCCCCAGCATTGCTGTTTACTTGCGACGACACGCACGCTTCCCTTGCGCAAAAGTGCAGCCTCTCCTGGTGGACTAGGGAGAGCGACAGCTCAGGGTCCCTGCCCGCGTGCCAGTGACACTGCACGCACGCGAGCACACAATGCAAATGGCACATGCCTTGGTTCATTCTGCAACGGGTTTGATAGTGAAAACTCAAGCTGCATGGACCGCTCCAGCGAACGTATACACACCAGGAGCCCAGGAGCATTGGGGATGACTCTATGTTGCATGACGGTTATGTCGACCAAATCGAGGCGCCAAAGTATGTTTCCAATTGAACTGGAGGCAGGCACAACCTGTGCATACATGAGCGAACAATTTAACATAGGTAGGTAGGTAGGTAGGTAGGTAGGTAGGTAGGTAGGTAGGTAGGTAGGTAGGTAGGTAGGTAGGTAGGTAGGTAGGTAGGTAGGTAGGTAGGTAGGTAGGTAGGTAGGTAGGTAGGTAGGTAGGTAGGTAGGTAGGTAGGTAGGTAGGTAGGTAGGTAGGTAGGTAGGTAGGTAGGTAGGTAGGTAGGTAGGTAGGTAGGTAGGTAGGTAGGTAGGTAGGTAGGTAGGTAGGTAGGTAGGTACGTAGGTAGGTAAGGAGGGAGGGAGGCATGGTTGCATGAGTGGGCGATGCTGGTTCGTACTTGACTCGTATTCGACACCTATATATATAATGTATGTAATGCACAACTGCCACTTGTTTATACACGTGTGTTACCTGCCTTGTACACGTGGAAGCTGCGGAGGCAGGATACCAACAGCAGGTGGCCATCCCCTGACCACGCATGCGCGATGGGCCGACTCTCTCGTGGGTACTCAAGCACGTGCAGCAGCTGGGCCTCATCGGGCAAGCTTGACCGGTTGCTGGCATCTGCGGGGCAAGACCCACGTTGGCCCACGTTGGCCCTCCCCCCAACCCAAGAAAAGATTTCCCCGGGGATCCAGCAATAATTCAACATGGGGGAAAAAAGGCGGCCACAATATGCATAATAGAACAGCATGCTTACAAGATGCAGGCGGACAATGGGGGGAAGATGTTGACACGCCGACACTTTGGCAGACCGAGGATCTGCAAGACATGTCCATCCACTGATTCGTGAAATATGCTCAATGGGAAGGGAGTCCTTTCGTCGCTGCAGGAGCGAGGCATGTACTGCATTCTAGAGGACGTGACTGACCATCGTGTGGGGACGCCTTGCCGACTGCCAGGTCTGCATTGGCCCCCGCACTGTTCATGCATGCCTGGGGTCCCTTTGACCCTGTCGAATATACAAGGGGAAGAGTGTAACAAGTAACCATCTTTTGTGCTATTGCGACAGGGTAATGTCCTGTCGACAAGGCTCACCTGGGTATCCTATTATGGCGACGCAGCCGTTATCCGTCAGAATGCTTCCGACCGAGTCCCAGCGGCGTGGCGGGTGTACGACGCGCCCAGAGGCGAGGGCGTTTGTCAGGTATGCTGTAGGCTGCCATGCACAGGATGGCACGAGTAGCCAATGGCGTAAGGGGAGCTCACGGCTGGTCACCATCGAGTCATCGAGTGTTCCTGGATCTAGGTTAACTCTTGGTGGCTCGCGTCACGGTGTCCACGCACGTCCAGACGCCAAATAGAGTTCAGTCATGCGGCGAGTTGGGAAACGAAAGGCTGTATGCCAAGTGGACGATGCCTGGAACGAGCTTCGATTACGACTGCGAGATAAATGACTGAAGAGCGAGAGACTAACGCGCCGCGCTTCAGGCGCGCACGTAATCGCTTATTGATTTACTTATGGTAGGCACACGAGGCCATCAATTAAGGACGGCATTTGACATCCTTGACATATACTTGATATATTATTATTGATATATGACTTAGACGCGCGTAGTCATGGCTACCGGTGACACGGGATCGGAAGTCGACATGGCGTGGTGGTTAAACTGATAGCAATATCTGTTTTTCACCAAATGCTAATCGCCAATGGCACCTGGATCAAAGGCGGCGGCATTTAAGGTAAGCACACAGTATTTACTACCAATTGTGGCCGGTCGCTTTCTTCATGACTGTACCATAGACTTCATATTCTGATCTGCGTCTGCCTTGTCGTACACGGGGTAGCTAGTGTGCAGCCAGGCGTGCAGGTAATTGGCAATATAATAATCTCAAAAGTAAAATTATTGTTGTTCATTTCACTAGCGATGGCACTCGCGGTGTTGTTCCCGCCAAAAATGACCCTAACCTGCTTGCTGGAGCTTGCTGGATGGTTGTGCATGGTGGTTGTGTGAGCAACTGCCTAATAACTAACACGTATGTACTATGTAGTCTCAAAGCCCCGTGTCGTCGGGTCGTTACACTCCTGTCACAGGTGAGTACGAGCAGGTAGCGCCGCGCCGTGACAATGCCGTGACAACCTAGACCTGCGCTTCATGCTGCGGCCCCCAGTGCGCGGTTAGTCACACCCTTGTCACGAGACTCGTGAGTTGTGGGCTTGTGCCCCAGTGCAGCTCGCAGAGAGCCGAGAGGTACGCTTACATAATAAAAATTTGCTTCGTGGCGACTGGCGACTGGCGAGATGCACGTGTGCTAGAATTCCATGAGCGTACATACAAAATCCGCTGGGAATTCTTCTGGAGTAGTGTGATACCTCACGGCCATTTTGTTGTGGCCAACAACCTTGCCGGGCAGGAAACTTCATACGAGACGCAAATTAACGTTAGCAGGACTTCTCAAGTTTGGGGCCTACCCCACCGCAGCTCTCACCGTCGCGATTAGGCTAGTTTTATAGGCGCAGACCTCTATTGCAGGAAATGTCCGCTTCTGGGGACGAGGAGCAAGTGGACGCCAGCGAAGAGCAGCAGGATGCAGCCTTTGATGCCGAAGGCGAGCGAGATCGCTCCGCTAGTGATCAGCAGGACGATCAACCGGGCGGTGATGACGGGGACGGCGATGACGAGGGCGATGGAAACGCTGGAGATGACCACGATCCAGGGAGCAACGTAGGCTCCGATCTGGACGAAACCAACGAGGCAAGAAGCGATTCTGAGGCTGGGGGTGGGTCGGGTAGACATGGAGAGGCTGGTGAAGGGGCCCCTGCCAGCGATGACGAGGATTATGAGCAGGAGCGCTCGGGAGGAGATAAAGGGGATGTCCAGGATGACGGGAGTGACGACGAAAGGAGAAGTGGGGAGGACCAGGACGGTGCTAACGCGGACAATAGCGAGGGCGATGACGATTACAATGTAAAAGAGAAGCAGCCAATCCAAACGAAGCTCAAGTTCCTGAAAAAGAAGGTTGACAAGCCCAAAGAAAAGGCCGGGAAAGAGGATGGCAAGGAGAAAAAGAAGAAGAAGAGAAAGCAGAAGGACCGAAGCGAGGATGACGGCGACGAGGAGGGCGAGGTGAAGCGGAAGAGGAAATCAAGGCTGTCGAAGAAAGGCAAGGAGGGCGACACGAAGAGCAAGCCGAGGAAGTCCAGGGCGCAGCCCAGCGGTAAACCGGAGAAGAAGCAGTCCATGTTCGCCAAGATTAACTCTGAGGTACGTGGTCATCTTCAGTAATTGCCACTGTACTCTCGTTATTGTTGCTCATTGCATGTCTTTTCCTTGTATTGGTTAGCTTTCCCCCTCGTGCCTGCCGTCGTGCCCTTGGCGTTATCGTGATTGGTTTCTGATGCTGGAACTCCCCTGTCATGTTAGTGGTACCTGACTCATGTCCTGGGCATGCCACTGCGGTCAGGACGACAAGGAGGGACCCCTTACAGCATAGATATTGTCCCTTATAAAGCACAGATGTAGGGGCACCTGTACAGCACCCTCCACATATATTGTAAGCCAACCATAATTTTAACATACAAGGCGAACACATTTCCGCCTCCATTCGTTTCCATCACCCTGCGCGTCTTGACAAAGGTGGATAAGGTAATGCCGGGCTCTAGCTACAATGGTCGTCATTCTCCGGGTCTCTGGCCTGCGCTGGTTGTCTCATTGATGTAGCCCTTGTCATATTTTGATGTTTATCGTCATGGCCAGGACGACGAGGAGGGCGAGGCGCGCGACGAGGACCGCGCGTTTATCGACGACGCGGGGGCGCGGCGCGACACGAGCGACAGCGAGAGTGGGGGGGAGCGGGAGGGGGAGGAGCGGCGCCGGTCGCAGCCGCCGCTGGCACCGGAGGCCGTGGAAGCGCTCGCTTTTTTTGAACGCAAGAAGAGGAAGGGTGAGGAGGGGGGGGAGATCTTAACATGCGTTAGGGGAGAAAGGGTGAGGGGGGTGAGTCGAGCGGGGGTGGATGCTGTTTGCGAGGAGAGGAAGGGTGAGGACAGGTGTGTAAGTTGTTGTGGGTGTAAGAAGGGGAATGGTAAAGGGGGTTTAGGGTGGGATCAGGATGAGGAAAGGTGGGAAGTTGGAGACATGGGGATGGGCCGCGTATGCGGAACAGTGGGCAGCAGTGATACATCTGTGCGGAAGGATAGGGGAGATGCGGGCCCTTGACTTTGTGGGCGCAAGGGGAAAACAAGTGGGGGTAGCCCAGGGGTGGCCTTGGGAGCTAAAAAGTATGGTGGGGAGGGAGGGGGCAACCGCAGGGGGTGTTCCCTAGCAGGTGTGCAACCGGGTGAGAATGATGGAAGACACCTGTGCTCGTCTGCTCTTAACCTCGAGGGATTGTTTGACTCCTCTCTTTTTCTGCCCGTCCACAATATCCCCCACCATGCCCCCCTGCATTCCCGTCACCCTCCCCTTCCTCTTCTCTCTCACACTATACCCCGTGACTGCTTCAAACTCTCATTCCCCTGCTGGTGCGCTCAATCTTCCCTTCTCCTCCCCCCCCCCACTTTTCTGCGCATATATCTGCTTGCCCCCGCCCCCTTTGTTTTTGTTCTCACCCCCCCGTTTTCCCCCCATGCCTCCCCCCCTTTCCCCCCGGCACCCTTCCTTCTCCCCCCACGGTCCCTCCCCCCCCAGTCGAGGTTTCTCGCGAGGACATGGAGGCGGAGGCGGAGATGCTTCTGCAGAGGATGGACATGGCGGTGGAGGACGATGTGGAGGCCAACCGACGGGGGGAACCGGCACTCAAGAAAGTGATGCTGCTGCCGGAGGCGGTGGAGATGCTGCAGAAGTGGGTGGGGGGCGATGGCATAAGATAGTGGTGGCTAGGCATGCGGCCGCCGATGTTAACAAAATCCACTGGGCAGCGTATGTGCTGCAGACCAGAGTGCTACAGGATGCTGGAAGCAATGTGCATGGGCGTCCTGTGATGCTCCCATCACACCCCAGTTCTACCCAAGGCACCTCAAGGCGTCGCCGGATGTGTCCGCTGTCAACGCATCAGTGTTCACCCATCCTCTCTGCGTGCTTGGCATGCTTGCCCAGGCACTAGATGCCTCTCTTGCTCTGCCTTGAATGCTGACTCTTGGGCGCGGTCCCTGCCTTTCCCGCCCCCGCATGCATGCACAAGGGAAGCGGAATCCAACGATGTCTTACTAGGGGGTGCCGTGCGCAGCGGTAGCACGCATGCACGCTTTTATTTATGTGTGTATGTGTTCGTGCATTTTGTGTGTGTGCGTGTATGCGTTTGTGTGTTTTGTGTGTGTGGGTGGTCGGCTGGGTGGTTCTAATGCCATCAACTACTCCATCCTTCCATACTGCCATTACGCCGGGATTTTTTATGACATGGCCGCACGGACCCCACCCCGCAGGAAGACGTACAAGGAGGCATTCCTCTCCCACGACGTGCTCAAGGTGCTGCGCAACTGGCTGGAGCCTATGGAGGATGGCTCGCTGCCCAACATCCAGATCCGCGCCGCCATCCTGCGCATCCTCAAGGACGTGAGTAGGCATTATCTACCATTTCTGGAATCATGTACTCGGACTAGTGTACGCCCATGCACGTGTCGCGATGTTCTCGCAATAAGGGATTAGCATGCTTTGCTGTCCTGGCGGCGATCGGGCGTCCACTCAAGGGTGTGAGGAAGCATATATTTTGCACCGCTCCAGGGACGCTCTAGGGACATCCCCACCCTTGCATTTGCAGGTGACCTGCCACCTCGGCGTGCCTGCCAACAGCGTTTCTCATGTACCTTGTTGTATGCGGCGCCTTGAGCGAGTTATGATTTCTTCTTAGTGTCATGTATTCCTATTTTTTACTCCTTTCTCGGGCTCCTTTCTTTTTTGCTGCAAATTTTAGGCATCCGCTTGTGTGCCTCTGCTGCCACGAACCCTCCTTGCCACTGCCGCTTCTCTCGCAGATGAACCTGGACACCCTGGAGGAGCGCCACAAGCACGCGATCAGGGAGAGCGGTATCGGCAAGGTGGGCGGGGACAGAAGACAGAAGTTGGGTGTGGGTTACTTTGAAAGGTTCGATGTGGCAGTGGGTGCTGGCAACGTGAGGTGAACAAGGTAGTCAGTTTTTCGTGGCATATCTGGGTGGCTGGTGAGGAGTAGCAGCAGGGATTTTTGTTCTTCTTAGGTAGCAAATGGCGGCTTATGCGAGTGGGAGAGAACGTGGCCGGCTAGCACTCCCCCCATAGATACTTCCGCATAGCTTGAGCAATTAGGTTGCGAGGAGGCGAGCTGAGGCATTGATCATCAGCAGCATCTCCCCGCTTGCCTTGATCGAACACACGGTGACAACGCGTGATGACGGAACTACATAAAGCTACCGTATGTCAAGGAGACAACCAGCGCAGGCCAGAAATCTTATAAAGCGGGTGTGCATGAAGCTTGCGCGTGTCAGTATGTGTGCGTCCCGGGTACCGTGCGAGCACGACAGAGGGCTCCTGTCCGTCAATATGCTAAGTCTAGGGGGTTGAATCAGCCAGGGTGCTTGCATTCAGGGGTAAACCGTCGATGGTGTAAATCGTCGGTGCCCTGTGGATGGCAGCCTTCCTGCTTAGCGGCATGCCAGGCAAGCTTAACCGCATCATCCCCAACTTGGCCCATCACCACACGCACAGGTGCCTCAGGGCACGCCTCACGCTTGCTCGGCTGCGACACGGCGGTGCTCTGCTGTTCCTGTGGCCATCGCGCGGCGACATCTTTCTTCCTTTGCCGCTCGGCCATTCATCTATTTCTGCATGTGCTCCCACTCCCCTCGCAGCTACGTGTTGGGGACTACACTAGCATGGGTGCCCACCCCATGCTCATGCTCGTTCTCCCCTCTCTGCTTCTTGCGGGCCACCATCGGTGGCCTCGCTGTGCCCTGGCCCCGTGTACTTGCGCAGGTGGTCATGTTCCTCTCGCGCTGCGACCAGGAGACGGCCCTCAACAAGAAGGTGGCGCGCAGCATCATCGAGGACTGGGTGAGCGGGCAGCGTGGGGGCATCTATCGGCAAGCACACTACCACTCTAGGGGCACGATCACTAGTCAACCCGAACCGCTAAACCCTGGACACCAAACCATAGACTGGCTCATTACAAAGGACTGAGGGGGGCGTGGCCGGTGGGGTGTGTGATAAAGCCTAAACGGTCCACCCTAGTCTCCAAACCCCCAAACCTATGAACCCGAGCAAGTCCATTATCGGATATGTCAAGCTTGGGTCGCTGGTGACACGGGAGGTGTAGACCCTTCCAGTCTGGAGGGTGTTCCTGGTGCTCAATTTTTGTATCCCCTCTTATGGCAGGGGTCTGAATCTGCCAAAATGGTTCCACGAACGCAGACTGCCGCAGCCATTTGGGCATCCTCAATCGACAGAATGGGTTCCGTTGCCTGACCAACCGCGCGCTTGCCTGCTGCTGTGTACCTGCTGTTGTGTGCCTGCTGTTGTGTGCTCACCCCTGGTGACATCGGTTGTTTCCGGCCCCCTGGCCGTATTCTTCCCTTCCGTTGCGCCAGAGCCGCCCCATTATCGGCGCCAGCACGCGCTACGAGGACGCAGCGCCAGAGGAGGAGACGGAGGAGCGCCGCAGCAAGAAGCAGTAAGTGCCCGCAGCAAGCAGCAGTGGGTGTCCGTAGCAACAAGGCAGTGGGTGGCCTCGTGGGCAGGGGGTGGTGCCGGCACACATAACAGGCACTGGGAGTGCCGGTGGGGTCGCAGCTATCTGCGTTCTGGGGATAGCTATCTGAGGGCAGTATTCCGTGTTTGTAGGGGTGTGGATGAGGTGAATCTCTGTTGACATTTTAGCGGTGTGTCTCCACTGGGAACGTTGCCTGAGAGGTCACTGTATCGGGCAGCGCAGGGATACAGGTCACTCTAGCGCTACCTTGTTGTAGCTCTTAGCTCTACCTTGCTGGTCAATATCGTCCTTCATGGCTTGTTTGTCGACTGTGTCTGCCAGTTGGTTTGTCTGACGCTGAGAGCTGCCCAGGTGCTGGTGTGTGCGCGAGTAAGCACCCTCAAGTTTTGTGGCAGTGGGACCCCTATCGGCCGCCCTCTGTCTGTTGTGATCATCTCCCACGCCACGGCTGTGGCCTGCTTGGTACATCATGTCGGCTCTTGTAGATACTTGTTAGGTGTCTGTGACGGCCCGCTGTGAGCAGTGCCACCCCATGGCCCCTGCGTACGTCATATGGTCATGTGGCCGAGGAGCGTGTACTAAAGTGTGTGGGCACTGGTTATGTGTCAAGGGTAAAGTCCCGAAGTCATGGTGACAACACCAGCATCGCGTCTCACTCCTGCCTCTCCGTTCTCTGCCGTCCAGAGTCTCCTGGCTGTGCGTGTCTCTAATTATAAGGCCCCGTTGACTTTGGCTCTGTATTTCGCATGGCCTCTTCCCCCCCAGGGTGGTGCGCAAGGCCCCTGAGGCCAGGTCTTCGGGCGGCCCCTCGGACGCAGCCGACACGGGCAAGGGGGTCGACAGCGAGCTCGACGCGCAGGGGCAGTGAGTGGGGACACACGTTTGACTGCTTGGGGTTTGGTGGGCAGTGAGTGGACAAATGAAGAAGGGTTGCAGTCTTCTGTTATGGGCTGTCAGGCGGGCAGTGAGTTGAGTGGAGCGAAGCGTTGCTGTCTGTTGGTTGGTTGGCATCAATTGGACAGACAGAGCCGTTGATTTGTCTGGTTGTTTCCTTTGCTGGCAGATTGGTGGGCAGTCCGTGGACCGATACAGTTGCTGGTTGCTTTGGTGGCCAGTCCGTGGACGGAAGCATTTATATGTAATCTTGTTGGGTTGTTGGGTTGGTGGCAAGGGGACAGAAGCCGCTAAGCCTCTACCGCTCTTTGTACTGTTGGCTTGGTTGGCCGTGAGTGGACGCACATGTCGTTTGTTTGTTGCCGCTGGCCAACTTGTTTGTTCGTTGTCGCTGGCTTGGTTAGGCCAAGGTTTGCTTTCATTTCGTGTCCTACGCGTGTGGTTTTGCTGGAAGCTGGGTTGCTGGCATCCTTAGCATGGTGCGGCTCCTCTCATGCTGCTTCTGTCACCGAGCCGAGGGGAACCATTGGCGGGGGCGGAGAGAGAACGATCGCTTGTGCACGCTTCCCCCGTGGATGTGTCCAACCCCCCCCGTGTGCTTCGTAGTTGGTTCCTGCGTGGTTACCCTCCCCAATCTTCTTTTTACCCAATCTCTTTCTTTGACCCGTTCTCTTTCTTTCGCCCGTTCTCATTTCTCCCATCCTCCTGTTCTACTTTTCCCGGCAGGCTGATGAGCCGCAAGGAGGCGGCGCGGCTGCACGCGCGCATCCCCGAGATGAGCCGCATGGACTTCAAGGTCCGCCCGCGCTCGATGGTGGAGGAGAAGGAGCGCAAGATGTCTGACAAGCACGCCAAGGTGCGTACAAGACGAGCACGCCAAGGTACCATGGCCATGCCTGCTCCCCATTCTAATATACTATGCACTAAATGCCGCTGTATGCACAGTTGCTTAATTATGCCTGGCTGCCTCATCACCAGCCCGAGCACCTCAAACAGTGAGAAATGCTTACAGCTCCCTTCACTGCTGCGCAGGCAGCTCCCTTCACTGCCGCACTGACAGCTCCCTTCACCGTTGCACCTGCTATCCTATCCCCAGCTGCCCCCTGCCCTTGCTTATTTCCTCGTCTCCCATGTTTCCGGACCCTGATGCTGTGCCTTCATGGAATAGCCCGGCTGCCAATAATGGAATCCAGTTACCTGATTTGTGGTAGCCTTGCGTCGCTTCGTTCAGGCATCGGCAGGCAGCTGGAGCGGGCTCAGTTTGTTTGGTTAGATCAATCAATGCTGTCCTATCCCCACCATTGCTCCCTCCCTACGCCCCTTCACAGATGGCAAAGACGATCCAGAAGCTGCGCGCACCGAAGAAGATCGAACGTGCCATTAAGCCGAGCATTGAGGGTCGCGGCCTTGTGAAGACGCGCTAAGGCTGCATGCTGATCGGGGTCTTATTGAGGCAGCGCATGCGAAACCGCAGAGCATGAGGGTCTAATCCTGTTGGTCCCAAGGCTTCGCAAAGCATGCATTCGCAAAGCATGGCTTCGCAACACATGGATTCGTAAAGGATGAATTACCTGTTGGCGGTACATCGATGCACTGCCCTGGTCTGTGCAACTTGGGAAGCCATGGCAGGGAGCTTCACTATGACAGGTGCAATGTTCAGCTATGAGCAAGAGTATCAATTGCAGCCAGAGTTTTTTGGTCTTGGCTGAGATATCTGGATGCTGAAAGCACCAAACGCATATCAATAAGACACTTTTGATTTTTCTTGGAAGTTGACCCCGGGCCGGTCACCCTGGCAATCGAACGGCTGTGTCCAAGTGTAGGCTGGGAGTTGCCAGGATTCCATAGGACGCCCGTGGGGAAGCGCCCGCGTGTGCGAATATACGGGAAGCACGCCAGACAGGTCCCCTAGGGTAGAGTTGTTGTATCTAGAGTTGTTGTTGATAGATGTTTGTAGATAGCTGTTGTAGATAGATTAGACCGGTAGGACTGTTTGCACCCATCCATCCATCCATATCGGGTGCTCCGTGACTCCCCAACGGGAGCACGAGAGCGACCTATTAATTAATTAATTAATTAATTAATTAATTAATTAATTAATTAATTAATAGGTCGCTGAGGCCAGCCTTCATAGTTTGTTCAAGCCTCATCAACTTGTTGAAATGTGATCGAAGATCGACAAGCTAGGCAAATTGATTAATTAAGGGGACGGGACACCCCCGAATTTTTTGGCGCCAAAAATTCGCGCCGGAGCCGAAGGTCACAAATTTCACGTGCACGGTGCGCGCACCCCTTGCGGAAGTGGCCATGGCGACTGCGTTCAGGCGAAACTACCACACTAGGGCAGGCGAAATGCAAAAATTTTACTCGAATCTAAAAGGAGATGAGTTTATGATGTTAGTTTGTGGCGGAAATCAGCTGGTTTACAATATTGCTGTTGTTTTTTTTGTGCCATCGGCATGGGGGGTAATCTGAATTTTTTGGTCGCGCGGAATGAAATAGAATTCATGATAGCGGCTGTAAAATAGCGGTTTTGGGGGCTGTTCTGACCTTGAAGCAGGCATTAATATCGGTTGCATCGAATTCGAAACCGAGCTGGTGCTTTTTGCCAGATTTTCGGCCATTATCGGTAAGTAATTGTTCAGACCTGCGCAGTGCGTGTCTGACCTGTCCATGGAAGAACGGCTGTTGTTGCGCGCCTGGGCGAGGGATTTACGAGGGCAAGGTACAGATTTGTCGCGAACGTTTATCTGCTATCGGTGCTTTCTTCTATGAGCTCATCGTTCGAGGTTTTTTGCGTTCTTTTTGGGCAGTTTCCGCCAGCTAGCTCGCCGTCGCTTGCCGTTGTGTTGTCGAATACCTGGCAGCTTTAGATTGTTTTCGTTGATGTCGTGATCAGGGCCGCTTCAGTCGCAGCCTATAGCTCTTCGGGAAGGTATAAGGCATTTCATAAAACGTGTTCTGGCAAGGATGTTGTGCGTATGGACGCTTCTTGTTGTTTGAGAGTGACGCACCCTCTCCTCACAGGCCGCAGCGGCATCACAGCGCTCATGCGGTGAAGGGCCGCCAATGGTTTCTTTGCATTTTATCGTGCAGGGATGGAAGTGTTATAGTGATGATGATGTTGGAGATATTGCATTTGTGTGACTGCATGTAGATAGCTGGCACCAATGGTTGTTTGAGCTTTCCTTTGTTATGATGATGTGACAAGACTACAATGTGCTGAGCCAACCATGGTTGACATGCATGACTGCATTAATTAATTATCAACATCACTCCGTTGGGAGTAGATGTAGCACATAGCCCTGAGAAGGGGCATATGGCTTTTAATACATTCTAGGCTACTTCATGCAGGGGTGGGAATGTAAGCTACCCCTGCTCTAGGTGCACCAGGGCACCCGCACCCTCATGGTCTATCACGCTATGCCCGGGTAAGGGGGGAGCATGCCTGTGAGGGGGAAGATCATCATGGCTATACAAAAACTAGAGCGTGGCATCTCAGCAGAGAGCAGCTCTCTGCATGGGCACAGCATTACTAAATAAAACTAGGCATCGTCTGGAGTGTGGCTCATCATAGGCACACATGTACATGATTACATAAAGCGCGTGGCTTAGCTGGAATAGGGCCTCTAGGAGGCGTACATGTACATGGCCACGGTCTATCTATTCTACACTACTACTGCTCTATTCCCCTAAGCTGGGGCGTCTGGAGTCGCTGGGGCCGCGGGGGTCGCCTGCCAGGGCTTGTGGCCGACGTAGATGGCCGCCCCCTTCCAGTACACCGGCTGCCCCGCCTTGGTCTGCCGGAGCTGGAGGTAGGTCGGCCATAGCTCCCGTCGCTGTTGTTGCTGCGCCAGGGTCAGGTCGTCATCAAGGGTGAAGAGAGTCTTCTCGAGCCGCTTGCGGCGTCTGAGAAAAGAAATCTTGTCCGCCGGGGTCTTAAAGGTGAGAAGGAGCGGGGGCGGCCCTGCCTTACCCCGCGCGCGGGGAAGGCGGTGGGCGGCCAGCTCGATCTCACCAGTAAGGCCCATGCGATCAAGGATTTCTCTCTCAAAAGCACGCGCAAGCTTCTCGGAATTCTCACCTTCCTCCATCTTGAGATTCTTGACAATGACGTTAAGGCTGCGCTTAGCGAGCTCGGCCTCCTCGCGGAGGTCAAGCGTCTGCCGCTGGAGCTGTGCTGCGACGGCGGAGGTGGTGGAGGTGGTGTGCTGCTTAAGCATGTCCGCCCAGGTCGTGACTGCATGCAAGCTATATATACCATGTTCTTACTTGGTTCCTTGCCCTCCATAGTCCCAGTTTGTCATCCATGCCGGGGAGGACAGTTTAGGAGGTGTTGTTGTGTTGATTAGCTTGGTTGGCATCAACCTTACACTCTAACCTGGGAGAAACATAGGAAATGCTGCTTAGGCATGTTAGGGCTACCATCGTCAAGGCTATGCACATATTTACAAGGCTGGCCATGCTGGAGGGATGATGAAGACATATGAGGTGCGTGGCCACCCCTTTGTACTTTGTAAACATACTCTGCATGGTTTTGGTGCATGTTGGATGGCATATTAAGTGGCACTGTGGGGTTACTAACTTACTGAGAAGTCCTTAGTGCCTTGTCATGTGGTCATATAGGAAACCCATCAACTTGAGCAGTTCTTGTCGCAATGACCCCCCACATTGAGCATGCGTTGCCGTCAGCGTGCAAGAGTTGATTATGTGTGCTTTGGTCAGTTTGCAGATGTCTTTGATGAAGAAGGAGGTGCTAGTGTGGCTAAATGGTTACTCTAATTTCCTTGTAGCGTCTACATGGGTGGCCGTCTTGGAATGGTTGTAACTTGGGCAGTTCTTGTCAGAATGGCGTCAAACCTTGAACACAGGAGGTACCATATGTGCAGAGAATGGTAGTATGTGGTTTGGCCAGTTTTCATGAGGCTTAGATGTATAAAGGGGTGTTAGTGTGGTTAAATACTAGCTAAAACCTCCCTTAGCTTCGTCACATGTGGCAATCTAGGAATATCCATCAAATAGGGCTGCGCTTGTCAGAATGACCTGAAAATTTGGGGCTGCATGTCCCCCCCTCTCTAGTATTTGGGAATATATGATTTGGCACTATTGCATGTGTTTATGATTTGTTTTATTTTTTTTTGTTTAAAAAAGGACCCTTTTTGCGGGAAAATCCATCAATGTGTCTAAACATCATTATTTTGTGCTCAAAATTAGGCAGGCTTTCTCAAAAGTGGGGGAACTATGCGGGAGTATATGATTTGGTCCCAATATGTTTGCCCATTGTCCTAGGAAAAATGTGACTAAAATAGCGTCTTTTTCTATTTTTAGCGCGTAACCGGTGTATGTTGGGGGCTAGTACCACCCACAAGTGGCTGGAAAATTTTTTTTTAATCATATTTATGGTCCCCAATCATCATTGGATTTTTAGCACATGCATAGGTATGGTTTCCAGAAAAGTGCCCTTTAGGGGTGTCCCCTCCCCTTAATTAATTAATTAATTAATTAATTAATTAATTAATTAATTAATTAATTAATTAAAACTCGTGCTCCCGTTGGGGAGTCACGGAGCACCGGAGTGCTAGGCAAATGAAAACATGCATGGGTGGCACTTATAGAACGAACTGTTTACGACGTACATGGTTAAATGGCACTAAATAAGGCGTGAACATGCACTGAAGGCATGCCACGGAGTACCTGATGCAGTACTTTGCTACGCGGGTATACTTCACCCACCAACGACAACGGCCAACCAGGGCGGCATATCTTGACCTGGACTGGCCCCAATGACATTCCTAGGAAGCTAGGTAAACGTGCCATGAACTACATCCTGATGTTGCTGGCCGACCAAGTGGTCCCAGCTCAGTTTGAAGATCCGCATCCACTCCCTCTCCCTTCTTTGGACTGCCATGCAGAACAAGCAGAGGTGGCAGAATTAAGATTGTCCAGGCTCACACGCCAGCCCCTGTGGGCTGCAAGCCGATCCCCCCAAGAGGAAGGGGCGTTTTGCTGAGTAGTGTAGTTAGGATTTTCTAGACTAGATAGCTTAGAGTTAGGTTAGGTCGATTACGCGGCTTCGTCCACCTCCACGCATCCAGCAAGGAATATGTGCTACATGATCTCCCAACGGAGGCATGTTATAATTTTTTTTTTTTTTTTTTTACTTCACCCGCGAAGGCAAGTGGCGCGACTCACTCGCCCAGGTCTGGAGTCACAGATAGCAACTCAGCGTCATCCGGACTATCCAAGACGACTGCACGCTCGGCCATGATGACATACATGGCACTAAATTATTGCATAAATTACATGGCGTTCACAAGTTCCGCATGACAACTGCCTCACTATTCAGCATGTAAGTCCCCCATGCATGAGGGCCTGGGATGGATGGAATTTAATTAATAACTGAACTTCCTATAATACGTACTACTATAATCTATATAGTAATAGTGAACGAGGGCTCATGATCTGACACGGAGGTTTTTTGGCTCGAACGCACAAACGCAGGTGTCCCGCCGCTTTGCAGGGGCCATTTTGAGCCTGCAAACATCCGCGGTCATAGTATATTGCACATTAGATCACAGGCAATGACATGGAAGGCATGCGGAAAACAGACACTGCCCCCTCACGATGCCACCAACTCCTGCATGCTGCCACCCCCTTGTCAATCATCGCCCGGCAACGGCCATGTTCGCGAGAAGACGTCCGGAACGTCGTAGGTGGAGTCCCACATCCACACACGGTCGCCATTCTGGTACTTGTCGGGGGGGAGGCGGTACGGGATCGGCAACTGAAGGACCAGCTCATCCTCCGAGGTGCTCTCCATCCTTATGCTGCCGGCTTCATCCCCCTTGATCTTGCTGCCACCACCCAGACTGGCAGCTGGCACGGCACCCACACTTCCTGCAGTGCCATCCCCACCACAACTAGCATCCACGCTTGGCTGGCGCGACACCAAGCGCACGGATGGGACTTTCATCGCCGCTCCCTCCGCCCTGTTTAGTAATATCGGCGGTCTGTGTGTGCTGTGCGATGGTCCATCCGCAGCGTGTCTATCACCCGCGACGCCGTCCTGCTGCACAAGGCTTGGTGACATGGGCGCCATGCAGTCAAAACCCCACCATCTGTCGGCCATGGCGCGTGCCAGCACAGCTGGCAGCAGAAGCACACCCATCTCGTAGCTTGGCAGCCACATCTGGGCGTCCCCTTTCTCCAGCTTGCCCCACGCGGCCTTGCTGAGGTTGGCACTTGTCAGCAGCAGCCACGCGATCGAGACTGCCTCCTGCGCGCCCTGGCTGCAAGAAGAGGCTTTAATGCTGCCATCAGCACCCGCCACCCTGTCCATGGTATCGACCGATCCTGCACGCCCATCACGGCTTGCACCACCATGACCGCTGGCACCCGCACCAGCGGCAGCTCGGCCAGCAGGTATGGTGACAGGGGTTGGTGCGTAGCGGACGTAAGTTTTAATGTGGGGCATCGCACGCCCCCGCCGCAGGTGGTCCCCCCACCGATGGTACATCGGCGCCAGGAACGGCTTGACCATGTTCTTGCGGTATGAAGGTAGCGAGTCGCCCGCCACATAGCCCTGCAGCGACGTCCGCACCTCCTCCACCGTGGGGTAGATGATGGCCACCGAACGGGGGGGACCCAGCTGCTCCAGTGTTTTCCTGCGCTTGCTCGGCGGCTCGGCGTTCGTTACGCCATCGTCCGGCACATTCCCCCGAATACCCCTTGTGCTGCAATCACTAGCTGCAGCGCCCTCGTATTTCACATCACCGCCGCTGCCACTACCTCCACTCCCTCTGCTACGATCCCCCTGGCCCCCTGCCCCCTGCGTCGCATCCAGGACGCCTTGCTGCCCCGGCACTGACACTGAGGATGATTTTGGTAGTGTTTCGGAAGGCAGTACCCCTGATGCAGGCACCGATGCCGTCGCCTCATCCCCGCCGCTGGCAGCCACGCGCCCTGCCGCCATGCTGGCCCCCAGCTCGCGCGTCAGCCACGGCTCGTCCAGCGATCCCATGGAGGAAAACTGGTAGACCAGCGGCGCGCCCTCAAAGTGGCGCGGGAACGCTTGCTCCGCCAGCAGCGCCCGCAGCTTGAGGTGGCCCCACTTGGCGACCGTAGCACCGCCCACGTGGCGCCCGTTGCGCACGGTCCCAGGCACCGACGCGACCAGCTGGCCGCCGCAGGACGTGAAGTCGTACTCGCGCAGCGTGTCCGGTCGCAGCCGCACGCGGGGGCCGCCGGGGAGGTCCACCTCGGCCCCCAATGGCCACGTCAGGGCCGAGAAGTATTCGACCAAGTCGCGCTCAAATGGTGACTCGGCCCACCGCCCCGTGGCCTCCTTGCGGGGAAAGTCCTGGATCCAGGCCGCCTGCGTCTTGGCGTGGAAGTCGCCGCGGACCAGGTTGGCCGTGTGGATGACCAGGCGGAGGCCGGTGGGTGTCGCGGTCAGGCACGCCTTGGTGTGGTGCGTGCCCCACTCGGGCAGGTAGGGCTTGGCGAGCCTGGGGGTGTGTCAGGAAGGGGGTATGGTGAGAGCAGTACGCACGGCACGTGCGTGAGGTGAGGTGGTGCAGGGTAAAGGGTTATCCCCGCAGAAGCGCGAAGAGTGGGCAACTGGACCTCTGTTTGCTGAATGCCTTGGGTGAATCCTGGTAGCATACATTAAGGTAAGCAGCACCATTGGCAGCAGGGCAGACAAAAAACTGCAACCTTGAGAAGGCGCATGGCTAGAAGCCCGGCAGAACAGCCAACGATATCCCTGCTTTGGCCAAGTTACAGGCAGGGGGGCACGGTTTCACGAGGCCAAGGTAATGGTGGGCGTCATACCCCAGGGGAATGGGGTGTTGGCGCGGTATATGCTGGCGTGGTGGGTGAGGGGCTGGAGATTAAAGGGTGGTAGGAGCCGGGAAGTGGAACCCACACATTGGACTCAGATTGCAGGCATGGGGAAAAGTAACTCGGTATGAACTTTGTACGAATATTAATGATTAAAGGCGTTGGCACTCGCACATGCGACGACAATCACGACAGTGACGACAGTGGCAGTAAGAAGGAAATAACCGCAATTAGGGTACTTGGCGTTCACCTGAAATTTGGGGCGAAAGCCTCAAACAGTGCCTTCAGCGCAACCGGGTCCTTCATCCCGTGAAACAAGACCACTCGGGGAACTCTGAGTAAATGCGGGGCTTCGTCGAATAGCCAGTCTGGGTCTACTTTATAATTGCAAAGTATCACCCAGTCTATTTCAGCCTGCGAATCAGGCACCATATCCCCCGAAAAAGTGACGGCATTCTTATTGCCTTCTTGCGGAATTCCGTCTGTTTTCAGCAGCCGGATTGGCTGATAGCTCACCATGGTGCCAGCAGTGAGCTTTCAGGGGATCTTCCGACTGTACTGCTGATATGGCGTGTAGCGAGAAGGCCGCGGCAAAAAAATTAACTAAGGGCGCAGTGCACAGCTTGACAGCCTTACCTAGCGTAACAAGCATGCAGTTAAATGGCAAGGCAAGCCCGACCGATATCACCAACGGCAAGCTAATATAAGGACTATTCTTAAGAATTCGTCCATCACGTGCAGAACCACTGGCCCACACAGCGCAGCACGGTGCGATACTATATTACATCCGTGTAGTGTGAGCTGCACTGGGCCGGGATGACAAACAAGATTACAAGAAGGCTACAATTGAAAGTGCCTCAAGAAGGCCTGGAATGGTAGGCACGTATCAGGATAGAGGAGAATTCCAGCTAAGTAACCGCATGATTTCTTTGCCGTGATTCTTTGTGAAAAGGGCTCAGGCACATCCATCCACAAAGAAAATTCTTAGGAAATAACATGTGCAAGCGAACGTGCTCCAATCAATCTTTGGCACACCACTTGAGTTGAGTTTATTCCCACGCCGGTGACCCTCAGCACGTGACCAAGGCGGGAACCGTCGGGAACAGGTACGGGCATTTCTGTAGTACCTTTAGCCCGTTTAGGGCTGTTGTTGTTGTTGTTGTTGCCCACGCCGCGCAAGGGCAGCGTTTAGGGCTGAGGCCGTTGCTTTTTAATAGGAGGGGTACCTACTGGTTACTGATAGGTATCTACTACTATGTACTAGCTATTTGTAGTTTTTGTACTCGCGCACAAATGTGTTTGTGATTAGTGAACCTAAATGGGTGGAATAACCTGGAATAAACTGACCGGCTGACTAGGTGTCTGGGAAAGTGGGGGTTAACACGCGAGAAATTCTCCATGGCCAGCTGTGCCTGGGCTGGAACAGTCGAGCTTCGCTGCGTTACTAATCTCAGTGACGATAATTATCTCATTGTAGCAACAAAGAGCTCTATCGAATTAAACGCTACCATCCCACGCATGGCAATCTGCGACAAATTTTATTAAACATCAGGGGTAAGGCAATTTTGACGGCGGGACAGATATCTGCCTCCCTCTGACGGATGTATAGAGCTACATGATAATTGGCATTTGCGCACTACCGTACATCAAACAACGTCCCTTATTACTACTAAAGTTATCAGCAGCCATCACACGCAAGCCCGTGAAGGCAAAACATGAAGGCAAAACATAATTAGCAGGGGCACTACCAGCGCACAACTAACATGGCCAGATCGAACACTGGACATCGTCTCGCCCCACGCGTAAGCAGCTCGTCGTTGCACAACGAAAAACTACTGCCTGGGGTGGCTGTCTCTTTGATGGTATGATCCCAGATCAGCCGCGGGTTGAACTGAATGTATATCATATCAATGAGACAACCTGCAGCGCAGGCCAGAAATCTGGAGAACCCATGGTAGTTCCAGATGTATAATCTTATCCGCGTTTGTCGATTAGTGCAGGATGATGGAAATGAATGGAGGTGGATCAAATGTGTATCCGTGTACGTTAAACATGTATGGCTGGCTAACGTTCAGAGCGAGACCTAGACGGTTTAGCCATACTGAAACGTTGACTCGCGCGTGATCAGTGCGCTTGTTCCTAGCGGCCAGGTTGTAAGAGAGTTGTGAGGACCAGTCCGCGGGGCCAGTGGTAAGCACCAAGTTGCTGCAATCGGTCTCCCGCCATTTGTATGCTGCCGACTGGTATGCGAGAAAACGCGTAGAACTATAGCTCGTTTCAAGCTACCTAGTGTTGTGTCCCTGTGCGCAACAATGTTGACTAGGTAAGTACTATCGTACGTGATCAGTTGCTTACCGATGATTGAAATTATAGAGCGGTTGACCCATGCGGCCATTGCACTTATTAATCAGGTTCTGTCTGTTTAAACTTTTGTGTAATTATTTTCTAGTAAGATCAGCATAGTACTGCATGGCACCCGATATTCACAGTCTCCTTTCCCACACAGCAAAATATGGTGTTGTTCTTTCTCAGTTACATCGTTTTTCCCGTCTTTGTTCTTATCGTGTTGATTTCATCACGACTCTTGTTGAACTCTTGCAGCGTTTATTGGTCAAAGACTATGACCGAGACATTATGCTCCGTCAAGTCCGATGTTTTTTGCAACGTCACCCACATCTGTTCGGTGCTGCCCCTTGGCACAAGCTCTACAAACAGGTCGTGGACCGGCTGGATCGCATAGTATCTCCGCACATCTGAACCCTGTGATGCCAGATCTCCTTTGCGGCCGTTGCGAGCTTGGCACTGGCTTCGTTGTCCACATCGTCGCGTCGCTGCAGCAACACGATGTTTTCTGGCATCCGCGGGCTTTTGGTTCCCGCCGCACATTTGAAAGTGCTGTCCTCCGGCTCTTTGCCTTTGCACCGTGTGCAGTTCTTGGACGTTTGGAATCATTGCATGGCTAACGTGATGACTGACTAGCTACCTTTTCAGTGGTTTTCCATTTGCGGGTATTTCCTTGTAAATGGTGGGAGAGCGATCGCAGCAATGGTGCTCACCACTAGACACTCCCGGCCAGTTAGGCTCGAAACACACGCCCTGATCAAGCATGCTGTTTCCGGCCCCACCGTCTAGGTCATCTAGTCGCTCTACACGTAAGCCAGCCATAATTTCAATGCACAAGGATACACATTTCCATCACCATTCATCTTCATCATCCTGAACGACTCGAACACGCGGACAAGATAACGGCAGGCTCGAGCTACCATGGTCCGGATTCTCCCGATTTCTGGCCTGCGCTGGTTGTCTCCTTGATAGTACTGCATGGCATGCCAATGCCCATGACACGCAAACGTACTTTTTTTTCATTATCAGGTTCGACTGTCTTACTTAGTAGTTAGAATCGATCTCGTAGCTTGATTACGTGCATGCACGGCCGCTGAATGCAGACGGATCGAACTGAACGAGCAAACTGATCGAACTCCCATTTGATCCTGTGCACTTAAGCTCACATTGTGTTGTATTGGAACCCGTTTTCACGTTTGTTGCTTTCTGATCTGACCGCAGTGTGTTGGAATCCCGCTACATGACTTGGCCGGTGGGTCGAATTTAGATCAATATATCGATCCGGTACGTACCAAGTAACTTGTACGCCGGTGCCCGCAGGTACACAGTGCATGCATGTATAAGTGTGCGCATGTCGTTCAGTGCAGGTACTGTCGGACTCCATATGGGTAGACCTTAGCTGTGGCGAATGTTAATTATGCTTGAAAAGTATATCAAATGAGCGCGCTGATTTTAACATTCTCTCAATGACCATGGATAAAGCTCAGAAATATCAATTACCAGTTTACAAGTGCAAAGGTAAAACTGTGGAAGTTCCCTGCTGCCTCATGCATTTTCCATTTGTAAATCCATGCCAGTACTGTTACACGCAATCTCGATGAATGTTAACTTTTAGCTGAACATGAAGAGACTAATAACATTTTCAACAACAGTGACCTCAAGAAATCCTTTTGCCCCTTGTTACCCAGGCAGTGCCACGCCACATACGGGGGCACCTTAGAGACAATGCCAGAAAAAGATTACAACAACTGGCTAGCTGTACCACCTGCTGCTGCGCTAGACAGATCTGGCGGCCTTCATCCAGACTGCACCCTGACATCCTTTATCAGTGCGTCATGGGGATGTGGCCAGCGGGGGCCTCTGTGGAGACTGACGGCGGCATCTTCTTGGCCAGCGAGCAGCGGGCCATGGTCTTGGACGAGCGGGAGATGACATCCGTCATGTAGAAGTCAGGGAACTGGCGGGGGGGAGGCAGGGAACAAAAGGTTCACGGGGCAGAGTCCACGTTCAGCAAGAGCAACAACAACAACAAAAGGCACTCTGACAAACCAAGAGCAAATATGCATGTGGCCTCCAACTTCCCGCCCCACTCCCCCCCCCCCTTTGCAGTGTTGGCTTACTTCTCGCCAT
Source organism: Mesostigma viride (assembly GCA_009746045.1). NCBI lineage: Eukaryota > Viridiplantae > Streptophyta > Mesostigmatophyceae > Mesostigmatales > Mesostigmataceae > Mesostigma > Mesostigma viride. The sequence continues at coordinate 820,282 of RPFO01000059.1, forward strand.
TCTCCAACACAAACTTGTCTATGCCATGTCGTCTTGCCAACATCACCACTCAGCGTCAGCATGCATTAAAGGAGCACTGGTGTCATACATCACCTTGCTCCTTGCAGCGACACCTGGCTTCTGATACAAAAACCTTAGCACCGGAAATCCTTTTGCGTGAGTTTTCCAGAAGGACGCAGACAAAGTTCACTTGATGTGACAACGGTCATAAGCTTTAGCATTCCTTGCAACCATGGGACACCAAGAATAGGCAGCACCCAAAGCACGCATTGATGATGCAACGAACATCGCAACGCACGCCAGCCACGCCCCACGCCCCACGCCCCACGCCCCACATCCAGCGCCCGATGCCCCCATCCCCCCCATCCTCCGTACCAGCTTCTCCAGCGGCGACTTGTCCACGGACGAGACCGCCCGGTGCGCAAACAGGTCGCCGTTGCGCCAGGTGACAGGCTCCACCGCGTCCACCTTGGCCATGTGCGGTGCCACCTGGCCACAGGCAAACAGGGGTGGAGGAAGAAGGTGATGAAAGCAGAACCAATGTCAGGACAGGGAGACAGCAAGGCCGACTAGATCACCAGACCGAAGTAACCGCACAACAGTTTTCTCCTGAAACCAGAGATAAGGCAAGCAGCCTCATGGGCGCAGGCAACAGTGGCAGCACCCGCACTTTGTACACATCTCGTCCCATGGCTTGCACGTTGGGTGAGAAAAGAATAGATGACGCTTCAAGGCCCCAGCACGCAGCAGACAGGAGGCTCTCTGTCCTGACGATGCGCTTCCCATGCCAAACCACAAAGGCTTGCAGATCGGTTTGGAAGGAGAGTCATGTATTTAGAAAAAAGGAAGAAAGCGAGCCAAATTTTAATGTTTGCAGGCGCACCCTGGCAGCCATGCATGCAAGGTCATGGAATACCGCCATCCACATCCACACGGGTCATCCACACGCCCCACAGGACCGAGGGAAGCAAGAGGGGTGTCGCACAAGGAGGCAGCAGCCACCCGGCGGGCGAAGCGCACCCACCTCGGCCAGCCGTGCCCGGACGGCCTCCAGGTCGTCGTACGGCAGGCTGCGAGCAGAGCAGGCGACAGACAAGGGCACAAGGGGGAGTATGGCACAAGGCAGGAAATGAACGCAGGCACATGAGGTTGAGGCATGGGGCATGGCACGGCTGAGGCGGGAAGGGGTGCAAGGGGCACACCTGCTGGTTGGGTGGGACAGACGCGCAGTGCTCCTGGTTCTGCCGCTGCTGATGCCAACGATAAGGGACATGGACCAAGTGCTGCAGCCGAGGCCAGAAATGTGATGGGCAGAATTCAACACAGCCACTTTGGAGGGCTTGCGCAAACACGGATATGCTGTCTTGGAAACACCCACAATCCATAAGGTTCTTTCTTCCTACACACATGAGTGCCCCCGTTACCATCATGGTTGCACTGCAAAAACTCGTAACGTTATCCTGCATATTGTAACACCCACCACTCCCTTTAGCACGCACGTCGTATCTACAGGGCATGCCTTGCAAAGCACTCCACCATTACTTAGAGCATATTTTTCTCACGCAGACTTGCCCAAGGCCCCCGCCTACCACAACACTCATGTAGGCTGACAGCACGCTTGTCTTGCCCATGACCTGTGCACACTATAACAGTGAACTGCCACTCTGCCTGCCCAAACACACGTCTTGCCCATGGTCTCCTGCCTGTTATAAAACACAATACAACAACAAGGACGAGTACGCACGTCTTGCCCATGATCTCGGAGAGCGCGCGCACAATCTTCCAGTCGTCACGGGACTCGCCCACCGTCGACACCGCCGCGCGCGTGTGCTGCACGCGGCCCTCCGTGTTCACAAACGTGGCCGCCTGGGGGTGGGCATGTGTGTCAGGGGGGGGGCAGTGAAGGGGGAGGCAAGGGGAAGGAGAGCCCAAACGAGGGACGGCAGGGTTAGAAGTGTTTGGGTAGACAACAGGAGCCGCGAGAGCGGCGGCTGCAACATTTCGGTACTACGGACAGGCACGGGATGGAAACCGAGGCATGCAGGAGAGAGAGGGAAAAGATAATCATGCAAGAATAGATCATGATGCAAAGGTAGACAATCATGCAAGAATAGATGATCATGTAACATCGCAGCCATATTGTCTCATTGGAACACAGCACCTAGCCAGAAGACATCTTCCCCCAAATTTACAAGGAAGGGCATATCACAGCAAGCATGCTAGTTACAGTAAGGAAACGCCAGGACCTATCTATGGAAAATAATCCTTGGAAAGCTTTGCGTGCGGTACAACAACACGGCTCGGATTGCGAATGTAAGCGTTGGCACCCACGTTCTACCTGGCACACCCAGCCAGGTTGCAGAGGTTTTGTCCCAGTTACAACACAATCACATGGTTTCATGGCTTTCTCACCAGCCCGCCTACAGCGTGGGCCAGCACGCACTAACGGCACTGCCTAGCCCTCCACTGGCCTGCCCACCAAACCAACTCTTTATCATCCCCTTACCTCTCCTCACATGCAACACCACCACCCCTCCTCATCCTCTCCCTGTCTCCGTGCACGCAACAAAACCAGCCCTGATCGATGTCCCCTCACCTTGTCCTCGCACGCAATAAAAACAGCCCTCGTCGTCGTCGTCCCCTCACCTTGTCCTCGCACGCAACAAAGCCAGCCCTCGTCATCGCCGTCCCCTCACCTTGTCCTCGCACGCAACAAAGCCAGCCCTCGTCGTCGTTGTCCCCTCACCTTGTCCTCGCACACACAAAGCTAGCCCTCATCGTCGTCGTCCCCTCACCTTCTCCGTGTACGCAGCACCCGGGAGCACCACGTTGGCGCGGCGCGCGCCCACGTCTCCATGGTGTCCCTGGTAGACCACGAACGCGTCGTCGGGGATGCCGGCAATCACCTCCTCGTTGTCCGCCCCAAGCAGGTAGACAAACTTGGGTGGGGGCGCGTGCGCGGCGCGCGGGCCTGGCACAAAGCCCAGGTCCAGAGCGGCCACACGCGAGGCGGACGCGTGAAGAACGTTGTAGCCGTTCCAGCCCGGCTTGACCAGGCCGGCCTGGGGGGCGGCAAGGGGGAAGGTGGAAAGGGGCAAAAGGGAAGGAGGCAGCAACTTAAATAGTGAGGGCAAGGATGCCAGCAACAAGGGCATAGAATGGATTGGGTCTGCAAGAGAGCCTGACAAGAAAGGAAAGCGTGTGGCGGACTTGGGGTAGTAACCAAGGTGTGGTGCTGGGAAAAAACAGATATGAAGCACTCTATAATAAATATCCCTCGACGATAGAGAATGATCGTCAAGAAATAATGAACACACAACAGTGCGGAACATGAAAATGACATCTAACAAAAAGACTGCAAGAAAACGCTTAGAAAGGCCACATCGAAAGGATAGGCATCGAGCACCCACATGGTGGGCACACTCGTGCTGTGAGCACCTCTCACCACACTCCTCACACCTGCTGCTTCTATCCCAATGGATGGCAAGCTACTAGCGCCCCTCACCTGGTGCACGATCGTGTTGAGCGCATGCAGCAGGCTGTCCTTGTCCTTGCGCTTGAGCACGCCCGAGCCGACGACCACCATAGGCCGCTTGGCCTGCGCGAGCGTGGCGCAGAACGGGTGCCGCCCCTCCGCGATGCGCAGCAGCGTGTCCGTGTCCTCCCCCAGCTGCGTGTGCGGGTAGTTGAGCTTGAGGGGGGCGCCCACCGAGGCCACGCGCAGTCCCGCATTCACGGCGGCGCGACGCAGGCGGATGTTGAGCACCGGCGCCTCCGTGCGGGGGTCGGTGCCCACCAGCAGCAGCACGTCGGCTTCCTCCTGAGGAGTGGGAACAGGAGTACAAACCGTGGGGGCGGGCAGGGGGCAATATACGGACAAACGGGGGGGGGGGGGGGGGGGGGGGGGGAACGAGCAGGGGACACAAAGGGCGTGGCAAGGAGAAAAAGGAGGTGAGGAGGCGAGAAGGGCATTCTAGCGGTGGGGAGGTGTAGCAGGGGACAGACACGGGGGGGAGAAGTGGGGGGGAGTGGGAGGGAAGTTTACGCACAGGGGAGCATACATGGGACTGACAAAAGATAAGACTTTTACGGCGCGAAGAGCCGATAACAACATCGTGACGACAGCCATGGCGGACTTCCTCTATTGAAGGGTAGGGAGCAAAACTATTTATGAGTGGCCCATGGAACTACAAAAACAAACTGGCTAGCGGCTGCCTCTGGCACATGGCAGGGGTGGAGTCCACAGACCACCAAGGAACATGACCAGGAGACACACCCAGCCAGCACACCGTGAGGATATTTGTAGTCACCAACCAGCCATTGTGCGGCATGAAACACTGGACACACACCCTGCGCAGCACAAGCACAGCTACCCCATGCCAAACCAACCATGCCCTGCCAATGCCCTGCCCGTGCCACCCCCCACTACATGCCCATCACCCATCCCCCATTCACCCACCATGCGCGCAAGGCCCGTGTTGCAGACGTAGGCGGAGCGCACGTCGGCCTCCGCGTCCAGCCCGTCCTCCTCCGCGCGCAGGTTGGAGCAGCCCAGGCGTGACATCAGGTCCTGCGAGGCGTGCCGGTAAACCCACCCAGGCACGCCAAGGACGAAGAACAACGGGTGCAGCACAGGGCGGCAGGCCCAGCAGCGGCCACACGACAGGGCAGCAGGCCCAGGGGTAGCAACATTCGTGAATGACCAACAGAACCATGTATGGGATGGTGAGACCCCGGCACCCAAACAAAAAGTACCTATTTTTGCCTGCATCTCACCGACATGCCACGGCAAGAGGCATACAGCGCACCTTGCAGACAGACTTTTGCCGCAACACAGCCAGTGCCTTCCACACTTCTCCCAGTTCCCCTCTCCCCCCACTACCAGCTCCCATCTTACCCCCCAACCCCGCCAGCCCCCCCCCCCCCCCTCCCAACTTCACAGGGCCAACTCCGTGTTTGCTTTGTCTGGAGTCGGACTTCATCACTCTAGCCCACCTTGAGCGCAGCCGAACCTATACTCCTCCCCCAATCTCCCCCCCACCCCGGTTTCCCTTTCTACCCCTACCCCTACCCCCACCCCCACCCCCACCCCCACCCCCACCCCACCCCCACCCCCACCCCCCCCACCCCCACCCCCACCCCCCCACCCCCACCCCCCCACCCCACCCCCACCCCCACCCCCACCCCACCCCCACCCCCACCCCCACCCCCACCCCCACCTTGAGCGCGATGATGGACTCCGCATCGGCCATCTTGCCCGCCACCGCGAGCATCCTGTCGCCCGGCACGCCCTTGGCCGCCTCCGCCACCGCGGAGAGTGCGTCGGGCCAGCGCGCCTCCTCCAGCAGGCCCGTGGCTGGCGCCTTGATCATGGGCTTGGCCAGCCGCTGCCGCTTGAGGCCGTCGTAGGCAAAGCGCGACTTGTCGGAGATCCACTCCTCGTTCACCTCCTCATTCACGCGCGGCAGCACGCGCATCACCTCCACGCCCCTGGAGCGCGTTGCGGGCGGCAGGGAATAGGAACGAGCCGGGAATGAGTACTATCACACACGGTGGCAGTGGTGAGGTGTCTCGAGAGGGAACGTGGCGCGGGTCGTGTGCTGGATATTTTTTCTGGCTTCCGCATGGCAAAACTGTGCTTGAGGCATGTACCCCTGCGCCCTAGCCATCACCACAATCAATGCCGGGTAACCCCTCACCCTACTCGACCCCACCCCTTAATCTTACCTTACCCCACCCAGACACCCCCCCTGATGAGATGCTACCCATGAGATCCACGCAACCGAGCACTCAAAAGAACAAAGCCCTGACGCAGCAAACACATAGTCAAGCTGTCAGACAGCCCTAACGCAATCGGCATAAGGAGAAAGGGGATAACAACAAAGGGCGAAATGAGAAAGGGCAAAGGAAAAAAAGATATGATGAGCGGCACAGGCCCCCACCTGCTGTTGACGATGATGTTGCATCCCATGCCATCCATGACGTCGATCGACTCGGTGGACTTGAGCTCCCACGGCCGTGCGGTGAAGGCAAAGGGCTTGCTGGTGAGCGCGCCGACGGGGCACAGGTCGATCACGTTGCCAGACACCTCTGCGGGGGAGGGGGGGGGGGGGGGGGAGGGAGGGAGGGAGGGAGGGAGGGAGGGAGGGAGGGAGGGAGGGAGGGAGGGAGGGAGGGAGGGAGGGAGGGAGGGAGGGAGGGAGGGAGGGAGGGAGGGAGGGAGGGAGGGAGGGAGGGAGGGAGGGAGGGAGGGAGGGAGGGAGGGAGGGAGGAGGGAGGGAGGGAGGGAGGGAGGGAGGGAGGGAGGGAGGGAGGGAGGGAGGGAGGGAGGGAGGGAGGGAGGGAGGGAGGAGGGAGGGAGGGAGGGAGGGAGGGAGGGAGGGAGCAGGGATGGGACGGAAAACAGGGGAGAAGAAGAGTGACCATATGAGTGGTGAGTGACAAGGATGGGATAACAAGTGTTACAAGCACACTCACCCAAGTCAAACTGCTGCTCCCTCCCCTCAACCGCCTCACCCAAGGCAAGGCACTCCACCCCACCACCCCCTCATTCTCCAACAAAGTCAAACATCTTACCCCCCCGCCCCCACCCCCCGGAGCCAACCACCTTCTCAACCCCTTTCCTGCAAAACAACTTTCCGCCCCCCTTGCCTGAGCCGAGCTGTGTTCTATCCCCCTTCCCCTGCGAAAATGCATCCTTCGGCCCCCCCTCACCCAAGCCTACAGTTCTTCTGCCCCCCCCCCCAATCCCAGCCAAACTCCCCCACCGCATCCAAGCCAAGCCATGCCCACCTCCACGTCACCCAATTCAAGATATTGCCCCCCCCCCCTCACCCGAGTCGAACAGCTTCTCCACGTAGGTGGTGATCTCCGTGTCGCGCCCGCGGCCCGTGGTGCCCAGCTCCGGCACGCCTGCCACCTCCGAGGCGAAGCGCACGCAGCGCGTGCAATGGATGCAGCGCGTCATGACCGTCTTGACGAGTGGCCCCAGGTTCTTGTCCACCACGCTGCGCTTGGTCTCCAGGAACCGGCTGCGGTCGCTGCCATAGACGAGCGCTTGGTCCTGGGGGGGTGATCGACGGGTGATTGACGGAGAGTGGGAGGGGAGGGGAGGGGGGGGGGGGGGGGAACGCGGGAGAAGAGAGCGAGGATAAGGGAGCAGAGGAGGAAAGGGGCAGGCGCAAAAGGGCAGATGGGGGATAAGCGTGCACCGGGGGATGTTAGGTGCAGCAAGGGCAGCATGAAGGGGTAGCAATGCAGGGTGATGCGAGCTGGCGAGACACAGTTGTACCCGCCCAGTTCACGTGCCCTAGCGTTCAATCCCTTAATCGATACGAACATAGACGACATGATATCCCCTGTGATAGACCAGCTGTACCAAGAGGACAAAAGCTCACATCTCGACACACACATTGACCACCTAGCGAGGGACATGGTGACCCTGTACCCTGAGGGAGAAAGCACCCATGCCTGCCACTGATAACGAGCAGCACACCCCAAAATAGACATACAAAGCGTATGCGTGCCGATCCTGCTTCTGATGCTTTCTTGCTGGTATAGGCTCGCCCCCCCCCCCCGCCCCCCCCCCCCCTCTCAGCACACATGTGCTCGCTCCCGTCCCCCTACCTGCAGGTCGCACTCCCCTCCCTGGTCGCAGATGGGGCAGTCCAGCGGGTGGTTGAGCAGCAGGAACTCCATCACGCCCTCGCGCGCCTTCTTCACCAGCGGCGTCTCCGTCTTCACCTTCATGCCAGGCATGAGGGGCATCGCACACGAGGCCACCGGCTTGGGGCTCTTCTCCACCTGGGGGGGAGGATACAATGAAAAGTGGGGGGGGGGGGGGGCACCAAATAAGAGGGAAAGGGTCAAGCAGGCAGGCATTCTGCGCATCAGGCATGTGCAGATATGTAGTCGTATGCTACCAGCCAGGGAGGCCAAGACGTTTGTTCATGGCTACAAATGCGTATCGGCGGCACAAAGGGACGGGGGCATACATCGGAGGTGGAAAGTGAAGAGTGGGGTAGGGGGTGTGAGGGTGATTCTTTCTGCCCAAAGGATGGTGCAAGGAATCGGGAACTCGGTTGACCAAAGGAAACACCAGACGGGAAACGCCAGAAGCTGACACCATCCCAGGCAAGAGGTTATGACATTGTGACATGCCCCAATCTCTAGCCTGAGATAGCCTATTTTTGCTGCTATGGTGGTGAGCGGCGGGTAGATGTAGGTAGATGGCCTATAACGCAAACAACAAGTGTTCGAATGTGAAGGTGTCCTGGATAAGCAGTGTTTGAATGCTGACTTGACCGGATACACTAGCCCCACAACGCTACAAAACCTGAAGGTGACAGCAAGGGCATTCTGACAAGGGCGTCAGGTAGGACTGGGGTTACAGGGGGGAAAGGATGCCGGTAGCAAAGACATGTGGCGTGCTGATAAAAAGAAGATGATAAACGATGTCAGCGTGCAATTACCAAATGTGGGACGCTTCTATACCACTTAAAGACTGAGGGGGATGAAATTGTCACCTTGGTGGGCACAGACTCATTCAGCACGGGACAAATCAATTGCCACTTGCAAAGATAATCGGAACGGACATGCATGGCGATTCTAGAAAACCGCAAGCAGGGACCCGAAATCCCGCATGTCGCTATTTCCAGGATGTCTAAACTTCATAAAGCACGTATGGAGGCTGTATTTTGTAAAGCGCTTAGCAGTCCATACCAGACGCACGGAAATTTGATCGCTTTCAGGCAGCACGCACCTCGACGAGGCACATACGGCAGTTTCCAGCGACGCTCAGCCGTTGATGGTAGCAAAAGCGAGGGACGCTCACACCGGCGGCCTCGCACGCTTGCAAAACCGTCATTCCCTTATCAACCTGAAAGGAAAGCTCATTGTAAAAGATCAATGCAAGAACAAGTAATGGCTTATTAACAAAAAAATTCCTTTCATACTAGGAAGAGCGCCGATAAAAACATGCGCCAATGCTACAAAAGCCGGCGGAGGACGCAAATATCATACGCTGCCGAGCACTTAATGCAACCAAACATGGTCCCTAAAACATCGACAACCGCACCTGAATCGGGGTTCCATTGATTTCAACTTCAACAGTGTTGCTCGGCGGTGGCGGAGTGCTAAAAGCTCGGGTCAATTGCCACACCGCGTTGTTCCGCAGAGCAACAGAAGATGCACGCTGCCGGAGTCCAAATGCTTTCGCGGCAACTGCCGCCGCGGGCAGGATTTTACCGTACATGGCTGTCTGATATACAAGAACTTTAGCGTCACTTG